>LKCN02000007.1:715630-726670 GCA_001633055.2 Ophiocordyceps polyrhachis-furcata BCC 54312
CCCCCCCCCCCCCCCCCGTGTCCGATTTTGTTCATCACGTTCTGAGGGAGAGAGGAAAGGGAATAAATAGGGGAAAAGAGGCCTGAGTATTGGCCTTCATACAAATAACCATGTAAGAATAGAGGAATCACGAGGCAGGGAGGGAGAGATGGCCTCCACGAGAGCGGGAAAGAAGAACGACTCGCATCATGGCCGATGGAAAGACAAACAGAACTGATGAAATGTCGTCACATGTTTTCAGCTCGACGCCACCCCTTGGCCATACGAATAGGCCGTAGAAAACCATCGACATGAACGCCATCAACCACATCATCATCATCATCATCACCACCACCACCACCACCACCATCCTCCTCCCCATCCTCATCCGCACCATCCATGGAAGCACCCCTCCTCCTCTCAGGATGGACACTCGTCAAATGCCTCAGCAGATTCGCCCTCCTGGCGAACCCCTCCGCCGCGCGGGCGCAACTGGCGACGGGGCAATAAAACAACAATCCCGACACCGAGGACCGAGCCGACGACGACCTCCTCCTCCTCCTAGACTCCGTTGCCGACGACGACGACGACGACGACGACGACGACGTGGCGTTGGCGCGGATGGAGGCGAGCCGGCGCCGTTGTCGGAGGCTGCTTCTCGGATGCTTGCCGTTCTGGACGGTGAAGTCTTCGTCCCAGCGTTTGATGGCCGACGGACGGATGTTGAAATCGGTCACGGGGGGGGTGCATGTTGACGAGGTGGAGGATGCTTGTTGGAATCTTCGGAGCACGAGGTTTTCTTGGAATAGGCTTGCGCAACGGGCTGACGCGTTGACGATGACTTTGTGGGGGAAGCCGGAAAGGGAGGCTGCGCCGAGGACGTCGCTCCAGTCTCTGAGCCTCCATCTGCGTAGTTTTTTCTTCGAGTAGACGATGATGGGTGAAGAGATTTGCAGTCTCTTCTTCTTCTTCTTTAGATCATGAGATGACGATGATGAAAGGTCTTTATTATCATTGGAATCGTCGTCGTCGTCGTCGTCGTCGTCGTCGTCGTCGTCGTCGTCGTCGTCGTCGTCGTCGTCGTCGTCGTCGTCTTCTTCTTCTTCTTTCTTTCCTTCTCTCTGCATCATCTTCTTCTTCTTCTTATTCTTCTTCTTCTTCTTCTCCTTCTTCTTCTCCTTCTTCTTCATCTTCTTCATCTTCATCCTCTCCCTGACGCTACCTTGCGAGTCGGAATCCGTAGAGGAATCAGACTGGAAGCCTAGGCAGGCGATTCGGGCGTTGTTGAGCGTCGTTAGTGTCGTGTTCAGCCTCGAGAGGATGTGGTTGACGGAAGGGGTTAGGAGGTGGGTTGAGAGGTCGTCGTCGGCTGAGATGACGGGTTGGTTTGCTGACGAGGAGGAGCATGTGTCTGAGAGTGGAGAGGAAGGGGGTGCAGAGCGGGATTCTTCACGTGTAGGAATCGGCGTCTCGGCGTCTGCATCTTCGTCGACCGTGTCCGTCTTCGTCTCCGTCTCGGCATCGGCATCCTCCTCCTCAAACAAACACTTCCTCTTCCGCAATCTCCCCCTGGCAAGCCTCAAAGCAGCCGCCACAATCTCGTCCGCCAAAGAGCCCTCCTCCCTTCTGGGCAAGAGAATCTCCTCCCCCGTCGGCCAAGCCGTCCAGATACGAGGCGGTGCCCAGTCTTCTCCTTCTTGGTCTTGGTCTTCTTGTCCATCTTCACCTTCTCGCTTACTGTTTTCCAAGTTCATCCTTCTTCTCTTCTTCTTCCGCTGCAGCGTCGCCGCGTTGTAAAGATGAGTCGCCAGATCTCTGCCCTCGACCCGTTTCATCGCCTGATGGAGTTGTCGCTCCTCCTCCATCTGCGTCTGCCACGATGACCGCGCGCCTTTCCATCGGTTCGGTCGGTTAGCGTGCAGATCTTCGGACGTGACCGATGCGATTTCGGAGCTGTCCAGGTCCCATTCAGAGGCATTTTGCATGGTTGGCTGCTGTTGAAGATGAGTTGTTTCTGTGGCTGTTGTCACACACAAACCAGGTGGTTGGATGGAGTATAGGGTAGCTAGGCTGACAAAGCCTGTCAGAACGACGGCTCAGGGCATACATATATATAGCTGAATAAGTCCTCGTTAAGCACTATTGAGGCGCCTCAACTTTCAATATGACAGTTATAAGCCGCACAATCTGCCGAATTACGGCTGTTCGAATCCTGGCGCACGCAAGGGAAAAACCGGGTTTACGTCGGGCATCGTCCCCGAGCCGCGTTCTTCGTGTCCAGCCACGTGAAAAGTCCCTTTGTGTGTCAGAACGACAGCTCAGGGCATACATATGACTATATATATATGGCTGAATAAGCCATAATCAAGCACAATTGAGGTGCCTCAACTTTTTGTGTGACAAAGCCACGAGCCAAAAAAAAAAGACCACCTTAGTCAGGCAGTAAGTAGGGCATAGCCTATAGGCAATAGAGACTACAGAGTGTAGGGCATATAGGTTGGAATAGGGCCTACAAAAAGCGTCCTACCTTTTAGTGACCGTTACCCTTTTCAACAACCTCTAATCTGGATCGTCTAAGCAATACAACTGTGAACCAAATAACAGCTCAGGCTCTCACTGACTAACGGCCCTTATAGGGCACCGCTCAACGACAACATACATACATACAACATATACATGTATCTAGATATATGTATAGACATGCGCCCCCTTGGAAGAGTTGGCAAGACTCATTCACCAGCCCATCTCTCTTCAGCCAACCATAGAGTCACAAAGCCAACTACAAAACTCCCTCTCCCCTCAAGCCGAGTCTCATTCTTTCTCTAGAAACCTCAACCCTCTTATCTCTGTTCCAAAAAAAAAAAAAAAAAAAATTCAGCTACCCCCCTTCTTCCGCGCCTTCTCCTTCTCAAGCTTCCGTCTCTTCGCCCTCAACTTCTGGTCCTCGGCGCTCTTCTTGCTGTTGCTGTAAATCATCTGCTCAAACAGCTTCCTCTTCTTCTTGCTCAGCATGCCCTTGGCCCGGTCCAGCTCCTCGGCCTCCTCTCTCGCCTTCTTCGATAGCGCCCTCCGCGCCTCCTCCCGCGCCTTGGTCTTGCCGTCCACCGCCTTGCCGGCCTTGACCGGCGCCCCGACAAGCTCCGCCTCTAGCTCCCGCTGCCGCGTCGCTGCCTCGTCTTCGTCTCCCTCCTCCTCGTCCTCCACCACACGATCGTCCTTGATTTGACCATCACCTTGGTCGTCTTCGCCTTCTTCATTCTCGTCCTCGTCCTCGTCCTCGTCTTCGGATCCTGCAACGTCCATGCCCTCGGCCCCTTCGACGTCGTCCTCATCCTCCTCCGCTTGCAGAGCCTCCGCCTCGGGCTCCTGATCCTCAAGCGGCATCGTCGGGTCGTAGGCGCCCTGCGTCAGCCTGACAAACGGACTGAGATGCGGCGGCAAAGACGCCCCGGGCGCGTACAGATGAGGCTCCTTGAGCTCCTCGTCGTTGACGCTGTCCCATACCCATTGAGGCTGCACGTAGATGCGCCCCGGCACCCGCCGGTTGGCCGCGAGCCTGTGCGACTTCATTACCTCGTCATCACCGCCGTCGTCGTCGTCGCTGTCATCGTCATCGCCGTCGTCGTCATCGTCGTCCTTTGTCGAGTTTTGGACCGGCGGTCGGTCGACGATTTGATGCGTAATCGAGGCATCCAACTCGTCTGTCGTGTACGCACCGCCACCGAGCGTCGCGTCCCATCCGATACGCTTGCAGCCAAAGGCCTTGAGGAGGAACTCGAGCGGTTGCCGGGGCGTCTCGCGCGACAGGTAAAATGTCAAGCCTGCAAAGAGAGATGTGCGGCTGCCTTCCCAAGACATGGGCTGAGGCAGCACGTCGCCGCCTTTCGCTGCCGGCTCAAACTTATCCAGGTCCACCGTCGTCGTCTGCTCGTCCGCCTCGGCCCCCATCGTTTCCTCGTCACCGCCCTTGATCGTTTTCAGCACCTTGTTCACGGCAGCCTGCACCTTGGCGTCGGGCTTATGAGGGCCGTCGGTGATCGCCTTCGGTTCCTCGAGCGCCGCTCCCGTCTTCTGACTGCCCTCGAGCGTAAAGGCACCCAGCTCGGCCGAGTTCTCGTCCTTGGTAGCGTCAAATTTGGGTGGGTACTTGAGGCCGATGGAGGTAAAGAGCCGAAAGTTGACGAAGCCGAGGAGCGTCATGTAAAACTCGACAAAGGTGCCCATGATTCTAAAGTCGATGTCACCGACAATCCGCTGGTTGAACCTGTACGGCACCAGCCAGAGTATATCCTCGCCCTGGATGTTGGCCTGGTAGTAGATACCCTTGATGGACAAGAATGACTTGGTGAGGCTGGCCGTCACAATCAGATAGTGCTGAAACTCGTGGCAAAGCCGCGCGCAGCGAGCAACCATCTTTGCAGGCACGCTCGTCGTCGACGGCAGATTGGCAAAGAGGAACAACATGCTGAGACAGTCGTCCAGATCCCTCAGCGCGTCGGTAAAGGTGGGATACCGCTCCCGAATGACATGATCAAGCGTATACCGCGGTTTTCCCGTCCTCTCCGGGCGAATGGCATTGGTCTCGAGCCGTTTCGCGTCCGAGACGTCGCCGCGGCCCAGCGCCTTGGAGATTTTCTTCTCGAGCGCCTTGTGGTCGCGAAACCTCCCCACAAGCGGCTCGTGGAGCAGATACTGGATATCCTTGGCATAGTAGAAGGTGGTCGACGCCGTCGACGACTTGGACACCTTTTTCCTGCTCCGCGGCTCGCGTGGGTAGATGCCCTTCCAGATGCAGAGCTTGCGGAAGTCGGGCAGGCTGAGCTGCAGCTTTCGGACCGCCTGGTTCCGGGTCACGTAGTTCTTGGCAGCGCCGGCCTGGCCTTTTTTCTTCATTCGAGGCATGGTTTCAGTGGGTGTGCGCCCGGGGCGAGGGTATTCTGTAGCTGCGGTGGAAGCGATATGGGAGGGAGGGGATCCCTCTTGTTTTTTTTTTTCCCCCCCTCTTTCCTTTCCATAATACTGCCGTCTCTCACCGCCACCATCTTCGTCCACATCAAGACTAGCTCATTGGCAGAAGCCCTTCACCGCCCTGGCGCATCAATGGGCCACGAGGGCCAAGCTGTGATGTATGTACATACATATGTATGTATGCAAGTTCGTTCAGCATAAACGCGCGACGGTCCCCGTGTTTCTCTTCCCAATCCGCCCGCTCCGCCATGGCCTCGGAGATTCCATGACCAGCACGATGACGCTAAGAGGCAAGACCGGCGTCTACGCGGCGGCGGCGCTCTTGCGCCTCGTCTTGACGCTCGCCTTTCCCGGCTTACCTGACCTCCTGGCCGGCCGGGTCGAGATCTCGACGCCCATGACGAGCTTCAAGCGACGTAAAAACACCTCATTCCCTGTCTTGTATAACTTACAGCTTCATAAAGCTGACGCTCAACAGTTCAGGAAGGCCTCTTTCTCTACAACCATAACGTGTCGCCTTACGACGGTGGCGTCTATCATCAAGCGCCTCTCCTTCTTCCGCTCTTCTCGCTGCTCCCGGACGTCAAGCGTTGGCCCATCTTTACAACGGTGCTGTTCGTTTTTGTCGACTTGCTCTGCGCAGACGCCCTCGTTGCCATGGCCGACTCAGGCGAGGCCGGTCAGTCGCGCCTCTTTACGTCGCCTCGACGCGCCCGTCGCGCATCCGGTCTTTGTGTTGCCGCCGCGTCAGTTCCTTGATGTCGTCACTCCTCTCCGCTTTGCTTCACTGACACGGGGCCATCACAGCTTCCTCTTCAACCCCTTCACCATCGCTACGTGCATCGCCCGCTCCACCAGCGTCTTCACCTCGTGCGCCATCCTCCATGCCATCGCAAGGGCCGTCCGAGGCTCGCCCTGTAGCGCCCTCGTGGCCCTCTCCTTCGCCGCCTACCTGTCCATGTCCCCCGTGCTGCTTCTGCCGCCGCTGATCCTATTAGCCTGGGATCGACGTCCCGAGCGCCGGCCGTCGTCCCCCGCCGACTTCGCCATCAAGTGTGCCCTTACCGTGGCCGCCTGTCTCGCCGTCCTCGTGGCCATGTCCCTCGTCGTCACCGGAAACTCGTCCGACTTCCTGGCCCGCACTTACGGCATCCAGCTCACGCTCACAGACCTGACGCCCAACGTCGGCCTCTGGTGGTACTTCTTCATCGAAATGTTCGACTCCTTCCGCGCCTTCTTCCTCGCCGTGTTCTGGTTGCATCTGTCGTCGTACGTGGGCGGCCTAACTATCCGCTTTCGCTCTCAGCCCCTCGTCGTCCTTACCCTCCTGCTCGGCATCCTCGCCATCTTCAAGCCTTACCCCTGCATCGCCGACACCAGCTTGTTCCTGGCCATGCTGCCGCTCTTCTGGCATCTCTTCCCCCTGATGCGATACACCTTTGTCGCATCCGCCACCATCATGTACGCCACCTTCCTGGGGCCGGCCTTTTACTACCTCTGGATATACGCCGGCAGCGGAAACGCCAATTTCTTTTACGCAATCACCTTGGTTTGGAGCCTGGGACAGAGCCTGCTCGTGTCGGATCTGGCTTTTGCTGTCATCCGCGACGAGTGGGAAGTGGACCGGCCTGAGATGGTGGGAAGGGATGTCAAGCAGATCTAGGACGTTTGTACCAGTACGCAAAAAACCTTTTTGGGGGACTGCGACATAGGGCCATATGTACCATGATGAATGGCAAAGATTGATGTCGTAGACAGATGTGAACATTTCCAGGTTACTGCGGAGAAGAAACAAGGGTATCATGACGTTATCGTCGGGTTCTAATCTATCTCCTCCGAGTCGACCTCGACCAGTCGTCCCCTTGCAGGCGACGTGGACGACGTTGAAGCGACCTGGTAGAACCCCAGGGCGCTGCCCAACATGGACCCGAGTTGTCCATAAGTCAAGCTTGGTCTGGCCCGGCTGGACATCCACACCTGCGAAGCGGCTCCGAAGGGTTGAAGCGATCTGTACGCGTGGTAGCCATAGCCAACGGCCAGACCTGCCGCCGCGAGGCCGGCGGCTAGAGTGACTATCCTGCGGTCCAAGCCTCGAACGCCGCGTCTGGCACGCAGCCTCATCTCGTCGGCATAGTGTTCACCCAGCGTTGGAAGGTTGCGGACGACCGAGTCGACAAGGCGGATGGCGGAGCGAGCCAGAGTTGGGGGTTCGGGCGCAAACCACGGCAAGTCCGACGGCGTCATGGCGTCGACGAACTCGGTCAGTCGCGGTGCGCGTGTGAGAGCCCAGTCACGAATAAAGGCACGCGGTACGTCGGGTTTGAGCATCAATGCCAAATAGCCGTATGCCAGGCAGTCTAGAGAGGACGGGGAGTCCGACTCGGTCCCGCGGACAAAGCGAGGAGGCCGGCTGCCTTGCAACTGAGCCTCCAAAACGGGGAGACAGGCATCGATGAGGGCGACGAGCCGAATGGCGGTGGCCTGTTCGGGCGTCATCTCGTCACGGACGGACTTTGTGGAAATGACGGGCAAGCGTCTGCGCAGGGCTTCAGGCAAGGCATCTCGTCCGGCGTTTAGAGGGGTCGGGTCCAGATCGGAGTCGAGATCGGCGAGGCCGAGGTGGTGGACGCGCCGGATGGCCTCGGCGCGGAGCAAGGGGGGAACGGTCCAGGTGATGGGAAAGGGGAGGATGGCGCTGTAGGCGGGCCGCGTGACAGCCGACCAGTTTGCGGCCGAGACATAGAGCGAGAGATGAACGAGGGGTGCGGCGTGGGCGTGGAGGAAGGTGGAAAAGGCGGCGACGTGAGCGAGCTGGGAGGCGTCGAGTCCACGGTTCAGGTCGACGAGAGAGGCGAGGTGGCCGACGATCTGACCATAGCCGCTCACCCAGACGCCGTCATGGTACAGCGCTGGGAGATGATCTGGGGTGGGTTGGCCACGCGGTCAGTTGATTTTCCCCTGGCCCCCTTGGCCCTCTGAGAGAAGGAAAAACGCATCCGTACTTTGCCGGCTACGGGACGGATCGCTACTGGGAACGAGACGCCAGTCAGACGGCGGCAAGGCGTTCCGGAGATAGGCGATAGCGGCGAGGCATTCGGCGTCGATGGAGGCGAGGCCGAAGGCTGGGCCCCAAACATGGAGGTCCAGCGGCGCCATTATTGGACGCAACCGCCGGTGACGTAAAAGGAGGGACCGAAGGGACAGAGCGGAGATTGCAGAGGAATAACAGAAGAGAAGAATGAAAAAGGAACAAAAAAAAAAAAAGGGCCCGAAACACGGTAAATGATGGATGATGCCACAAGGCGCCTCTGCCTTTCCCCTGGGACCTAGAATGGCGACAATGGCTCGTCACGTGATGCTTTCCCAGCGCTTCATGAAGGGGGGCTGCTATTGCCAAGCTGCAGGGGCCGAATATCATCATAATAGGCATTTTTTTAGGGGAAGGGGGTAAGAATAAGATCCAGCGGGCATAGCATTTAGGTAAGGTATGTATGTATGTATGTATGTATGCAAGTTGATAACCCCTGAAGATCACCAAACCGTCACTGCTTTTTCTTTGGTTCGCCACTCCGGAGCAGGAATCACGTTGGTTTCGAGAGAATGAAGCAGTGTTAGAGGTTGAGTTGAGAAGAATTTACAGAGTACGGGTTACTTTGGTGTAGTATCAAGAGAGCATGTTGTTTTCATCTGTATCCCTATACATACATACATACATACATACATACATACATACATACATACATACATACATACATACATACATACATACATACATACATACATACATATCCGTACATACATATATATATATATATATATATATACATACATACACAGATGCATTATAACCTCATGCCGGGCGGGCTTGTAAACGTACATACATACATACATACATACATACAGACACGTCAATATATTCGTAAGGGATGCATGCACTCACAATATCCCACATCAACAACGAGAGCGAGAAACTACCTCTCCCCATTCTCTACCACCACCCGATCAATATCGCCATCAAACCCCCAGCTCTTTACGTACGGACACTGCTATCCGGATACAAAACCCTCCTTGTATACGGATACAAGTTCAAACGGAAAAAATGAGCCTGTCTGATATCCGCAAACTTGGAAAAGAGAAAGACGCCCAGACAAGACCCCTGTCCATCCCTCATCCCCGACTATGGTAGGTAAGTAACCCAGACAGGGGTTTCGAAGAGACAACACATACATACATACATAAAAAGCTGAAAAAAAAAAAAAAAGAACTGGACACTTTCGCCCACAAGAGCTTTGTGACTCGCGTGTTTCCATACCTTTGTATCCGGATGTTTAAGCATTGTTTTAAAAAACGAATCTCTGAGTCATAGCTAGCTAGCTACCTTTTCCCTCCTCGCCACGCGCATCTTCACATAAAAATTAAGACAAGGAAAAGTTGAACAAGGGACTTTTGCTTGCCCGGTTCCGCTTTCTTACAAACTCTCATCATCCATCCATCAAGTTTCTCTTCAAGAAGTGTGATCCTCCGGTTCTTCCTATTATTCCCCCCCACCCCCCCCTTTATCCCCCCTTCAAACAACACACCGTCCTCACGGCTTGCAGCTTGGCGCGTCCCCCTCTCTACCGCCACGCTTAACCCGTAACTCGTCAACGGACCAATGATAGCGTGATCGCCTGGAATCCATACGTGCCGGAGGCGCCAGACGAAACGACGATTCATCAGCCGAGACCTTGTTTTGACCATGTTTTTTTTCGCCAATTAGGGGTTCGGGTACTGCAACACGTAGAGAATTATGCATGTTCATCATTATTAACTCTACTTGGTGCTCCATAGGCTTTGCTATCTTGTTGCCAAGGTGCGAGGGTATCATCGGCTCCGGCACACCCTAACCAATAGAGTAGGAAACAAAGAAAAAAAAAGATGGGGGAAAGGGGGGTTTGTGGAAGACGAGGTTAGATGCCCATGCTCTCGCAGTATAGTAGACCTCCACAAAGTCGTGCGTAATAGACATGATGCATACACATTCTCCCTCCCGTCGACAAGATTAATAATAATTCACCATGATAGAAAGGAAGAAAATTGACGCGGGGCCTGCGTCGTAGGCGCAACCTGGGAGATGAGGAAAAGCACCGTCGCGTTCCGTTCGTGCCAGCAGCCAAGACAGAAGGAGGCTAAGAAGAAAAGAAGAAAAAGAGGGGATGAGAAGAAAAGTAGGGCGGCCCATTCTGCGGCCGGCCGCCATGGGAGAGTGAAAGAGGGTTGCGACGGGACTGTTGCTGCGATCCACAGTGATGCTCGGTCCAGAATTCGGGATGGACAGGGGAGCTGATTCGATGTTCGAAAAAGTGCGGAAAGCAGCATCGTGGGGGCGGTTTGGGGCAGATGACCACGGATGCAGCTCAGGCCAGGGTGCAGAGCAGGAGTTGGAGACGTAGGTTTGGGAACCCCACGGCGTCCCAATCGGGGTCTGGTGGCGAAGCGTCATCCTGTGGTGGAAGCCGAGACGCAGTGAGCGGGATGCGGCTCCTCGAGGGGTGCTACCTCGAAGTGAGGGCATCTCATGGCGACGACGGAAGATGGATGGGGAGGGGGTGTGATGATTTTTGATTTTTGCGGTGGGACGGGAAGGAGGCGATTTTCTTTTTTGTTTTCCAATGAGGCGAGACCTTGCGTAGACGAGCGACACAGAGAGAGAGAGAGAGAAGATCTGATTATTTGCCGTCGAGTGTACTTTTGCGGTGTCGTTTACCCTCTGGTGGGTAGCGGAGGAAGAGGCCGGCTCGGGGGAGGTCCAGGGCACGGCGGGAGGTGAGAAGGGCGCTGAGAGGCAGGCATGTTGGGGAGGATTGTGGTTGGTTTGGTTTGGTAGGTCGGGCTTGAGAGGGAAGGAGAGTGGGATATTGTTTCTCTGAGTGGTTTGCTGGAGAGCGGAATGAGTGGGTGAAAGAGAGAGCGATGGTGATCCAACGGGACGAGAAAGGAAGAGAGGGAAAGGGCTTTATGTAGACAGACCTCGGAGAAGGCAATTTGGGAGAGAGCCAGGACAAGGGAGCTCCATCGCCGGGCACGGTACCTCTTCGGACGGTGTGTGGGGGG
>LKCN02000007.1:747159-801004 GCA_001633055.2 Ophiocordyceps polyrhachis-furcata BCC 54312
AAAATCACTCATGATGTGATTTTTTTTTAATGATTTAAATCATAGCCCTGAAAAAATCACTCATGAGTGATTTAAATCACGAAAAAAAAAATCATTAAAAAATCACTCACAAATCACTTATAAGTGATTTTTTTCTAACCCTGCATATAGGATTGCTTGCACTCGCCTATATATACGATAAAACGCAATTTTGCTGCTATATCGTTAGGGCAGGCACTACTATAATAGGCGGCCGAGAGGCTAGTCGTTATACTAAATATAAGCAAGATTAGCAAGTTTAATAGCACTACTCGAGCTAGCCGTTAGTTCTAGGCTATTAAGATAGCCTTTATAAGATTAAATAGGCCTAGTTAAGGCTATAATAAAAAAATCCAGATAGTTAATATCTATTTAGTAAGTGCTACGGCTAAATATATTAATAACTACTTAGTTCTATTAGCTATCTACGAGAAAGCCTTCGAATAGCAGGCATTGCTATAGGAGTTATAGCTCTTAAAGAAATCTCTAGAAGATAAGTTTAGCGTTATAGGAGTTCTAGAGATAGAGGATATGCCGGACACCTTCTCCTAAGCTATAGGTAAAAGCATTCCTAAATATGCCGCTCGGGCTAGAGAAATCTTACGCATTATAGGGGTGCAAGACTATATTTTACTAAACTAGACTTTATTGCATATAGAAAAGAAGGTTCTTAAGATAGTAGTTAAAAAGTTTATTTCTAGCCTTATTAATAATAAGGTTCGCAATGCTACTATAATGCATAGTGCCTTAGTGCCTCTTAGTTTAGCATAAGCATCCGAGATTGCATAACGAGCTAAAGATATCTAGAGAGAGGGTAAAGCAGGATAATGCTTAAAGGAATTAGAAGCAACTATAATAGCGCTGCGAAATGCTTTCTAATAATATACTAGATTCTAACTAGACTAAGTTCTGCACTAATAATTAGGCTATGCCCTTCGATAGTATCTTAATAGCTAGAGTAATAATATAACGATTAGTGCTCCTATACTAGCATAAATCGGCTTTAGTTAAGGTAACTATCCTAGAGGCCTATATTTAGCTATAGCCTAGGGAATAGCCATGCCTAGTATAATCCTAGCTAGAATAGCCCTACTAAATCAGTTTAGTATAAGGCCGTTGTTTGCACTAATCCAGGCGGGCTGCTAAGTCCTACCTCTACCCCTTCTATTCTATTAGCAGATATAACCCTAATAAGCTCTACCTATAGCCTAGGTGCCTTTAAATAATTTATATAATAATAATTAGTTAGATCGCCTTAATAGTATTCCTCGGGATTAGTCTAATAGATCTGGACGTAGCGGTCGAAATTTTAGAAGGGGAGGTCGAGGTAGTTAGCCTAATCGCCGCGTTAACTTTGCTATAGATCCTAAAGAGTTATCGAACCCTTATATTAATAGGTCTATTAAGGTGCTACCTAGAAAGACGGTTTGTTTTTAGTATAGCGGACTTAGCTATTATTCGATAGCATGCACGGTCCTATTTAGTTAGCGACTTCGTGCATAGGAAAGGGACGTTCTAAAAGATAAAGTCTTTAGTCTCTAAGATATTAGTCGTTAAAATATAGGAGGTGTTAGGCTAGTTTAGCCTCCTTAACCTCTATAACCTCCTATACTAGCTTAACCTATTGCCGTTAATTCTATTAGGTTATACCCTCGGGATTAAGACATGCTTAAACAAAATTTAGCAGAGGAGCTAGTATAATAAATCTTTAATACGGAGTTATATATTACGGAATTCTACTCTAATACGGTTCGCTTTAAGACAGATATTCTAGGTATTGCTGCGGATAATAATAAATCTGGATTAAACTATACTGCTAATAACGCTAATAATAACGACTTTAACTAATTAAGCACTATATTGTAACGACTGGTTTTCTGCAAGAATAATTAAGCTAAGATTAATAAAATAGTTAAGAAGGCTTTTATAGTGCTAGCTATAGCAGCGGAGCTTAGTAAACACCCTAATAAAAAGCGGGCCCTTACTAAAGATAAATATAAGGCCGTATACCTACTAGCTTCGGATCCCGAAGTTTTATGATAATACAAGGCGGTGCTAAAGTTACGAATCCCTCTTCCTTTTATAGATGCTAGCAAAACAAAGAAAAAGGAGCTATGCAAGTTAGCTTAAGTCTAGGCGCGAGATAGAGAGGGAGACTTTAACTAGACTAAGCTAGCACGAAAGTTTATTATTCCTATAGATCTAGTAGACTTTTAGCAGGTAAGCCCTAAGGGGGCAAAGCAATTCCGTCGTCTTTTATTACGCAAGCCGATACTTAAAATAAAGGGCAAGGAAAAAGTAAAACCTATTGCGAAATCTAAGTCTAAAAAAACCTATTAAGCGTACGTAGAATTAGCATTAGCAAAAGTCTCTCGTTATTATGCGAATATATTTCTTTAGCAGATAACTTACTAGAAGCATAATTTTAGTATTCTATATTGCGTTACTTTTACTTCTAGTAATTATATTAAAACTATTAGTCTTAGACTAGAAGGTATTATAGCAGACTAGGGCTCCTAGGCTAATTTGCTTAATCTAGGTCTTATTCGATAGCATAATATTAAAATACAATCTTTAGCCGAAATTAGTTTTACTAGTCTGTTAATAGCGACTGCTAATAGTAGGCGTCGGCCTGTCGATAAATTCGCTATCCTTAATATTAATACACGAGGTATTAAACGTAAGGTCTAGATAGTTATTAAACTAATACAATAGATAGGTATTATTAATAATATTCCTCTTCTCTTAGGACTTCTATAGCTGTTTAATATTAATGCTATTATCGATATCTATTAGAGTATATTAATAATTAGTAACCCTAGTCAGGGCGATAAGGTAGTTATTCTGCAAGGTTAGCAGATAGCATTAGCACTAAAGCAGAAGCTAGTTCTAGCTCTAAACGCTCTAGATATCTTAAAATAATTTATTAGACTGCCGAGTTCTGCTAAGGAAGATAATAAAGATAATAATAAGGAGGTGTATAATAGGGAATCGGATAATGCTACTACTACTATAACGGATACGTTAAACTAAATAGTCTAGTCCGACCTAAGCAAGTTAATAAACTGCATTTATAGGGAGTAGTAAAGGGGGAGATAGACTTTAATTATTTTATTTTTAACCCTCTAGCATCCTTTATTTGCTATGCCCTAAGATTAACTCGGCCTCTAGTACTATAGATTAACTTTAAATAATATTACTACTTTGCTTCTTACTATTTAGCAGATTTGCCTCCGAATAATATCGTTAAACGAGATGCCTCTATTGCCTTATTCTATGCCTCTTAAAGCATACTTAGAGATAGTAGTAATATCGTTAAAGCACCGAAAATATCTCGACTCGATAGGATATATTAGCCAGGTCCTTAGGCAGAGGAACTTTCTGCCTTACTATTTCTAATATAGAGACGAGTATAGCAACGTAAGACGGATATAGATATACTATTAGAGACTATTAAAGCGTAGTTTTAATCGACTAGGATTAAACTTAGGCTACTTATGCCTAAATACTTGCTAGAAGATATTTAGCGAATATTCTAGACTTACTGCGACCTAGAGGGACGAAGCTCTTATAATATGCCTCCGACTAACTTGTTTATTTATTACCTAAGGGTAACTCCTAGGACTAAACCCTAGTGCCGAAATCGAAAGCGATGCTAGACTAAGCCCTAGCGTTACTAGATAAACCGCTTAATAACGGAGAATATTAAAGCGGGCATTTACGAGTACACGATAGCAGCTAACGGATAACTAAGCGAATAGTTAGCAGACCTAGTATTAGTAGTAAAGGATAAGATAGATCCTTAGGCAGAAATGCGTCTTACTATTAACTACTACTATATAGATAAAGACCTGCCTAGCATAACTATCCTATTGCTAGCTAAAATGCATAATAGGATATCCGACCTAAGGATCTAATTATATAGTTGCTTTAACCTTAAATATAGTTATTAGGCTGTTTTAATTAAGCCGATATTGCGTTATATTTTAGCCTTTTAGATCCCTAGTTTCGCATAACTGCAGCCGGCCCGACTTCCGCAGGGGTCTTAGGCATTAGCATATTTATTTATAAAGATGCTTAAACTAGTATTAGGTCCTATACTGTTACTTCTTCCTAAGCCCTCCTTATTCTTAGCAGATAGCTTTAGCTATAGTATGCCTCCTCTAGACAATTATATTAATAATATATTTGCTAAGCACGAATCCTTTAAGGAATAATAGCAGTTTATTAAGCATTATCTGCTCCTAAGATTGTTATAGGCACTTCTTCGATTAAGTTTTAAGAAGGTTTCTTTAGGAATAGACAAAGTTTTAGCAGTTAGTTAGATCTATTATATAGGTAGTTAAATAACTATCTAGCATAATCGTATATAAAAGATCCGGGAGTTTCCTATCCTAAAGACGCCTTAATAAGTTCGGGCCTTTTTAGGCACTATTAGACTATATCGACGCTAGATATTAAATTATACAGAGTTTTCCCGACCTTTAACGCAATTAACAGGGACTAAGGCCTTTGTATAGGGACTATATAAGGCCCTTGCCTTTATAATCTTAAAATCCTTAGCTAAAGCTGCTATTGCTATTTATAGACCCTGGTTTAATATTCTAGTAGAGTTATACTCTAATGCCTCTAAATTTAGTAGTAGATATATAATCCTATAGAGATATAGCGAGCATATAGCACCTATCCTATACGACTCCTTTCTTCTAATAAAGCCCTAAAGAAATTATAGCACCTATAAAAAGGAGCTCTGTGCTATTATTAAGTTCTATTGCAGGCATAAACACTTCTTCTATGCACTAGAGAAGTCTATTATTTATACGGATTATATGCTAATTACTTAGTTCCTTAATACCGAAAGTTACGAGGGCATTTATACTCGCTAGGTTACTAAGCTGCGTTGCCTTTATATTACTATTAAATATATTAAAGGGCCTCGTAATAAGGCAGCTAATAGCTTATTACGGACCTTTTTCTCTAGCGATGCCTGCGATAATAATATTACTAACTAGGGTAAAATAGAGGAAGCTATATCTCTTTAGCAGTAGAAAGATAGTCTAGGGGGATTTAATAAGCTCCTTAAACACATAAGGGGTAAGAGGGCTAAACGGCTACTAGTTAATGCTTCGGGAGAGAAGCTTCCCGAATTGTTAAGACTTTAGTAGGATGCCCTCTCTAAGGTCTAGAGATAGGGGGGAGCGCCTCGACCTCGGGAAGACCTAAAGGCAATAGCTTTAAGACTCACGTCTATCCCTAATATTGCTAGGCGGGAAGAGGACTTTCTTAAGCATTTACACTATAGTCCTATCCTTCGATATTTAAACGACTAAACTATACTAAATCCTTATAATCGTATCTAGTCGGATCGCATTTAGCGCTAAAGCATATAATTCCGTTAGGTTAATAATACTTTAATATACTAAAATTCTGCTAGCGATTAGCAACGCTATCTTCTGGACTATAAAGTTCTATTAGCTTTGTATTAAGCATATAATATAAGCGGATATTTTAGTAGTAACGCTACCTAACGGCGTCTATATACCTATATATTCTGGCCTAATATGGCAAAAGACGTAGTAGAATATGTCTGCAGCTATCCCGTATATGCCTGCTTTGCTCCTTAAAAACCTAAGGCACCTAGCTAACCTATCTATATTAATGCACCCTTCTAGGTTATCGCTATAGACTATATCGGCCTGTTCCCGGCAACGGAGGAAGGCGTTAAGTTTATTTTAGTGCTCGTCGACTATTTTACGAGATATATATAGCTAATAGCTATACGGATAACAGGAGCCTCTAAGACTATTATTCGATTGCAGACTTAGCTAGACTTTATCGCAGCTATACCCTTGGCTATATACATAGATGCAGGTTTTGCATTTGCCTTAGCGGAGGTAGGAAGGTTCTTTAAAGCACGTTAGATTTTAAGAGTTATAGCGCTATCTTAGTTATATAAGAGTATTAGCCTCGTTAAAGTTATAAATCGAATTTTCTAATAGGTCCTAAATCGGGCCTAGCTAGGTTAATATAACTAGGCAAAATAGCTTCCTACAGTTATGCGGCAAATAAATAGTCGTTTAGTAAGATTTTTAGGCTTTATACCTGCTAAGATGCTATACGGCATTATGCACACTGGCCTTATACTACTTTATGCATTAGCCGAGCTCCGATAGGCTATTTCTAATAGGATAATATAGTAGCCTTTAGCGGGCAAATATGCTAATCTAGTCTTAGAGCGGTTTGCTAAGGCAGTAGAACGTTATCGATAAGTAGGTAACGCCTTTAATAATAAGGCATAGAAACGACTATAGCTATATAAGGCGAGATTATCTTTAACTTTTAAACCTAGTAATGCTGTTTTAATAGCGAAGGAGGGCAAGCCTTAGAAATTAAGTCCGACTTAGATCGGACCTTTTAAACTTAGTTATCGTGTAGGCAAAGTGTCTTAGACTATATGCTATCTAGATAGTTAACCTGTTAGAGGTGCAAAGAACCTTTCCTTCTATAAAGATGCGCTAAAAAAGCATTTTATAAGGCCCGATAGATTACAGCCCGCTAGCTGGCAGCCACTAGTACAGCTACAAGCATTGCGGCAGCTTTAAAGAAAAGAATAGGACCTACTTTTTACTTGTATTTCCTTTCTCTTTTGCACCCCTCCTACCTTTTTCTTCTTCTTTTTATCCTTTTACGAGTTAGCTTTATATTCTTCCTTATTATTATAGCTGCAGCTTCTTCTAATAGTGTTCCTGCCGCTAACGATAGAGGCTTAGACGGGCTTATAGATATAAGTAATAGTCGTCTTAATATTAGTAAAACTTTAGGCCAGGCTACTAGTAAATTTATTAAGAAGCCCGGTAAAATTATTAACCTCGAAGATAACGACGAATACTACGATGCATCTGTTCGATATAATGCTAATAATATTTATTATGCTAATATTTAACCTAACGATTATACTAACGATTAACCTATAGCTACTTCTAAACTTTGCGTTAACGATTATACCTCTGTCTAATATAATACTAATAATATTTATTATACTAACGATTACCTTGCTAATAATGTCCCAACTATTAATAATAACCGATAAGCAACTACAGGTAACCCCTAGGACTAGGATAATAGTCGTTTTCGACTCCTAAATTCTTTAGACTTTAGCTACTTTTCTAATATAGATATAGAAGCATATTTAATCGAGGGCAAGTCTAGCCTAAGCAGCAATGCCTTATTAGATCCTAAGCTAGCTACCTCCTACCTAACTTCTAGCCTATTAGCAATATTAAAAGCACCTGCTATAAACAATTTAAGGGAATTTGCTATATTCTTAGAATTACCTTATACTATCTACTATTGCCTTAACGCCTAGCTAAGCTAAAATAAGCCTCCGGCTTATCCTATAGTCCCCGCTAGGTCGCTAGCAGAGGTTATCGATATATTTAAGCAATCTAAGGTAGCCTTTAATAAAGCATGATAATTTTTAGTAGATAACGACCTTTAGGCATAGGTTAATCTTATAAATATTAGCTTCTAAAAACCGTTAAAGAATACTATAAAATTATGCAATAATAGCCTAAAGAAAAGAGTTAAAGCAGGAAGCTAGATTGCATAGCTTATTATTCGTGCTATATAGCCCTCCGAGCAGTCGGATTCCATAAGGGTTATTATAGAGCATATTTAGGATATAAAAAACGTTATAGGTATTTAGTACCTATATATATACCCTTATATAATGCATTATATATAGGCTATTAGCAGGAGCGTAACGATATTCCTTAAAGAACTAATTAAGAAGCTAATATTAATAATAGCGGAAATAAATAATTAAATAGTCCAGTTTATTAGTAAGTCGGAAGACTCTCCTAATAGCTTATCTCTTAACTATACTAAAGAGTTCCGATATTGGATATTTAGGGCTATATACTAACGTATTAATAATATTATATACTATAACGAATAGGAAGTTCCTATTACAAAGGCACTAGAATATACTATTAAATAGATTAGGGAAATATAGCCTAGACTATCCCCTCTTATTACGGATAAAGGAGAGGCTATTGCTCTAACAAGACGAGGCCGCAAGAGAAAGTTTAATATAGCTGCTACTGCTCCTCCTTCTAAGATATTTAATATAATAACTAGAGCTATAGAGATCTCTAATGCTAACAATAAAGATGCACTCTTATACGATAATATAGTTAGAAACAAGCTGCAATAGCTATTATTAAAAGCTAATACTTAAGAACGTAGAGACTTAGAGATAATAATCTAGGGATAAGCAAAGGAGATTAACAAATTAAAGAAGCAGCAGGGGAAAATAATACATGCTATAAGGAAGATGGCCGATAATATATCGGCAATAGCAGATACGCTAGGGCGTATAAAGGGGGGCAGATAAGTTTCTTTTAGTATTGTTAATTAGGTATAGTAATAGGCATTAATACTAATTTGCTTTGCTTTAAGTCTAGGGAAAAAGTTAATAGCACTAAAAGGTTATATAACTATAATTAGTTAGGCTTTAATAGGGGGGGATTTCTTTAGTCGTAGACTAGCCTTTTCTCTTTCTTTGCTTTCTGATATATTATAATTAACCCGGCTTTTTGATACGTTGTTTAGTGTTACCTCTTTTTGACTGATTTAGTGACTTCAAAACGCCCTCTGTTCCAGTTTGGTGCACTGCATTATTTCTGGTAGGTCCCTACCTACCTACATATGTATGTACGATACATCTCATCTCGACGAAATTGCCGCTCAGCGCCACGTGGAGGACAAGCACGCAGTAGTTGGCCCATCATGACCAGACATACGGAGGACAAAGAATAGGTCGTAGCTTTCTGCCTCGACCGGCTTCAGATAAACGACCTTCGGCAAACCGACTGAAGCTGGGAACGGGTAGTGTGCCTTATCATCGGCCCATCATTTGATTCATCTAAAGGGCCCTGTGCCGTGTCATGTCGTGTCTTTCGGCATTTGAGACGAAGAACAAACAACTCCCGCTATGGCACGACAAAGGAGAAGTGGTGTCATTGCCACGTCGACCCCGAAATCCATCCTCATTCGGTCCTTGCGCCAACTGCACCCCTAATAATTCCCTTCCCTTCCTCCTGTCCCCCCTTGCGTGTTCGCGACCCTCCAAAAACCTTACCGAGTACTGTATGTATGTGTGTGTAGACACAAACCCTTTTGTTCCCATCATACATTCAGAAAAAATGGGCTCACGATGGCTCGAGTAGGGGAGGAGGGGCCACCCCGATGGTGCCCGATAGTCTCCAAGTGGCGCGACTTCTTATCCCTCCGCATGTGTGTGCGTGTGTGTGGTGTGTGTGGTGTGTGTGCGTGTGCGTGTCCGTGGCCGATACCGCATCTCGTCTATTCGCAGTCCTTCCGACTCCCGACATCGGCTGCTGAGACTGCTCACGATATGTCCTCGCCTACGGGAACCTGAGTAGATGTGATCCAATTCTCCATCCTTGCTTGCCCTTGACCGCCCGACTTGTTGATGGCCTCGCTTCTCGCTTCCCGGCTTCGCCTTTTGACGACCAAGCATAGGACGCGTCCATAGATGGCGAAGCCCTCGTACGTAACGTCCATGGCCAGCTTCTTCTTGTCGTCATCGACGTCCTCTGAAGCGCCCGCCTGCCGTCGACGTTTCGACGCCGGCTCTTCAGCGTCCGATGTGACTTCGATAGCCATGTTGTCGTCATCCGTGTACTCGTCTTCATTGTCGTCGACTTCGAGGGCTGTATTTCTGCGCCGCTTCCGACGTGTCATCGGTGGCGCGACGGGAATGTCGGCGAGCTGCACTTCGTCTTCGTCATCGTCCTCTTGAAGCACCACCGTCGCGGCCGCATATTGGTCGTCATCATCGTCCACATCGATGGGTGCGCGGTTCGTCTCGCCGATAAGCTTCGTCGAGTTAGATCGCAACCGGTCAGGCGCTTTTTCGCGAAAGTGCTTGTGCTTTAGGAGTAGAGAATGGCGTGAGCTGGTTTCTGTCAGGAATATAGAAACCTCGAAGTCGTCTAGTAGCTTGCCGGGTTAGCGAATGGGGAAAGATGAAAAGAAAATCGAATTCAAGCCGTCGCACACCCTGAATCACCACATCTTTGATGCTCTTCTTCTTGGTACCCTTCTTCCTGGCCCGCTCCCGTTCTTCGCGCAGCTTAGGTACCACGAGCGGGCGGACGCTCTCGATGATTCGCGGCAGAACCGGGTCTCGCGGGTTCAGCAGCCATGATTGCGCCAGCGACGGGTTATCGAGGTAGATGCGACATTCCAACACCGACGACTTGGAGATCCTCAGATACCGCCGCACCGGGGCCATCTGTCCTGCAAGTTTTTTCCGACGACGAAGAGTGTCCCGCCTCCGACGGCCGGATCCGCCCGTCTTCTGGGGGTCACGAGACCCTGAAGGTAGGCGGGCGGTAGGTATTGACGTACTGTCGACTTCGTCATGCCCCGAATAAGGTTGTCTTTACAGGGGGGTTGGGGAGTGCAACCCCGCTATAACCCGCCGAATGTAAATTCTCGTCGTGCGCCTTCAAGCTATCCCAGAGCTACCTAAGCATGAGGTCGTGGAAGGAAACGCTGAGATTGCCTCGATCGACCTTCAAGTACGCCTAGCTATGCGGCTACTAGCCTCGACGTTCAATCGCTGACCGGGCCGAGTCTAGGGCCCGTCCAAACCTGCAACTGCTGCGCAACAACCGAGAAGCGGCTGATCTATACCAATGGCAGGCCACACATCGCCACCAAGACGACCTCTTCGTCCTGCACGACGGCCCGCCGTACGCAAATGGACCGTTGCATCTCGGACATGCCCTCAACAAGGTTCTCAAGGATATGGTTCTGCGCCTGCAGGTGCAAAAGGGAAAGCGCGTGCTTTACAGGCCAGGCTGGGACTGTCACGGCCTGCCCATCGAGATGAAAGCCTTGGAGGCGGATGCCGCGAGAGCGCTGAGCCCCGTCAGCATCCGCAGAGCGGCCAAGCGGCTGGCCACAAAGGCCATTGCCGGTCAGCTCACGGGCTTTCAGTCCTTCGGCGTCATGGCCGCCTGGGACGACAAGTGGACAACCATGGGTCACGCGTTTGAGATGAGGCAGCTGCGCATCTTTCAGAAGATGCTGCGCCATGGTCTCATCTACCGCAAGTACAAGCCCGTGTACTGGTCGACCACGTCGCGCACGGCATTGGCAGAGGCCGAGCTCGAGTACCGCGATGACCACGTCTCCCACGCGGCGTACGTGCGATATCCCATCGTCTCCGACTGCAGTGCCATCCCTGGGCTCGCCGACTTTACACATGGCCTATACGCAGCTATATGGACTACAACTCCGTGGACCCTTCCCGCCAACAGGGCCATTGCAGTGCATAGTCATCTCCTCTATTCCGTGCTGCGTGTGGGCGATCATGGCCTTATCGTCGCGTCGAGTCGCGTCGAGGCGTTAAGAGAACACTTGCCCTCGTTCGAGGTCGCCGTCGAGGGTATTACCGGTGAGCAGCTCGCCGGCCTGACATATCGCAACAAGCTTCGGGGTAAAGCCGCTCCCTCGCAGCCCATTGTGCATGCAGACTTTGTCTTGGCCGATTCGGGCACCGGCCTGGTCCACATGGCTCCGGGGCACGGCCAGGAAGACTACGAAGCCTGTTCGGCCTTGGACATTGCCGCCTTTGCGCCGATAGATGACGACGGTCGCTTCACGCTAGAGGCCTTCCCCGATCAACCCCAGCTCCTGACGGAGGCGCCGTCTATCCTGCAAGGCGGTAGTCAAGCTGTCCTGGACCTGGTCGGGGAAGATGTCCTGGCGGTGCATGAGCTGCGTCACAAGTACCCCTATGACTGGCGGACCAAGCAGCCGGTGGTGTTGCGAGCCACGGCACAGTGGTTCGCCGACGTCGGAAGCATCAAAGAGGCTGCTTTGGCGGCCCTTGGCGGCGTCCGCTTCGTGCCCGAGTCTGGCAGGGCCCGCCTGGAGAGCTTCATCAAGAGGCGGCGCGAGTGGTGCATATCGCGTCAACGCTGCTGGGGCGTCCCGATTCCCGCTCTCTATGATGCTGACGGGAAAGCCGTCATGACCAACGAGTCGGTCGAGCACATCATCTCCGTCATGCAGGAGCGCACCTCCGAAGCCTGGTTCTCCGACGCGGCCGACGATGCCGCCTGGATACCCCCTTCGCTGAAACAAGGGCGCTATCATCGGGGCACGGAGACGATGGACGTCTGGTTCGACAGTGGCAGCAGCTGGACGGAGACGACGCAGCAGGCCGACGTTTATCTGGAGGGATCGGATCAGCACCGAGGCTGGTTCCAGTCCAGTCTCTTGACGTACGTGGCCGAGCAGAAGCTAAACGGGAAAACGGACGATGAAATCACCGCTCCGTTCAAGACACTTGTTACGCACGGCTTCGTTCTTGATGCCCAGGGCAAGAAGATGTCCAAGTCGGTTGGCAACACGATAAGCCCGGACGAGCTCATCCTGGGGCACTTGTCTCCGCACCGAGACAAGGCGCGGGCAGGGGAAAAAGGAGGAGGGAAAGCCGACGCTCTGGGGCCGGACGCCTTGCGCTTATGGGTGGCCAGCAGTGACTTCACGACAGACGTCGTCATCGGGCCATCCATCATGCAGCCGGTTCACAATGCTCTTGTCAAGTACCGCACGGTGCTAAAGATGATTCTCGGCTCGGTCCACCAGTCCAGTCGATCGGCCACACTGACCAAGGTGGACCAAATGGCCATCATGCAGTTGGAAGACACGATGAAACAGGTGCGCGACGCGATGGACGCATACGAGTTTCCCAAGGCCACAGCCTTGATCAACAGATGGGTCGCAAACGACGTGTCGGCTTTCTATCTCGAAGCGCTCAAGGACAGGCTGTATTGCGGCGACGGCGGCGGCGCGCTCGAGCCGATACTAGTCGGGTTTTTGCGGATGCTGGCGCCTATGACACCGCTCTTGGTGGACGAGGCATGGAGCAATCGGCCGCAATGGATGGCGGATGACGAGACGCTGCAGCATCCAGGCCGGCAGCTTTATGGGGAGCCCGTCGTTGACGCCCGTCGCCTGACGGTGTCGCAGAGCAGGCTGAGGCGCGACCTGCCGAGCTTAATGGCGGTGCGCGGCGCCGCCAAGGCGGGATTGGAAGAGGCACGGGCCGCCGGGGTCCTCGGCAGTTCGCTGCAGAGTTCGATAGTCATCTCTACAGAGGACCGCGAGCTGGCGGCGACAATGGGCTTCTACCTGGACGAGCTCGACGCCATGCTTGTGGTTTCGCACGTCGGGCTCAACGAGCAGATGGCCGACGGCGGTTGGAGCTTCGTCAAGCCATTTGAAGGGGGAAGGGTGCATGTGCTTCCGCCGAGGCATCACAAGTGCGCTAGGTGCTGGCGCTATCTGGCGACATCGGAACATCAGCTCTGCGGCAGATGCGACGAGGCAGTCCGACATCAGCATGGTAATACTAATGAGGCATCATGACTCGGTTCACGTTTGTTTGTAAGGGTCCCGGTCATGGGGGATGGACGAGCGACCGACGGATTCAGTAAGGCTTCCACTTGCTACTGCTAGCGCTGCCGCGTGGGCTGTTCCAGCCGGCTATTCGTGGAACGGCCGTCCACTGGAACAGATACCTCGATACCTCCCCTAACTGCGACCTAACTGCGACCTACAGCGGGGTTCGACGCCTGTACGGTTGTACCACATAGGCGACCTGCTAAGGTTGGGGGATGCGACGCTCACTGGGTTTTAGTGGAGGGGCGTCCGGTAAACTTTCCCCATGCTCGAGCATATCGACCGCCGTCACAACCGCTTGAAAACCCCGTCCGCCATACAGACGCATCTCCCTTCGTCGAAAGCAAGCATGCGTTGACCCCCCACCGTCCCAGCATGCAGCGAACCCTGAATTATGAGTCCCCCAGCGATCCAGGAGGGGTTGACGACGCTTGACAGCTTGCCGAGTGCGAGTGCCAGTTATGAGATGGGCGAGTCGAGCGCTCGTGCCAGTTCGCGGCCCCCGTCCGAAGATGCGCAATCGGCCGACAGTCGCACGCGGCGGGCGCGACATCGATCCGCCGGCGGCTTCATGCTGCGCGACCCGGCGCCCTCCGACCGCCATCTCGCCCGTCGCCGCTTCGCACATGACGCTCCTCACTCCAAGTCGAGGGCGAAGCCGACGCCACGCACCGTCGACACCATCGTCAGGCCGAACCGAGGGCTCGCCATGTCTTCGGATCCGGCTATGCGAGACAGCATGCATTCGCGCGTCCAGTCCTCGGTTGACTCCGATTACGGGACCGGGCCCGACGTCGACACGGCGCAGATCGTCAACATGGCCCTCAGCCTGAGCGAGTCGCGGAAGTTGGCCGCGAGAGGGAACAACAACTTGGCCCGGGGCACACCGCCTCGGCTCGCTCCCCTCCCGGACGGCAGCTCCGCCAGCAACTTGCGGCAGCATCTTCAACAGCAGCGCCGGTCCTCCCTCACCCAAAGCCCGGTATCCGCGTCAAGCGCTTCGCCTCGCAGAGCGTCGGGCGTGAGATTCGGCAGTTCTCGGCTGTCGGAATCCGACTCCGGGGTCGACGGCCAATATCGCTATCACTTCTCGCCCTCGACGCTGGCGAGGGCTCAGAAGGCCAGGCAAACCCTGGAGCTCATGACAGAGTATCGGCGGCTTTTGCCCGCGCTGCCGCCGGTCAAGTCCCTCGACGCCCTTCCGCCGAGATGTTCGTCTCCCAGCAGGGCCGCCAAGCGCAAGGTCGCGAACCAAGCCCACGGCCGCGAATACAACCCTCTTCAGTACATCCGCAACCGCAAGGTCCGCGCACGGGAGCGCATGGTCATCAACGGCGATAGGCAGGGCTTTGGGGATGTCGAGGACGTCAGGCAGTGGGTGGACAAGGTCCGCCAGCGCTCTACCATCCTCAACGCCGACGCCGAGGACGAAGACGACGGACCTGCCATGCCCCCCTTTCCCGGCCCCGATGGCGGTGCCGACGGTCAGACGTCAACGCAGGCGGCCGCCGCCACCTCGTCGCCGGCTGCCGCGCGAAGCAGACGTCCGAGGGTCGATTGGTTCGTCGAGCCCAGCGATATGATTGCGGACGCCTACTGGCTGGAACAGAACCATCACAAGTTTCTCATCGAGGATCGGAAGTGGCGCAAGATCCTCTCACCCCCGGTCGACCCTATCCGACCCGTGTCCAGCGGGAGCGGCTACCCGGGCTCTGGTACGGCGCAGTCTCTCTCCTTACGATCCGAAGGCTTGACGGAACCGACCGCATCCGCCGTCTCCAAGCTTGACATGACGGGCAACGGTAAAGGCACGAAGGACCGGGCGAAGCAGAAGCTCCAAAACATGAAGGCGTTTCCTCACCGGCACACCGGCTCTCTGCACGGACACCCGCATCGCCGCCATCATCACCCTCCTCGCCATCCTGATCTGAAGAGACCTAGAAGGCACTCGGCCGGGGATGTCTTGATCAAGCAAGAGAAGGGCCAGACACGCCATGATCAGACCCGAACCCCGACCAGCAGCGCCAACGACCTGCTGGAGAGGCAGATGATGGAGATGGTGGCCAACGAAGCGCATGAACTGGAAATGACCGAGCCACCCGTGGTGGACGAGGACCAGGTCATGGGTCCTCCTCCTCTTGCCGCCCCTAGAAAATCCAACTCCACGACCGACTCGGATCGCAGAGGAGGCGATGGCGGCAAACAGACGATGGACTCGCCTCGTCGAAGACGGCCCGTTCAATGGGGCGCGGATGTGCCAACTACTCAACCGCCGGCCCCCTCGTTTCCCTTGCCGCAGGCATCGGAAGACGCTGCCGAGCAGGCAACCACGTCGTCTTCCACCTCAGGTCGACACGAGTCCCCGACGAGGAACGCGCTGTTCAAGTTCAAGCACGCGATTCGCGATAAGAACGGTGATGCCGGAGAGGATGCGAGCCATGACGGGGACCGCGATCCGTCGGGCCGGAAGTCGACATCGTCGCCGGAGAGGGCGGGCCCCTCGAAGCGGCGCCCATCCAGTCCTGCCAAGCTGTCCGCGTTTGAACGGCCGTCGGAGAATTCGAGGACGCACAAGATGTCTAAGAGCCTGCGGCACCGCTCAGATAACCCCGGCGTCGGCTTGCGCGGCCTGTTCAAAGGGCCTCGGCTCGACACCGTCTTCCGAGGTGGCGTCTTCAAGCTCAACGACATGCTTTGGAGAAAGGACGAGCCCGT
Source organism: Ophiocordyceps polyrhachis-furcata BCC 54312 (assembly GCA_001633055.2). Taxonomy (NCBI): domain Eukaryota; kingdom Fungi; phylum Ascomycota; class Sordariomycetes; order Hypocreales; family Ophiocordycipitaceae; genus Ophiocordyceps; species Ophiocordyceps polyrhachis-furcata. The sequence goes on from LKCN02000007.1 coordinate 763,399, forward strand.
GGCCGAGCCAGACTCGACGGACGAGTCGGAGAGCGAGAGGACGAGAGGACGGTCGAAGATGTTGTCACCGTCGAAGAGGTCTCACGACGAGAACCGGCCTGGACCGCGGAACTTTCTCGAATTCATGCCCGAGTTCAGCCACGCTCCCGGCGCGCAGTCCCGTAACGCCGGATACGACTGCGGCAAGGAGACGGCAACCAGTTCCCCCAGCCGACCGAGCCGGCCGTCGTCGCAGATTGAGACGCTCAAGCCGCCCCTCAGCGGCATCTGGAGCGAGTACCGCAGCGCCTCGGTCTCGCCTTCGCCTTTCCCTCTCGATGTCTGGAGGGTACGCGGCAGCGGAGGAGGCGGCGGCGATTCGGATCTTTGGGACTCGGAGTCGTATCAGGGCAGCGGAGGACGCGAGGGCGCGACAGATGAGGCGTCGACGGACCCGCCGAGGCACAAGCAGCATCACGATCACCAGCACCAGCACGATCACCATCACCACCACCATGGTCGACACTGGTCTATCGCCGACAAGACTACCTATACGGGCCCTCCGACGAGGCGGGAGATTGCGCGCGTCAAGGTGCTCATGCTCAGCTCCGGCATCAAGGCGCTCGGTATCAGCCGACGGTCAGTCGAGGTTCCTGCCCCCGGCAACACGAAGTGGGCGACGGAGCTGCTACAGCGGCTCGGCGGCGGCGAAAAGGTCAACAGCGGCAAAACGACGATGACGCTGCCCCCACCGTGCGAGCTCTACCCCCTAGCGGGCCGGACGATCAGGACGGCGATGCTATCTTCAAGCCGCCACTGGCAGGCCTCTGCCACGCGGCTGACGAGCCAGACGAGCCCGGAGCTCCACCGACGGATCGGCGAGGTGCGCGCCCGGCTGACGGACGAGCTCTCGGAGATGGCCCGGATGGCGGCCAACGAGGCGGACGAGACGGGTCAGGAGCTCGCCTTGGGCCAGCCGCTCAAGCTCAAGCACGTCGTCGACATGATGGATCGGATGCTGCGCAGGAGGAGGCGGCGTTTGCGTTGGCTCAGGCGCGCTTTGTGGCTTATCGTCGAGTGGATGCTTGTCGGCCTTATGTGGTATGTCTGGGCTGTTGTCATGCTCTTGAGGGTTGTTTCTGGCGTTGGGAGGGGGTGTTGGACAGGCCTGAGGTGGCTGTTTTGGATGTAAGGCCTCTTTTCTCTTACCCGTCTTTCCTTATATCCTGTCTCCTATGTCGTCTCCCCCTTTTCTGTCTACCTTGTCACCTCTTGTACTCGACTTGCCCACCCTGTTCATGTTTCCCTCCTACTCATTCCACCCATCCTATCCTTACCCCCCCTTCAAAAACCGCTTCAAACAAGCTCATTTTCACCCCCCTACATGATAGATATCTGCCCCCCCCCCCCTTATTTTTGTGATACTCCTTTTTCTCTCTCTTCGTCTCTTCTTCTACCGCGATAGTCTGCATAGCCGGGAGCGGGAAAGGGGTGAGCTTTTTTCCATGAGAGACGGTTTATAGATACTTTTCCCTCCCCTCTCCCACCCCCTTTTTTTTTTCTGCCGTCGGTTTCTTTTTTTCCCCTTTACGGCCGGGGGAATGCAAAAGGCTATATAAACTGCCTTCCTGTCCGACTTTGACTTGCCCCCCCCCCCTTTTCCCTTACATCTTTACTGGGCTTGGGTGGCGGGAATTCATCACCGTCTTGTTCGATATCTGATGCCCGCCCCCACGACGAACTAATTTATACTCCTTTTATTCCTCTGCCTCTGCCTCGTGACGTTTGATAGAGTCAGTGCTCGCCCTCGAGCCTGGCTTCTTCTGCTTCTTGGAAACTCGTCTTGTCCATGTCATAAGTGATATCCTCTGTTGATACTGTCTGATCCCTTTTCACTCTCCCCGCCGCCCCTTTACGCGAGGTCCAGCTTGAGGAAGAGCGAAAACAAAAGTAATAAGAAAAGCAAACATATAATGTACAACTGCAACGGGGTGGGTTTTACCATCGTCTTCATTCAATCCTCTTCTTGCCCTCCTCGGCATTCAGATACCTCGCCGCGCTGAGCCCCCGCTGGTGCCGCGAGACAAAAGGTCCGATGACGGCGTCCTTGCGCGCTTGCGAGTAGTGTTCGCCGTATCCATCGACGGCGAAGGGCCGGGGAATCAGGCGAGGCCAGTTGACCTGCCGTAAGGCGTCAGCATAAGACAACGGAGAAAGAGACTGAGACAGAAGGTAGGGGGGGGGGGGGGGGGGGGGATGGACGAAAAGGGGGGCACCAACATAGAGCATGCCGTGGGTCCAGATAAAGTAAAAGCACCAGGCGGCGACTGCGGTCCAGAAGAGTACAAAAAGCCGCATCGTCATCGGCCTGGCGTCCGAGTCGCGACGGGTAAAGAGGCCTATGAGGACGATAAAGACGCTAAAAGCCAGCAGATAGGGGATGGACTGCAACAGCAGTGGGCGGCTGTCGACGAAGACGAGCTCGGTGCCGACGTCGGCGGTGCCCGGCTGGTAAGTTCCGAGGAAGAGATCATAGGCGTCCTGGCGAGGCCCGTCGCGGAAGTTGTTTAGGTAGTATCGCGTGATGCCGATGCGGGCATCCTGCAGGCTGCCCATCTTCGTGCGCTGCCCGGTGCGCGTCACGTCCGTCTTCATGGCGCCGGTGCCGGCATACGAGGAGGAGACAACGTCGGCATTGTCGGCCCATAGATTGCGGAAGAGAACCTCAAAGGCAGGATCCGTATCGCGAAAGGTGGCGCCGCGCGGTATGAGCCCTGCGTCGTGGAAGATGCGGTCCAGCATGTGGCGGGCAAACATGCTCTGCACAACGTTGGTCCGATCCAAGCAGTCCATGCAGTTGACGCGCATCACGCTCGTCTGTAGGCCGCGCACGTCGATGCGGCCGTCGACGTTGGCCGGCGTGTCGGTGCCGCGGAAGTAGCCCTGAGCAGCGAGGGCCTCTCGGAGCTTTTCGACCAGAGCGTAGGCTCTGTGCATTCTCATGCCCTTGGTCTCGTTGTGGTAGTCAAAGTAGACGTAGTGCAGCCTGTCAAAGGCCTGCCGCTTCGCCCCGGGCTGGATTGTGGTGAACTTCTCGTCGGTGAGCCGGTCGGCATCGTGACCCTCCTGCGGTCCCGTCATCAGGGACTGAACCATGTGCTCGTACGACTCCTTGACCCTGCACTCGCGGCCCTTTTGGTTGACGAGGTTGATGAGGTAGTTGTCGCCGTAGAGCCGGATCTGCTCGTCAAAGTGCTTTTGCGCCGCCGACAGGGCCGCCTCGGTACTGCGCACCTGGAGTTTAGGAACGTAGCGCAGGCTGTTGATCTCGGCCCAGTACGTCGGCACGCTCCCGCGCGTCTGCACGTAGGACATGACGTGCGTCTCTCGGCCCTGGGCAGGGTCGAAGCGGCCGCTCTGCATGTCTGTACTACCGGCGAAACCACCCAAACCGTTGCTGCTGTCGTTGAGAATGACGATCTGCTCGGTTTCGTTGTAGTTGGCGACGTGGCCGTCCTCGTCGACACCGCGGGTGAAATAGCGCGTTCCGCCGCGGTAGCGGGATCTTCGAGAGATCAAGACGAGCGTGAGCGACGTTTTGTTGAATGTCGTCGGCCGGATCTCTAGCATGCCGAATATGCAGGGAAGGATGTAGGGGTCGACAGCTGATTGGGGACCGGGCTGGCTCCTGGAGCCACTTTTGCGGAATTCGATGAGATCCGACTGAAGGTACTTGTTGAAGAAGAAGCGGTCGTCCGCCCTCATCCAGAGCGGTGCGGACGTGTCAGACAGAGCCTGGCGCTGAAACGAGTTGCTGAGGTCGGCCGAGTAGGAAAAGTACATGGGACCGCGGAGCAAAAACGCCTTCATGAGACTGATGAAGGTGTCCTCGTCGCGGTCGTGGATCTGGCGCTCGCGCATGGGGAGAAGTTCGGCGGCCACGAGCTTATAGATCAGGTGACCCTTGAGACGGCCGACGGGACGGGCCTTTGTGATGACGACGACATACTTGTCTGAGCTCGATACGGGTCAGCTAGGGGGCTTCGTCATAGGAGCACGTCACGGACCGAGCCTCAGCTGGATGAGGCCCAGGATGCCGGCAACGCTGGAGACCCTAGTGGTGCGCTTTACGGCTTGCTGGGCAGCATCAGCCGTCCGCAGGTCGCCGGTAGGACGGTCGATGAGCAGGGCTGGCGCGTCGGGGGACGAGGGCGAAACGAAGACGTAGGCGTCGCTCGTAACCCGTAGGTTGATGTCCCGGTAGGGGAGTTTGGCGGCGGCGAGGGGCGCCATGGAGGGCTGGCGGGGAGGGAGAGGACGGGCCTCGCGCAAGGGAACTATGTCGGCACGAGGAAGTAAAGGGCCGTACTGGGCGGGTAGATGAATGCTGAGGTCCTGACGAGGTCCCGACGAGGTCCTGACGAGGTCTGATGAAGGGAGCTACCTACCTAGTATGTATGTAGTATATATTAGGTGAACTGCTTTAGTCAGCTCTCTGCCTGGCCACGGTGTCGTCTTACGCGCACCCAGCTTACGACATTGAAACGCCTCACTCGGACAAACCCGGAAACAACGTTGCCATTTTGTTTCTCGCAGGAGTCAAGTTTGAGCAACAAGGTCAAGAGAGAGGTGAACTTAGACGTAGAAACCAAGCACTATCTGACGAGGAGCCCCTCGGCATTTGAGCCTCCTAACCTATCCGCAGTCGTCTGCTACGAGCCCTCGACTACCTGCCTAGCTAGGCATCTACCTACATAAGCTTGGTTTGCCTAGAACTCTCCACATCCTTTTGACGAAACGCATAAACACCTCCCTCGGCATCTTCATATACCTAGTAGCTACGACTATGCTCGTGTGTGTGTCTATAGTATCGCACCAAGCTAACCTACTAGGTAGCATCTAAGCTGTTTCATCGCGCTTACCTCATCCACCAGCACCGACCCAGCGCCAGCCACAAGACTCGGTATCAGCAGACCAATCAACCTCAACAAAGCACCACCAACCACCATCCGCCGACCACCATCCACCAACCACCATCACCACTCGCCTCTCAAAGCCTGACGTGTCGCCCTCGAATCGTCCTACTTCAGCATCCTGTCAGCGCCGCCGCTCATCGACCCTAGTCTTCTACTCATCGACATCGTCAGTCTCAGCCTCGACCGACTCCGATCCCCGCGCGTTCTTTTGCCACTCCCTCTAGGATTCCGCATCTACCCTCTCCGTCGCCACAGCCCTTCTCCAGGAAAGAGGATCACCATGGCAGCTCGAGGTCCTGCCGCCCCGCGCGGCATCAACAACCGCTTCGCACAGTTCAAACTCGTTCTGCTTGGTGCGCGCGCATGCCTCCTGCCCCACTTCTCGGTCTTTCATGCTGACGCCGACTTTAAAGGGGAATCCGCCGTCGGAAAGGTGAATGACGAGAACGCTTCAACCGGTCGCAAAGCCATGAACTGACCCAAATCATACCCACGCAGAGCTCGATAGTTTTGCGCTTCGTCAAGGTACGCCCTGTGCTCTCCATCACATCGCTCGCATCCAGCCCTGACCGGCTCCTAGGATCAATTTGATTCTTTCCGGGAATCCACCATCGGAGCCGCTTTCCTCACTCAGACCATATCTCTCGACGAGAACACGACAGTCAAGTTCGAAATCTGGGATACGGCCGGCCAAGAGCGATACAAGTCGCTTGCGCCTATGTATTACCGCAACGCCAACTGCGCTGTTGTTGTTTACGATATAACGCAATCTGTATGATCTTGTTTCGCCGCGCGACGACGCTGGCTGACCCACAGTTGCAGTCTTCCCTGGATAAGGCCAAGGCGTGGGTCAAGGAGCTGCAGCGTCAAGCCAACGAGAACATCATCATCGCCCTCGCCGGCAACAAGCTTGATCTGGTCAACCAGCAGCCTGACAAGCGGGCCATTTCCACCAATGAAGCAGAGGCCTACGCACGCGAGGCCGGGCTTCTGTTCTTCGAGACGTCCGCTAAGACGGCGGAGAACGTTCGCGAGCTGTTCACGGCCATTGCCAAGAAGCTGCCGCTGGATCAGGTCGGACCCCGGCACGCGAGGCCTGGTCAGCGACCGGGCGTAAGCCTGAATCCCGAAAACGCCAACACCAATGTGAGCGGGCCCTGCAGTTGCTGAAGTTCTCGAGTAGATGGCTTCCCTGAACGCACTCCATGCGAATCACCGTGAGAGGGGTGATAGACTGGCTGGGGTCGTGGCTTTGTCAATTACCTTGTGTCATTCTCGGAGTCGTGGGTTTGGACGGTTTTTCCTGGGCAGACACATCCTTTTTCTCTCTCTTGCTTGGGTTTCCATACATAATATTGAAGTTTTCGTCTCCCATGTTTTTTAGCCAGCCGGTCCCAGCGAGTAAATGTCTTCTATGTCGGGGGAAAGACGTGCGTATGGTGTCGGCTTGGGTGTCCTGGTAAATCTTCTGTAAGGTCTGTCGACGAAGATTCGCCGGCAAGTACAGTCACTGGACAAAAAGAAGGCGAATTTTGAGGTGGCAGCCTCACACAAAACGTCGCGGTATTTTCGCCGGGCCACTGCACCTGGATAGGTATAAAAGAGAGTCGGCGATCACGTCCGCGAGGTGCCAATAGACAACCTAATATACAGCTAATTGTACACTGTATTGATCACCGAAGTTTAGCCGTTGGAATTTTGTCTCGTCGCCAGCGTTTCTGAAGGAAAAAGGTCTCCTGTAACTCCCAGGTCTGTCGAGCCGTCGCTGGCGCCCACGAATTCGCCATGCTGCGATCATCGCTTCGGTCAGTGAGGCCGTTGGGCTGCGCGCCCCTTGCGATGACTGCCCGTCGCCAATTGGTGACACAGCACGCCAGCTTGGCGGGTAATGTATGAGCTCAACAGCTGCAACGTGCAAGGATATAGACGGAGCTCTGACAAGCTTGTATAGAGGCCGTTTTCCGACAAGAAGACGCCCGGCGACGCTTCCGAGACGCCCGTGTTGCCCTCGTCACAGACGTTGACCTCGCAGCGCTGCGCGGCCCCTCATGGCCTCGGCGAAGCCAAGCTCGGAGCTGCTACGAAGCTGCCGCCGACGCCTCCCACCCCTCAAGAGGCTGCTGGCGGACGGGACCAGCCCCCGACCACCCTCGACGACGTCGGGGAATCGAAGGTTCTCCAAAAAAATGCACCGCCTCCGCCAACGCCGCCTCCGCCGCGGAAGAGCTTCGCGCGCCGACTGAGGAACTTAGTACTCAGCCTCGTACTGCTGAGCATAGCAGGTTTCGGTGGAGGTGTCTTGTACTCGCGGAGCAATGACAACTTCCACGACTTCTTCACTGAGTACATCCCTTACGGAGAGCAAGCTGTCTTGTACTTGGAAGAGATGGACTACAAGAGCAAGTTCCCGAAAGGACGAGGGCGTGCCTCGCAGGTGTCCGGCGAAGACAGCAAGCAGGTCAAGATCTCTGCGCAGAGCGGGGCCTCTTGGAGGGTGGCTGACAGCGGTGAGCCCAGTGGGCGACACTCCAACGCCTCCTCCAGGGCCAAGGAGTCGGCACCGACGACGCCGAAAGTTGAGCCGGCCAAAGCCGAGCCCACGGTCTCAGAACCAGTCGCGAAGCCTTCCAAGGCCACGCCCCGGATCGTCGACGCTGGCGGAAAGACGGTGGTGGCCAGCAAAGAACCCGAGGTCAACGAGCCGTCCAAGTTCCTGGCCCTCAAGCCCATCGACCTCATGTCGCTTCCCGACGCCAAGGAGCCTATCGTCAGAGATCTTGTCCGCATGGTGAATGATCTGATTCTGGTCATCAACGCGGATGGCGCACACGCGAGATACGGCACAACCATGGAAAAGGCCAAGAAAGATGTGGCAAACGTCGGCGCGCGGCTCAAGGCGATGAAGATCGCCGTGGAGGAGAAGGCTGCGGCCAAGGTAAAATCGTCGATTGGGGATTTCGAAAAGGCAGCGACCGATCTTATACAAAGAGTGGAGAAGACAATGCTGGCGCAGGAGATGGAGTGGCGACGAGAATTCGAGCAGGAAATGAAGACAGTACGCGACGGTTACGACGAGCGAGTCAAGGTCTTGCTGGAGCAGGAGAAGAAGCTCAACGAAACCAAGGTCGAAAACAAGCTTCTGGAACAGGCCTTGGCTCTGAAGCGGGTATTCACGCAGGAAGTCAAGAGCCAGGTGGAGCAAGAGCGAAAAGGCCGGCTGGCGAAGCTGGCCGACATGTCTTCGACTGTGTCGAAACTCGAGAAGCTGATGGCGGGATGGAACGAGGTGTTGGATAGCAACCTGAAGACACAGCAACTGCATGTGGCTGTGGAGGCGGTCCGGGCCAGCCTGGAGGACGGGCAAAACCCACGGCCATTCATCAAGGAGCTGGTGGCGCTCAAGGAGATTGCTGCGGACGACGCGGTAGTGGACGCGGCCATCAGTTCGGTCAACCCGGTGGCCTACCAGCGAGGGATCTCGACGTCGCTGCAGCTAATGGACCGGTTCCGGCGGGTGGCGAGCGAGGTGCGAAAGGCCTCGCTGCTTCCAGACGACGCTGGCGTGGCGAGCCATGCTTCGAGCTGGGCGCTCAGCCATCTTCTCTTCAAGAAGCAGGGGCTGGCCGAGGGCGACGACGTGGAGAGCATCCTGACGCGGGCGCAGACGCACCTCGAGGAGGGCGACCTGGACTCTGCCGCGCGTGAGATGAACGGCCTACAGGGATGGGCCAAGACGCTGAGCAAAGACTGGCTGGGCGAGGTGCGCAAGGTGCTGGAGGTGCAGCAGGCGCTCGATGTAAGTTGTGCCACTCACTCGACGTGCATTCTTGGCTGACGACACATGCTCTGATACAGGTCATTGCTACGGAGGCGCGGTTGCAGAGCTTGAGGGTGGATTAGGGTGGATTTCTTCTATATACATAAATCTCCTTTGTGCCGTTGGACTCGTTGTATCCGTATGTACGAAGATGATAGACGTCTGAGCAGTAGGCTGTAGACATTGATGCGTTGCTGCTGCCAATAATGCCTGTAGAGGATATACAGAGGTAGGTATGTATGTATGTATGTATGTGTAGTCTGTAGATGCTATGTCGTAGGTCGTTACCGGATGATTACCCGGATCATCCATCAGCCATTATCCGATTACTTAATCCTGAGACGAACTTCACCTCCCTCCCTCCTCCTTCATCGTACACATCCAATCTCATATCACATTCACTTCCCTCCAAGATGGCCACATTCTCCAGAGCACGATGGCGGACTGCAGCGGCGAAAGACGGCAGAAGAGCGCTGTCAACGAAAGCACGCACCTACGACGAAGCACTGCAAAAGCTAGAATCGCTCCCGACGAACAAATCAGCAACGACCCTTTTCACCAACAACAGCCACGAAGCGAAAGCCCTCAACGAAGACTCCCTAAAGGAGATGCGTTTCTGGCTCCGAAGATCAGGCCATGACCTCCCCGACCTGGCGCGCATGCGAACGGTCCACGTCGCCGGCACGAAGGGCAAGGGGTCGATATGCGCCTTCGCGACGGCGATGCTCCTCCGGGCGGGACGGAGTGTCGGGACGTACACCAGTCCGCATCTTACGTCTCCCCGGGAGAGGGTCGCGGTTGATGGGAAGCCCCTTGGGAGACAGGACTTTGCGGATGCTGTGTTTGAGTTGGATGAGAGGCTTGCGTCGGTTTCGACGGAGAGGCCCTTTTTCTTTCGCTTTATGACGTTGCTTGCTTGGCGTGTTTTCCTCAAGTTTGGGATACGGGATGTGGTTATGGAGTGTGGGATTGGAGGCGAGTACGACGCGACTAATGTCCTCCCCGGCCAGGCCGTGTCGGCGACGGTCATCTCCCAGCTGGAGAAGGATCACGTTGCCATGTTGGGCGACTCCATCTCCTCTGTAGCATGGCACAAGGCCGGCATCATGAAGGAAGGGGTACGATGTTTCGCACGCCATCACCCCCTCGCAAGTCCCATGCTTCGCCAGCGAGCAGTGGAGAAGAAGGCCGCCGCTCTGTGCGAGGTCGACGACGAGCATCTACGTCTCTGGCCAGGGGTGAAGGACGGTCTCGGCGCCGCCTCCTTCCAGAAGGCGAACCAGGCTTTGGCCGCCCTCGCCGTACGAGAGCATCTCGGTCTCGAGGCTTTCGACGACGACCTTCTTCATAGTCTGCTCGATTTGGACCCCAACCTCGTCGCCGGTCTGAGCGAAGCCCACCTCGCCGGTCGGTGCCAACGTCTGGATCAAGACGGCATCGCTTGGCTTATCGACGGCGCCCATACGGCCGAGAGTCTCGCCGCCGTAGCCTCCTGGTTCGCCTCGTCTCTGACATCTCCGGAAGAGCAGGTCGTCCTCGTCTTTAACCAGCAGGATCGAGATCCGGCTCCGCTGCTGGCAGCTCTCGTCTCCGCCGTCGCGCAGCAGACGCGTCGGTCAGACGTCTTCCGCGAAGCCTTGTTCACCCGCAACGATAGGCTTCACAATGTGGCCGATCAATCGGTTCAGAAGAGGGCCGCAACCGCTATGGGTCGGCTGGCTCCGGCTTGTAGGTCCAAGATTGTCAACAACGTATCCGAAGCCGTTTCTTGCATCCAGCATATGCCTCGCCCAGTCAGGGTATTGGTAACGGGCAGTTTGCATCTCGTCGGCAGCGTCCTCCGTCTTCTAGACCCGGACGTGCCTCTCTGATTTTTTGATAGTTTTGCTCTTCTCTTACAAGAGAGGTAGGAGAAAACAGGCACATGGTCGCCTACAGCGCGTCTGCCTTGTCCAGAACACTCAGGACGCCTCCAACCAGATGCAGACTGCCCGTCACGTAGGCCAGCGCCGTCTCCATCCGTCCGACCCGTCTCGTGAAGTCAATCGCCTCGTTAATCGACGGCAAGACGACCACTTGGGCAGTCGGATCCAGTTCGGACCACCTTTCGGCCAAGCGCCGCTGCACCGTCAACTTGCCGATCGCGTCGCCGTCGACCTGGCGGTTGACGAGGTCTCGCCGGCCTTGTTGGCCTCGGACCTCGTTGGTGCAGAAAAGGGCGTAGTCGAAGCAAGGCTTGCCTTCGGCTCGGCCTCGGCTCGCGGCAGCGTGTATCGAGTCGAGGAAGTCGACGGCCTCCGACCGGCTCTGCTGGTTGAAGATGATGACTCTCGAACCGGGGCTTGCAGAGGCTGCTGTCAGTCGTCCGAACGACGTCCAGTCACGATGGGGAAAAGAGAAGAAAAAAAAAACGCACTGATTGACTGTCTCATCAGCGAACCAGGTCGACGACACTTTCAGGCTGTCTGCCGTGTGCGCGCCGTCGATATACCACGTCACCCCGTCCTCGACCATGACCTCGCATCGCCCGCGGAGCACCATCTGCTCCAGCCCGTCGATGAACTCTGGCGTCAGCGTCGTGTCGGACCGCGGAGCCATGCCCAGCTTGTCGAGGGCCTGCTCCGCGAGGGCAGTGGCTAGCGTCGCGTTCTTTCGTTGGAAATCGGTATCAGGTCTGATGCGCACATCATCCAACCGACGGATTTCGACGTCGTCGAGCTCCTTAAACCTGGCTCCCGTCTCTATCGCACGCTTTCGCAGCACATTGGCGGCTTCGGGCGCTTGGGGGACGGTGAAGGCCGGCCTGTCATGTTTCATGATGCCGGCCTTGTGCCACGCGATCTTATTCAAGGTGTCGCCGAGAGAAAAAGTGTGATCGATGCCGACGGTAGTGATGCCGCACGCGACCGGGCTGTCCACCACGTTCGTAGCGTCGTATGCACCCCCAATACCGGTCTCGTACACGGCCACGTCGACCTCGTCGCTCAAGAAGACGTGCCAGCTCATGAGGGTCAGAAAGCGGCTATAGATTGGTCGCGACCCCAGCGGCACGATATCGGCCTCCTCCGTTGACGATCCGAGACGGTCCCAGACTTGAAATAGGAGCTTGGCGAAAAGCTCCTCCGAGATGGGCTTCGAGTCAATGCGGATGCGCTCGCGGACGGCGACGAGATGGGGCGAAGTAAAGAGACCGACTTTACGAGGGACGCCGTGTTTTCGCCGATAGTGGTTGAGGATGGAGTCGACGTAGGCGCAGGTACTGCCCTTGCCCTTGGTGCCGGCGACGTGGACTATGTTGAGCTTTGCGAGATCCGCCGGCTGCGTTTAATCCCCCTCCATCAGCAAGGTTGAAGACTGCTGAGGAGAGGTAAGATGATGGGGGGGGGGGGGGAAGAAAGGTAGATTTGAAAGCCAACAGACGTCGTAGCCTATCCTTCGCAGGTAACAGCGCATTTCTTTCAGACTGGTCTCATTGGGCACGATGCCTTCCTTTCGCCGAGCCTCGACGAGCGCATGCGGCGTCTGCAGCGAGTTGAGGGCATCGAGAGCGTCCTGCGTCTGATGTCAGGCGTTGGGGAAGCAGTGGAATCGCTCTGGTTGTACATTGTATGATCTGGGACATGTCCCGCTGCAGTAGCTCGCTATCGTCGTCCGCTCGGCCGGCCATGGAAGGAGATGCGGCCTTTTCGGCACATGTCCATGTAATGTGCGGCGGAGCTTGGTGCAGAGATGGCGAGGGCCGGTGCGATTCATGGAAGCGTACCTGTCGGTGGACGGAGGTGGAGTCGGAGGTGGTTGTGACCTGCGAGGACGGAGGAGATGTCCGAAGTCCGAAGTCCGAAGTCCGGAGAGTTGTTGTTGTTGCCTGAGGCATTTTGTTGGGGGTAAAGTACGTGCTAATAGTAACAATACAAATCTCTACTCACACACACTCTTTCTCTCTCTCTCTCTTCGATGTCATTGTTATATATCAGCAGTAGCTACTCGACTATCATCATCACAGAATAGTCTCCTTTGCCATCACATAGTGTCGAATTCCACCGCCTCGCCGTATTTCTCCTCGGTCCAGGCCTTCATACCACCGGTCAGAGCCTCAGTAAAGTCAGCATCAAAGGCGAGCCCGCTACCGACATGAGCCGGTCTAGCCCGCCAGGTGAGCCAGTGCTCGGCCATGACGCCTTCCGGGGCGCGGAGGATGCCGACGGCGAGGTCGACTACGGCCTGTCTCTCGCTGGGCTGTCGCTTCTTGGAGGAGAAGAAGACGGTGGCACCGCAGACGCGACAAAAGGAGCGCAGCACGCCTTCGGATGAGGCGTACGTCTTGGCCGTGCCGATGGCGAGATCGACGCCGATGGCGGGGTCGCATACGGCCAGTGGAACAAAGGCCCAGCCGGTGAGGTGGGTGCCCGTTACGCGGCGGCAGTCGTCGCATGAGTCCAGCACGGCCTTCCACTTGCGGCCATCGAGAGGCGAGACGAAGCGCGACATGTAGGCGTCTTCGACTACTTCGCTCGTCGGTCGTGACACGGTAAAGGACACGCCGCCGCACCAGCACTGGGCGCGTAGCCTTTGCGTCCCGTCCGGGGCCGTCTCGGGTTCACACTCGACCAGCTGAGCCGTCGATTCATCAGCCGCCGGGTTCCAGCTGTTCATGGCATCACCAGCCACTCGGGAGACGACGGAAGAGAGGCCGCCCCCCTTGGCGCTCTCGCTAAAGACATGCTGTCGTATCTGGAACGTTCCGGGGCCGTGATCCTTGAAGATGGAGGAGGCTACCGTCCAAAACTTGCGATCCTGACTCACGCCGGCTACGTGGCAGCCGCAGGTAGAGCAGAAGTCGTAGGAGTACGTGGCGCCCGGAGCCAGATACGAGGTCAGATTAGCTTCAGTCGAGTGGCCCAGGAACCTCGGCGGGCCATCCCTGGTGATGACGGTGTGGAATATGCAGAGCGAGCCGGTGCCGTAGCGGCATTTGCTGCAGTGACAGAGATAGACCCGCAGCGGGAGTTGGGATACGGGCACGTCGAAGGCGAGGTGAACCTTGCCGCAGTGACACTCGGCCTCGAGCGTCTTTGTCGTCTGCGTTGCTTCGGCCATGGGTTTCGGTGTAAGGGGGAGGAGGAGGAGGAGGAGAGGTGGGGGAGATGGGGCATCGTCATGACTCGTGAGTCGTGAGGCAGCAGCACCTTAAATTGATAATCAAAGTGCGGTTTTGACACTGCACGCACGGTCTTGTTCTACTGGCACTTCCTGTTGGTTGTCCACCACCTGTCATAGTAAAGAAGAAGATGAGGTAGAAGAAGAAGAGAGGCGGTACCAATAGATAGGTAGGTACTCGGTACTCCTACGCCGTGCGTGCCTTCCTGCTTAGTCTGGTGCTAAAAATAGCAATACTCTATCTCGACCACATAGATGCCATCTGGCTGTGCGTCGTTTGCTAGTTATTCGGTCCTCTGCCTCCTACACGGCGGCTGCGGCAGCGTCCCCTGCTTCCAGGGTTCAGAGCCGTAATTCCCATCATTGAATAGTCTCTGTCTTCGCGTCGGCGACTGGCGAGCGGTGCCCTGCAGGACGCCAAATACGTTCGCCGTCAGAACGTTTACGTCGCAACTGGCCATTTCAAGAATGGCGTTCATCACGCTCTGCGGTCCGTCGACTTTGCCCTGCGCCATAAGGTAGACGGCCAAGCCGGCGACGTGAGGTGCGGCAACGGAGGTGCCCGACACAAACTTGGTGCCGCCGGCTTCCATGGCCGCATCTGCAGCTACAACTTGAACGCCTGGGGCGAGGATGTCGACGGCATGGCCGTGGTTGGAAAATCCCGCCTCGGTCAGGCTGTTGTCGTGGGCGCCGACGTTTAAAAACTTGGAGTTCTTTTCCCTGCTCCACTCCCCAGGGATACCATCATTACCCGAGGACGCGATAGGCAAGATGCCGCTGTCGTAGGCCGTCTTGAAGAAGCTTTCCACGCTTTGGCTCTGCATGCAAGCATACCCTGTGCTGTGCTCCGGCCGATAAATGGAATGGCCTGGAACGAAGCTGGTCAGTTGGGGAAGGAGGAGAAGTCATCGGATCATTACCAGTAGAGAAGTTGATGACAGATTTACGCTGTCTGCCCTTGGCTTCAACATCTGCTACGACCCAGCTCAAGGCCTGCAAGATTGCGCTGTCAGGCGCAAAGACCCGAGTGGTTCTTCTCTGGCTACAAAAGTAGCGGCTGTAAATTCGCACGTCGATGATGGACACCTTTTTAGCCACACCAAGTCTCCTGCCGCCTAACACAGAGGCGACAGCGGTGCCATGGCCATCCTGTCTGTCAATGTCGAGGTTTGATTTTCCCGGCACCGGGCCTGGACTCTCGCAATCCGGAGCCGGAGCAAAGCATCTATTGTCCGTGACGCGGTCGCCGAAGTCTGTATGCCTGGAGTTGATGCCGGTGTCCAAGATGTAGGCGAACATGCCTTCGCCGGCTTGAGAGTGGTACTTGTAACCAGGCCCGACCGCTGGCGGGATCAGCGACTCGAGGTTCCAGCTGCTATCATTCTGGTGCGCCATCAATGCAGTAGGACGGAGCCCGTTTGGTATGATGAGGTCCACCTTTCGACCTTGTTAGCCAGTCGTACATTGATAGAAGAGGGATCGTCTTTACCTCGGGCCGGGATTTGATTTGCTTTGCGGCGTCGTCATTGAAGTTTCCGGCATAGCCGCGGAATCTGCCATATTTATAGATGCCCTGTGCACCTGAGGGCTCGCGAGTGGTGGGGAGCTGGTTGACCCAGTCAATGTGTTTCTGTGCTTGGCTGTCAGTCAAGCCCGGCTTCAAGGTGACGGCCCAGCCGGGTACGCCGTCCAGGTCGCACGGCAAGTTAGCAGAACGACAGGTTTGCTGTAGATTGGGGGGGCTGGACGCTCCGGCGGATGAATCAGAATGTGGCTGGCTGGACGTGGACGCTCCGGCGGATAGATTAGGAGATGACGGTTGGGGTTTTCTAACGCTCAAGGCAAACGTAGCAGAAGATGGATGAGGATTCCTGGACGTGCCTGTAGACGGAGGAGAAGATGGTCGAGGACGCCAGGGCTTTCCTATAGACGAAGCAGGAGCCAGTTCCGGCTCCCCCGACGGTCCGGACTCGTGCAGACCGGGTGCCTGCTTCGTTGGCGTCGGCGTCCAGAGTATGACGTGGTGTTGCGTGTATATCAGGGGGACCCTATGCTTCACCTTCACCAGCCGAATCACGTCCGTCTGGGCCTGGTTGAAGACGAGGGCCATCGAAGGGCCTACGGGCCGTCAGCGTGCGTCGAGCGGCGAAGGGCAGTGGAGGGATCGTACGGCCATCGGTGCGCGGAAGGGGAACAATGTAGTCGTCGCCCAACCTTCTGGCACTACGCCTACGAGGGCCGTTCACCACCAGGTCTCCGAGGACGGCACGGTCGAGGGTCGTCCCATCGGTGAGAGTTATGGTCTCACCGAGGGAGCCGCCGTTTAGATATTTACCGGCCAGCTTCTCTCTGGCCACGTCAAGAAGAACGGTGTTCCTGGTCTTGTAGTTTTTAGTCGACTGTTGGACGATGCCAATAAGCTTGTTGGTGTAATTCGAAATGACGGCGCGATACTGGCCGGCCTCGTCGTCTACATGAGCTCTCAGTGGTCAGAGAGAGCTCCTGTGCATGGGGTGAGATAGGATCGATGGTCTGTCTCACTCTCTGATAAGTCGACTTCAACTAAAGGGTCCCTTATATCGAACGCTTTTCGGCGGGAGCCGGTCACGTCGACGTTGGCGAACCATGGTATGTCAGCCCCTTGGTCTTCGTCCTGCTCTAGCTTGCTGGCAATCATCTGAGGCGTCCATTCGACGGCACCTAGCTTGATGGGATATGGCGGTATACTGGCCAAGACGTCTTCCCGCAGCGCTATCTTGGCAGACGAGACGGCGGCCAAGCCGAGCAGAAGGACACGCTCGAGGAAGGCCATGTTGCAGAGCTATGGACGTGATAGTACATACAACGCGAGCCGGGCTGGCTTTTTATTCGACACATGAGTTGAAGTTACACTCGTACTCGTGGGAAGAGAAGAAGCTGGTGGCCTCAGGGGGTACTCTTACGCAGGACACAAACTATTAGACAGGCATGATATAGCCAAGGAAAGGGGCTTAGGAAAGGATCTGAGGAGAATCTGATAGTAGACAGGCATAATACGGCCAAGGAAAGGGGCTTGGGAAAGGATCTAAGAAGAAGCTGGGGCCTCGGTTACTCGTGGGAAGAGAAGAAGCTGGTGGCCTCAGGGGCCGAGTACAATGCCGGTGCTCTTACGCACGACACTAACTATACGGGCCTTGAAATTGAAGCGTAACGAACGACCTGAACCGTAGATAATCGTGGCTATTTTCGGATCAACCAACTAGAGGAATTAAGGCTCCTGAATATCAAGCACATATACGAGGATTCTAGGAAAAGCTTGATACGGTAAATTGCATTTAATAGTTGATAGTAGACCGGCATGATGCAGCCAAGGAAAGGGGCTTAGGAAAGGATCTGAGAAGAAGCTGATAAGTAGACAGGCATGGATCTGAGAAGAAGCTGATAAGTAGACAGGCAAGGATCTGAGAAGAAGCTGATAGTAGACAGGCATGTTACAGCCTTGAAGGAATGGGGCTTAGGAAAGGATCTGAGAAGAAGCTGGGGCCTCTTACAAACAATACGGGCCTTTATATTGAAGCATAACGACCTGAACCGTAGATAATCGTAGCTATTTTCGGATTAACTAAGTAGAGGAATTAAGGCTCCTAAATATTAAGCATATATCCGAGGATTCCAGGAAAAGCTTAATACGGTAAATGTATGTACAGCCAAGGAATGGGGCTTAGGAAAGGATCCGAGAAGAGGGGCTTGGCACCGATAGGCGAGAGAGGCCTGAACGGCGTGACTCATGTTTATCGAAGCCTTCTCTCTCGTACATGGGATTGGAGGTGAACATGATGGTCTCGTATCGGCCAATTGGGCTGGAGTTGAGGTTCCTGAAGACGCTTCTTTCTCCCTTGAGAGTGAGATGCACAAGGGATACGAGGGCCCCCCAATGCTCCTAGAGATAGAGGCATCATCATGGTTGTAGCTTGATTCCGCGGACGACTGGGTGTATAAATTTGACATTTCCCCCTTCTTCATCAGCTTCTTCTTCCTACATAGTCTGCCACTGCCGTCTCTTCTTCATCTCCTTCTTCATATACATCTTTCCAGATGATGAAACTCATTTATTTCCTTGGGCTTGCCGGGCCTTCGCTGGCAAGAGTAATGCTCATTCCTTTCAGGGTAGACCACCAGGTCGGGCAAGGGTGCGAGTAAAAAACAAGCTCCTCCGTTTCGATGGCTTACATCTGTCCAGTTACAACACTTTCTTGGATGATACCGCTCTGAAGGAGGTCATGCTAGTATCGGTGAGAGGTATGCGCAAGCGAGATGTCAGCAGCGCCGGCACGCCGGTCGTAAAGCAAGCCGTCGAGGACGAGAACCGCAATGAGATCACTTTGACCGAGATCCTGTCACAAGGGGAGCCTCTAGACATGGACGAGCATGAAAAAATGGTGGAGGAATATCTCAATGCTCCAGAACCGTTTGATCCTATGCGGGATAGCGGTCTTCTAAACGTCACGATCAACGGCAACGCCATAAACCTACGAACCAAAAGAAGTGCGAGTCAGCCTAGCCACTTGATATATGAAAACGTCGAATGCAAAAAAGGCTCCAATGGCCAGGTGTCGACCTGGTTTGAGATCCACACGTCGTACGCTACGTATGCAAGATCCCAACACCTCGGTGCTGACGTCTCCGTCTCCGCCTGGGGCTCAGGGGCATCTGTTTATGCCTCAGCTCTCGACCATTCGTCCTTCTCGGAAAACAGCATAACGGTGGTGAGGGTAGTGGAAGTCGACAAGCAAATCAACGCCGACCTGGACATGCAGTGGAACAAGGACATGATAGAGAAGGAGCCTGCCAAGTCCGATTTCGGTGACAGGTTTATATTCGGTGAGGCTTCTTCGGCTCATGCCCCGTCAGTCTGCACTACTAACAGTCCTGTGCTGCAGGCTACGCCAGCGGTGGCAGGTTGACTGTAGCAACGACCATCACCGTCTCGACCGCTTCGTCCGGCAATGAGCTCCAGGCTGGGGCTGAGGCCGTCGTGTCTTATTGGGGCGTGGATGCTTCGGCAAAGGCCTCAGCCAAGAAATCGATGAACGAAATGAGCGCCAAGCTCACCATCAAGACGAGAACATTCTATCAAGGTGATTTAGCACGAACAATAATCCCCAAGGCGGATCCATCAGCCATGAACGAAAATCTAAGCCCTGCCGAGGCGGAACTGGACGAGGCCAAGAGGAAGGTTGAGCAGTTCCTCTCTGAGCCATGCAGCCACGGCTATAACTACAAGACCCTTATGGAAGAGTACAGCAAGATCCCCGGCCGCCCTGCGAATTTCGTCATTCCCGACTACAGAAGGGCAAAGGGAGACGCCTTCGGTGTTACCCAGAAATTCGAGCGGGTTGTGAGAAAGGCCGAGCTATTGAAGCTCAAGGCCAATTTCGACGAAGAACAACTGGAACAGCTCGATAGAGACGTGGTAGACATGCAGGTGGCGGCTTCCGATTGGCTCAAGGAAACTGCATCGAAGCCTGGTGCTTCGAGAGCGACGTCAAGGACGCTTATCCAGCGCTTCCAGACAGAATTCCATGAAAAATACGATAAAGATCTCGCAAGGATTCAGTCAGATATAATGGTTAAAGACCGAGATACAGTGACCTTTGGAAGCTGGCAACATGTTCCATAGTGATCAGTATGACCCCGTCGCCAAAAAGTACCGCTCCCAGAAAGCCAGCAACAGAACTCTAGTACCGCCCAAGAACCTCTGGAAGTGTCCCCTCAGCAGGGGCAGGCCAACGGGAGAGGAGGAGGGGACATATTGCAAACTCGATAACGACGGGTGGTATGACCCGTGGGCTAAGATGTACTGGCAAGGACAGGGCAAGGAACCCAAGGGGGGACAGGAGCCTATAGATCTCTATCTTTGTCCCCTAATCTCCGGTGCAGCAACCGGAGAGATGGCCGGCAAGCTTTGCAAACTCGACAACGGCGGGTTTTTTGATCGGAAACATTTCCTAGAAGAATAAAAATAGTCTTATATATAGGCAGCGTATTTCCTACCTTTTTTTTAGAAGACATAGATATTTATAACTACTTTGCTTCCACATATATAGTACGAGTACGCAACTAACAGAATTCCTAGTAATATCTAGAGGGGAAATGTTGGAAAGGTAGGTGATGGAGTGTTTCCATAAGGTAAATCTATTTTCTATTCTGAACGAATGTATGTATGTAGGTGGTAGGCTGTTAAATACACCGAATTGACAGGCCGGGTAATTAATCTTCCGGTCCGATTGTTGGGGGCCGCCCGAACGTCTCAAGAAGGTACAGACAATGACGTCACAAGAAGGTACTAGGAACGGCGCTACGGCCGTACGGGCCGTACGGGCCGTGCGAGGCTGTACGAGGGAAGGAACGTAGGGTAGGCTGAATTTTCCTGTATGTATACAAGGTCTTTGTTCTTCCTTACGAAGAAAGAGAACAAGCATTCTCCAGTATCCGACCGAATCCGGCCTCTGACTCTATACCCTGACACGTCTTATAAAGCCACTGTTATAGTATCTATATACACGTCAGGTTCGCAGCCAGATAGATGCTCGCTCAGCAATAGTAATCTCGGGCGTGGGAAACGCCGTAAGAAACATTCTCCTGCACAAGCGAGAAGAAGCCGGTGTTGCCCTCGCCGCAGGCGTGCCGCAGCCCTCTCAGGAAGCCGGTGGCGTTGTAAGCCCCTTGAGCGCACGTCACTTCCCTGTAATTATGGCTGCAGCCGTAAGCAACGGCGCTGCCGGTGGCGTAGGTCATGACACTCGCGAAGCGACGTCCACTGCCGCACATGCTGATAAGGCCCTCGATGGCTCTCTCCGCATCCTCAGCCTTCACCTTCCAGCCTGAACAAAAGTATGCATCGCCAGACGGAGGCCCGTCTACCGCCTTGGTCGCTCCGCTTGATGGGTCACCTCGTCGCTGGAATTGGAGCCATTCTGTGTTTCCGTCTTCATCATACCAGGACCCTTTCTTCAGTTCGTTTGCGCTTGTAGGGCTTGCCTCTATCTGAATGGCAAATAGAGCTGCGAGAAACATGTTTGGTTTCATGATGGGAAAGTGATGTCCGGACAGGCAGATAGATGGGTACTGTGGGAGGTAGTTGCGAAACGATGCATTATAACAACTTGTTTCTCTCTCGTATGAGCAGTTGTTGAGTTGAAGCCATATTTTGGCAGCATTGATGGCCATCCTTGGCAAGGCCTTCCATCGACCGGTGCGCTACCAGCTGCTCATATTCCCCTCGTGAATACAGTTTCCAATAAAACCAGGGAAGTCAATTTCCCCTTGTTTTGGCTTGTGCTCGTAAAGCCTAACGGCCTTGGCTGGCTCTCGACGTTGCTACTCTCCGTGCTTACCATGCCATTGGCACACTTGAAGTTTTTCCTCTTATATCTCAAGGGCCATCGCTGGCACCGTAAAGGAAACAAACTTCCATCGTATAATGGTTTTAAACGCCCTCGAGAAGGCACTTGCGTCAAGATCTACCTCGTCATTACCCTCGACTCTCGTCTTCACACTTCTCTGTCGCCGGGACATCGACGTGCTTCGGCTGAGGACAGCGCTTAGACGACGAGCGAAGCAAGAGTCGTCATGAAGCACACCGTGAGGGCATATAAAGAGACCGATTTCGGAAGCAGCCAAGTTTTTCGAGTCTAGGTGAGGAGAGGAGAGCATGTTAAGCAGTATCATCAGAAGCAGCGTCCGATCTCAACCCTCCTTCAGTCGACGTCGAGAAGACTACTGCAGAACGTGGTCGTATTCGTGTTCAGTCACGTGCTGCCACATGCTGTTCGAAAACTTAGTAAGTCTTTGTCTTAGCCGGCGTTCAGCCGTCGACGCAAATCCTCTAGCCCGATGGTGAATGAATCACATTTTTCTCTGCGCCTGGTCCGGGATCCTGCAATGCGACATGGCCGAGGCCGGTGACGAACCCAAGATTCAGAACTCCATCCAGCACTGGCTCACCTGGGACGCCGAGTACGAGGCTCTGAAGGAGGAGGTCGAGGCTATCCCGGACAACCAGCCGGAGGAGTTGCACCGAATCCACAAAAACTACGAAGGCGACCTTCTCCGTCACAGGGAGCTCGATGACATATTCGGCTTGCAGGCTCCGCGGTCGAAACGGCAAATTGTCAATGTCTTGCAGCGGCGGATAGACTACGTGACGCAGAACCTCGAGACCCTGCGCAAGCAACTACACGCCGAGCTGTCCGGGGTAGAGGGTACCGCCCATGATGTCGAGCCCAACATAACAGACGTCGTAGAGCAACTCGACGACGACGGTAATGTCGTGTCTTTTCACCTGAGCCGATCAGGCGATGCGTTGCCTCAGGTTTGCGAGGCCCTGGAAAAGGCAGGCGTCGATGTCTTGGGAGGCGAAAAGCCAAGTGACACTTCGTCGCCTTTAAATCCATCAAAACCACAGCCGACAACACCATGCGCTTCTTCTTCTTCTTCTTCTTCTTCTTCTTCAACGTCACCGTCAGCGCCGACGGGAAACGCCAAGAATGCGCCCCCTCGACCGTCGACCGAAATGTCGCCAAGAGCCCAACGTGTCGATGAGATCATGAACAGAGCAAGGCAGCAGGAAAGCATCAGCAACCAGGATCCCGTCATACCGGTCGATGAGGACTCGGAAGACGCACAATTGCGGCGGGAGATGATCCAGTATGGGTTGCGCGACGTTGGCGCCGTCGTTGCCGAGCTCAAGCTGGAAGAGGGAGAAGACTCCGACTTTGACGAGGACATGAACGATACCGACGACGACGCCGAGGACCGCTACGGACGCTCCACCGGTCGCCTCGTCAGCGATGACTACCGGCAACGCATGCTCGATTTGGAAAGGAAACACGGCGTCAAGTCACGCTTCACCCTGTCTACCGACGGCGACGATCGGCAGTCCGAATCCGGAGACGACGAGGGCATCGGCCGCATCAAGGTGAACTGCCAAGTCTCGCCCTCGGCCTCGAAGTCTCCGCCGCACAAGTCGAGCATCAAGGACAAACAAAGCGACGCCAAGAAGGGCGTGCGATTCGCGCAAAGCCTGGACGTCGCCCCAGACGACGAGCCTGCTGCCTCTGCGACGGAGGAGAGGGCAGAGCCCGTGGCGGATCCGCTCGGTGATATCGTCGAGCGAGCAGGTCCCGGTGACACCATCAAGCCCGCTTCGAAACCGAGAGCGCCTCACAGGTCATCGTGGTTTAAACAGGCACGGGAGATGGAGATGGCTGCTTCGAGTGAAGCAGTGCCTCTGGGTCCCCTCGATGCCCCTTCTCGTCTCATGGACGAGAGTATGCAAGACGCACCTAGCTGGCCCCAAGGTTCTACTGTGGTAGAGCAGCTGGTCGAGAAAGAGCCGAGCTCCAGTCCCTGTCCGCCCGACGAGCTTGACGACTCTATGAGCTGCAGTTCTATAGCTGACGAGCACCAGCGACTGCGCAAGCGTTTCATCCACCGTCAAGGCGGCTTTCTCCAGAAAGACGCGTCGCCCGTTGAGTATCTGGACGGCTCCGAGGAGACGGCCGCACCCGTTAGCCGCTTCAAAGCTGCGCGGCTGTCCCGTCGATAGTGAGGCCCTCTCTTCCTGAGGTGGTTTTACCAATCGATTTTTACCTTGGCAGGTGGCCCTGCCTGAGATGTAGAGTTCCCCCGTTTCTACCTTTGTGCCTGAAGCCAATCAAGACGACGGCCATGTGCCGGAACGCGCTACGTTTGCAAAACACACCATGACAGATGGGCTGCAGTCTCTCCGTCTGCTTCCCTTCCCAAAGCGGTTCCGAGATTGATCGTTGCTGGGAAGGGCTTCTCTGACGCCAGGCTTTTGCGTTCTGCAACACTGTCATGGCCTCGGCGTTCTTTATATCCCTTTACATGTATGTATGTACGAAGTTGGTGCCTAGAAGACGTGGTGCTTCCAAGGGTCGTTACGAGGAAACCGCATCACCTTGTAAGTTTAGTAGGATTAGGATTGCCGGTATAAGTTTTTCTTCTTTCGCCGGCAACGAGCTTGGTGTTTCCACTTGGCTGCACTTGCTAGAGAAATACACATAATACACAAAGAGACATTTGCATCCCCGTTGCTAAGAAAATAATAATAAAAGATGGTCCCTTACGAGCGCAGAATCAATCTCTTGCTGTATACATGGATACGGATATTCGAGACATGGGGTGGAGAAAAAGCAAAAATGGTGGTTTCGCCCGGGCTCGAACCGGGGACCTTCTCGGTGTTAGCGAGAAATCATGACCAACTAGACCACGAAACCAGGTTGTATAAATGTGTCAAGTTTTAGTGTATATATATGTATCATATGTATCATATACAACCTCTGCAACACGTTACACAGGTCAGAGGGGATAGATAGGTTCACTTAAAGGAGGCTCGTCATTGGAGAGGTCGGGATTTACGGGTTTTTGACAAGGGCGAAAAGTGTCGCAGTCACCCAGCACAAAGGGCAGCAATTAAAAAGTTGGCTTCTCAATCGTCACTTCTTCTCGGCCGAGAGCAGACCCGCCAGCGAATCGAAAAATGTGCCCTTCCCCTCCGCCAACCTCGCCTCCCTGCCCTCCTTCTGCGACCGACGAAGCTCCTTGACGGTGGAGGCGACGTCGGCCTTGGCCCGGAAGTCTGCTCGGAGGGCGGCGGCCTCGATGGCTCGTTCCGCCTCGGGTAGATGTTGCAGCTTGTGGGCCCAGGCTTGTTCGTCTTCTTGGTTTGAGGGGGATGATGTCGAGGTCGAGGAGGAAGAGGAGGAGGAGGTGGTGGTGGTGGTGGATTTGGGGACGATGATTTCGAAGACGGGGATTGGGGTTCCGTTCTTTTTTGCTTGTTCTACGGCTGCTTCGTGGTTGATCATTCGTTGGTAGAGGGCGTCGGCGTGCATTTGGATGCTTTCGTCTATCTCGGCGGAACGGCCTAGGATGGAACCGTATCCCATTGCCCTTAGGAAACGCTGCAGAGTCAAGGAGAAGACGAGTAAGCGGTGGGCAGAAGGAAGAAATGAGAAAAGGGGGGGGGGGGGGGGGTTGGAAGATGAAGAAGAAAACGGTTTGCCATACTGACTGCATCATATAGCACCTCTCAAAGCGCCTCACCTGATGCCTGCACATCTGAAGCCGATCCTCCCAGCTCCCGTCCTTCATACAATTCACCCACTCCTCCTGCTGCAGCGCGCAATTCTCCAACGCCGCGTGCGCAAGCGCCGCCTTCCGATCTTTATACCCCTCCAGCACGGCAGCCATCCTGTCATGATCGGTGGCATTCTCCAACTCGAGCTGCGAAAGCGGTCGATAGCTCTTCCAAAGGTGAGCGTAGCGTCCATCCTGGTACAGGCTTTCCGAGGGGACGAGGCGCTTTTCCGGCTCTGGCTCTTTTTCCGTCGTCGTCGTCGTCGTCGTCGTCGTCGGCGACGGCGAAGGTTGAACGACGGAGGCTGGTGGTGATTGCTTCGGTTCGTATTTTACGGGTGATTCTCTCTCGAGGAAGGCGCGTAGTTTCGGGTCGAGCTTTTCGACTGGGTCGGTGCCGCTGCCGGAGCCGAAGAGTGAAGATAGCCAGCCCATTCCGTTTTGGGGAGAAGCCGCGTCGTGGTTAAGATTCTCTACTCCTCATTTCATCCTTGACCGCGTTCTGTCTACCTGCCGAGTAGGTAGGTTAGTGGGTTTTCAAGCATACAAAAGGAGCAACTCGTTCTGTCTCGGTCGGCTCTAGGGTAGCTGTGCCACAAAACTGAATTGACATGAAGCCAAGGTTCAAACTATTGGCTTTACATACACACAGACACCTGTTAGCTGACATAAAGATATAGAAGAAGGAACGTTATATAAGTGCAGGGGTTATCCCTATAATACTAAGATTATGCTATGCTAGGCTATAGAGGCTATAGAAAGAGGAGTAGAGGCCTAAGCGGCCTAACTACGTAATAGTACGTGACTACTTAACACCCCCTCTTAGGCCGGCTACAGGCTAGAATAACAGAAAACCCTCCTCCGAGTCGCGCAAAATAAAGGAAAGAGTAGAAAAGTGCGTATTTAAGCTCTTTAGAAAAGGCTTAAAGACGTCGAAAAAGAGAGGAAAGGTGCTATTATAGCGCTTAAAGGCGCGTTCGGAATAGGTTAATCCGTCCCGAAGTTATCGCAAGGGCGCAGAAATAACCGAAAAATAGCAGAAATAGATATCTTTAAAGTATCGGATTAAGCGGCTAGAGGCGGCCGGAGGCATAGAGTAACCTCTTAAGACCGCTTTTTAGCGGCTAGAGGCAGCTAGAGGCTTAGAGTAGCCTTTTAAGGCTGCTTCTTAGCGTATCGAGCAAGATAGCCCCTAGCGTTTAGGGACTTATTAGATGCCTATAATTAGCAGGCATTCCCTGCTAATTAGATATAATCTGCAAGGCGACTTCTATCTACCTTAGTCTTAATAGTAGGGGTATTATCCCTAGACTAAGAGGGCGATAATAGAGGCGTTTAGCTAGCTAAATAGACTTAGTAATCCTCTTTTTCTCTAGGTCTTGCAATGCCCCCTTTACGGGTTATATCTACGAACCTTATACTATATTAGGTAGCTTATAACGAGTTAGGGAGGCTATTATAACCGTCTTAAGCTTTAGTTAGACTAGCAATACGAGTATTATATAGTCGAAATAGGGTCCGAATGCTATTAGCTAGCTTAGTCGCAATAGTAGCATCGGAAAGATATAATATCTTAACGAATTTAGCATATTAGAGACAGGCGAGGCCTTTTATAAAGCTATTAGCAGCTATATTAGCCATGCTAATATAAGATATTATAAAGAATCGGCTTTTTACCCGATTATATACCTATTTATAGCGGTTATCGATATATCGGGTTCGGGCGGCTTTGTATTTATTAAGGGCGTAAGCCCTAGCATTAAGGCTATTAGTAAATAAAAGGAACGGGGTTCTTTATAGAAGCCCTAATTCCCGCAATATCTTATTAATCTAGATAATGCTTATGCCCGCAGGCATAAGGTTAATAAACTCTGCCTCCGTAGAGGATAGAGTTACGATAGTCTATCTCTTAGATTTCTAGTATACGGGGCTAAGGCTAATAAAAACGACGTAGCTAGCTATCGAGCACCTTATATAGAGATCGTTAGCAAAAGAAGCATCTATATAGACGCGGAGTTTTAAATCCTTTAGGTTGCAGGCACTGCTAAGGGTTAAGCCTAGGGCCTTTATGCTAACGATATAGCGTATAAGATTTTTCTAGATCGCGAGATACGTCGCTATAGGATTTAAATTAGCCTTATATAACTTACTATTAGTAAAGGCGAGGTCGGGTCTTATACTATTCGTAAGATAATTTATAGACCCGGTCCGTTTAAGCTATTATATCGATAGTATCGCGGCGTCTTATATCTTCTAGTCGGCTAGGATCTTTATATCTACTAGCTAAGGCGTTTATACGGGATTCTTAACCCCCTCTCCGAATAATTAGATAATCTTCTCGGCATAGGGTTATTAATAGACGTAAATAGTGCGAGAGGCTCTATTCCTAACGAACTATAGGCCTAGAAATATAGATAGCTCGCCTATTTCCCTTAATTCCTAAACGCCTCGAAGAATAGCCCAGCCTTATTGTAGAAGAGAAGTCGTATTAGCAGCGATAATAGCGTCGTCGATATAAAGAAGCATAATAAGACCTTTAAGATAGGTGTAAATGCAGAATTTAGACGAGAGTTATCTCTAGCCGCGTCTTTTTAAGGCGGCACTTACGTATATAAACTATATTGCAGGAGATATCTTAAGTCTATAGAGGGCACGATTAAGTCGATAGACCCGATTAGTGCCGTCTTAGAATAAATACGGCTAGTTAACGTAAAATTCTTCGCTATAAGGGGCATTAATAAAGGCGTTAATAATATTAAATTATAGCTATTCGAGATCTAAAGTAGCAATAATAGATAAGAATACTCGTACGGACGTAAGATAGGCAATAGCAGCGTATAAATCCTCGACGGAATAAAGCTATTCTTCCTTATCCCCGCGAACGTACTAACGAGCCTTAGCTATTACGGGTTTATTTACTAGATGCTTTATAGTAAATACCTATTTGCTAGGAAGGACCTATTTAGCAGTAGGCCTATTAACGAGATCCTAGGTTTAACGCTTCGCGAGAGCTTCTAATTTAAGAGATATTGTAGGGCGCTAATAAGTTAGGTAGTCGGAGCGTTTCCTAACGTCCTACTAGCCCTTTAGGACCTATAGATTAAGGATGTTAAGAACGGCCTAGATAGGGATTACGAAGTCGGGAATTTTAGGTTCTTCTTTATCGACCTCTCTAAAGGCTATAAGGGCCTTAGATCGGGAACGAAGGACTCGATTAGAAGAAAGTACTACCGCCTTGTTCTTCGGCTTTACGATAGCTAGTGCCTCTCTATTTTTAAGGTCCTCTAAATTAATGCTATCTAGTATAAGGTCCGGGGTTAAAAGAGAAGATACTATTATTAGAGGTGTAGAGACGGTGTCTTTCGGGGGGTTAGATGCAGTAGCGCTACTAAAAATAGGTAGGTATTCCGCATTAGGTGCCTGTTAACTCTCTCCTTAGTCTTAAGGGCGTATAGTCTGTTAAATATAGTAGTAAAAGAAGTTATTAGGGTCGAAGGGATCGTCGTCTTTAGAGACGTTCGCAATATGCGTAACGGATCTATCGAGGTTTAGATTAGCCGGATCGTAGAATCGGACGTTACGGGCCCTAACGATCTTGT
This sequence comes from Ophiocordyceps polyrhachis-furcata BCC 54312, assembly GCA_001633055.2. NCBI lineage: Eukaryota > Fungi > Ascomycota > Sordariomycetes > Hypocreales > Ophiocordycipitaceae > Ophiocordyceps > Ophiocordyceps polyrhachis-furcata. The sequence continues at coordinate 792,075 of LKCN02000007.1, forward strand.
CTTCGTCTAGAAGGAATACCTTATAGATATGCCTATAAAGGCCCTCTATGCCGACGAGATAACCCTCCTTAGCCCTTAGGGCTATTTTAGCGCTCTAGATCCTATAGGCCAGAGGAATAGAAACGTACGCTCGATATCCCTACGAGCGAAGGTATAAGATATCGTATTTATAGGGCATACGGATAGCTTCTATAACTATCTTAATAGGGCTTTTGCTATTAGCGTTAGCAGAAGATAGGAGGAGGTTCTAAATATAGGCGCTTATATCTATAAAATAAGGCTATAACTTCTTAGGAAGGCTAGTCTCGATACAGATAGATCTAGCGGCATCTATAAGGGTACGGCTAGCGCGTTTAGCTCGGCTATGCTAAGCAGGAGTGTATAGGGCATAGGTCCTAATAATAAAGCTATCTTAGGCGGCCTAATTAGCGATCTTTAGCTAGGTAAATTCGAGAGCGTTATCGAAGGCTATAACTTAAACGTAGCATCCGCTAGCCGTAGCGTTAACACTCTTCTTCTAGGCTTAAAGGCGTTAAAAGGCTTCCCCTTTAGTCTTTATAAAAAGGACCTAATAATAGTTAGTATAGGCATTAATGCTATAAAGTATATAACGATACCCTTCTAAAGAGATAGGTATATAGGCGATAAAGTCCTAGAAGATATATTAAAGAAAAGAAGTCGTTTATACGGATAGATCGCGGCTAATAATAGCATCTGCTTTGCCGAGATAATAAAAGCGATAATAGAAGTCGGCTATATCCTCTATGCGGACGTTAATACTACTCTTTTTGCAGGCTTGTAGTAGCCGATTATTGCTAGGATATCCGAGTCGACGATAGAGGACCGAAAAGTCGATAGCCTTCTCTTTAACAGGTAGGGCAGGCATTACGAGAGGCCGTTAAGGCCTAGTATCTTAAATAGTCGCGATACTACCCTTCTAGATAAGATAGTATACTATACGGCCTTATTATTAAAGTCTTATCTTCTCGCTATTAATGCGTATATCCTTACGATTAAGAAGGTTGGCGCTAATTAGGTTAGCAGGAACGTTAGTGCTATAGAAAGCCTCCTTAAAGGTAATCGAATAGCTATCCTTAGATTTAATAATCGCTATGCCTTTGCCGAGATAATAAAGAGGCATGCTATTAGAAGCTGTAAGACGGATCGGGCTAAGGAATTCTTCGTATATATTACTAAACCAGGCTTTATTGTTAAAGATATATAACATGCACCCCGTATCGATAACGATATTGTTAGAAGAGACGGGGGCGTTATAATCCTAAACCTAAAGTATAGTATTAACGATATAAGCGATAGTGCCTCTTCCCGCGGCTATTATATCGCTGCTGCTAGCAGCGCTAGAGGAACTATTCCTTCTTTATCTGCCGCTAAATTATTAAGGACGAAGTTCCGGATAGAGCTTCTAACAATTCTCTTTAGAATAAATGTTCCTACTAGGAAGGACGTTATAGCCGCAGTATAGCAGGACTATAATCTCGTTCGTTGTATTAGTGCGGCGAGGAGGCGCTAGAAGGAGCTTTTGCGTAGATAAAGGCTCTTCCTATTATTCCTTCTATGCCTTTTTCTTATTCCTCTTTTTATTCTTATAATTGTTATTATTATTAGTATTATTATTATCTCCCTTATTATTCCTTAGCACGGAAAGGGCTTTGCCTGAGGCCTTTCGGACCTTAGCGTTAGCGATAATAGAAGAGATATACCTATTAGCTATCTTAAGGGATAGGCCCGTATCGCTATTAGCCTCGCGGGCCTACTGCGTAGCAAGATCCTCGCGGATATATTAGATAGCGTCGATAGTCTTATAGGCGTATACTTAAGGCATTTTCCTATAGGCTAGGCCAAGCTCCTTATTAGCTATAAGTTAATTCTATAGGGTCTGGATTTCCTTTTAGAAGGTCTTCTAGCCCTAGATAGTATTATCCTTAAGGATAAGATAATACTATTACTATAGAATATATCGGGGCTGCATCTTAGCTATTACCTTAGCATATTATTCCGCGAATTTATATATCTCTCGAGCCGTCTTCTTATAGTGCTAACCTAGGCGTATAATGCCCGAGATAGCTTTACTAGAGAGCGATTATAATACGATACTAATAGCCTTTTTATCTGCCTTTAGCTATTTAGCGTAGTCGGGAGACTTATTTAAAAGTAGCATAATATCTTCGAGAATATAATTACTAACTTTGTAAATTAGGGCACTCGCTATTAAGGCTCCCTGCTATTTTATAAGGGTAGTAGAGCCCTAAAGCTTTATGCTAGAGAAAGCTAACTATATAATAATAATAATATAATAGTTTATTTAATAATTCTTATTATTCTTATTATTATTATTAATAATTTTAATAATCTATAGATTTTGCTATTCGTAAAGAATTTTTCTACTAGTCGATTAGGAAGGACTTTTGCCCTTAAATTTGCCTAATTAAAGACCTAATAGTTAATTCTTACGATAGTTCGGTAAAGCTTACGGTAAGTCTCGGTAAACTATGCAGCGGAAGCGTAGGAGGGCGATATAACCTATAGAAGAAGGAACGTTATATAAGTGCAGGGGTTATCCCTGTAATGCTGAGATTATGCTGTGCTAGGCTATAGAGGCTATGGAAAGAGGAGTGGAGGCCTGAGCGGCCTGACCACGTGACAGCACGTGACCACTCAACAGAAGAATTTCATTTCGTGCAGTACCTACCCAGGGGTACCTAGTGAAGGCCCCTGGTGTCCAGCTCGAGATCTATAATGCTGGCATAGACGATAGCGTCAACGGCCGCAGCCCGATAGAGCCGCGAGACGTCACACCAAAAATACTCGCTTCAAGTGGTATGGCAGATGGAGAATCAGGCTCTCAGTAAACCAGAGTCTCGCGATTTCCCCCCCTTCAGAGGCAACCACAGGAACAACAAATCACTTCGGCTTTACATTTATACCTCTCTTAAGCGCCCGTCGTGGCAGACCCCATGCCGGCAGATAGCGACGCTCGTAGCCACTTGACAATGTGATATTTTACTGGGTTGAAGACCCCCTATTCTTGGTCGCGGTCAAAATAGACCATCACCCGTCCGTTGTCCATTGGCAAGATGCCCTATCCCTCAATATCACCGCGCCGAAAATGCCAGAAAAGTCCGACCTAAAACTTGCTGAACTTCTTCACCGCCTTGCCAGTCCGAGGCAGCACGCGCAACACGTTGAAACGGATCTATCTCCCGTCAGTCCACCGTTTTCTGCTGCTTGCTGGCTCGCAACGAAACATACAGTCTTGCTGAGGGGTCGGCATTGACCGACAGTGACTTGGTCGCCCTCTTCAACACGGAAAGCAGGAGAGACGTGTGCGGCGAGATTCTTGTGACGCTTCTCGTAACGAGAGTACTTGGGGATGAAGTGGAGGTACTCTCTTCGGACGATGACAGTTCGGTGCATCTTCGTGGACACCACAGTACCGGTCAGGATACGGCCACGAATCGAGACGAGGCCGGTAAAGGGGCATTTCTTGTCTGCGCGGCAGGTTAGTCCATCTGCGCACCATTGGAACTCACTCATGGCTCATCCACGATCCTCCCGATCCAATGCGCTTCTCCACCTCCACACCAGGCCACACATACCGATATAGCTGCCCTCGATTGCAGTCTTGGGCGTTCGAAAGCCCAAACCGACGTCCTTATACCATCGTCGTCCGTTCTTGCCAGGCCGGCTGCTCTTGGTCTTGACTTTGGCGTTTTGGAAGATGTGCGGCTGCTTTTGGAAAGCACGCTCCGATTGAACGGTCAGTTCGGTCGCCCTGATCGAGAGTAAAAGTCAGTTTCGAAATCGAAAGAAGAAGCATAGCGCGAGACTGACATGTTGATCGATCTTGCTCCGAAGAGGCGTCGTTACAAGAGGCGTGTCGAGGAGGCTGTTGCAGGACGATAAGTTGCTCGGCGTAAAGAAGGATAGGGCTTGCTCGTTAGGGCTTGCAAAATTCGGATTGGCTGACTGGCCCCACACGTAGCCGGCGCATGGTTGAGCCGCGCCGAAGAAGCCACGTGACCCGGCGTTAAGCCTGCTCCTCCACTGGTAGCTGAGAGAGTCGATACGTACCGGTCCCCACATCAACGGGAGGACGGAAGTAAACAAACAAGTCGCTCGCGATCGCGCTTTTTTTTTTTCTGATGTCATCCGCCTTCTGACGATATGTTTCCAACGACTAACAGCGCTTCGCTTCCAACGCGTCGCAGTCGCATATCCATGGGCGCAACGTCGGATGTGCGAAACACAATGGATCGCGATAACCTCACACTTAACTTGGGCAGCTCCCGAGCTACCAGTCGCAAATCCAGGAGCAAGAGCATGGGCCCCGGCGGGCTGGAAGCTCTGAAGCAGATCAATGGGAATAGACGCGCGGTAGGAGCATGAATCTAGTAGCTTTGAATCATCACTGTTGACCATGTTCCAGTCTTTGGCGGCCCCCGTGAAGCTTCCACGATCCATCCTCAAGCCTACCATCCCCTCTCTTTCCGCGAACCACTCCTTGAAAAATGGGAAGAACAAAACGAAGCAGAACAGCCCAGATGGCCAAGATTCGTCTCGTAGCCTGACCTCATCCAGCGAAGAAGACCTTGCAGCATCTACGGCTGCCGATCGCACTGAAGAGGAAAAGCAAGCCGACACAAGGGAGAGGGAAGAACGCGAGAGGCGCGATGCTCGTCGCAAGTCGCTCGCGAATCGGAGAGTCTCCTTCGCGGCCGAAGCAACGCTTCATACCTTCCACGAAATCGAATACCTGCAGGACTCGACGACATCCACAGACTCGACCCGGAGAGCTTCGTCCGTTGCAGACAAAACCGCTGGCAGGTCTGCCGCTGCAGACGGCCAGGAGGACACGCCCAAAGTCCAGACCGACAATGCAGCATTTTCTCCGGAGAAGCTGGCAGACCCGAATCAGCAGCGCAGGCGGCGCAGGAGCTCCGGAATCCAACCCGTGAACGCGAGCGGCCCGGACAATGACACAGTGGCGTCGACTGCTTATAGCTCCGACTCTGAGCCTGCAGACGTCGTCGAGGACATGGGGGAAGAGGAAGATGAGCGATCTAGCAGCGACTCAGACGACGGGACCATGATGACCATCGATATGGAAGAAATGACGGGGACCTCGGTTGCCTCAGACCGATCGACCGCCGCTGACGACGACTCGACCCTGGACGAGGCGCTCAGGATTGCGGCACGCAGGGCGGGGACGCAGAACCTGGAGAGTGACAACGGCAATGAGGAAGATGACGATGGAGAGGAGGTCATCCCGTTGTTTGGATGGGCGAAGAAGAATATCCAGCCAGTCGACGAACCAAAGACTCTCCAGAGTGCGAACGAGCCTTCACCTGATGGCGATGCAGATATCGGCGTGAACATGGACTTGGATATGGATGTGGACACGGACGTGGACATGGAAATGACGCATGCCGTTGGGCGGATCTTGAAGCCTACTAACGAACCAGAGGATCTCCTGGGCGACGTGTCGATGGAAGTCACTCAAGCTCTCGGAGGTATTCTGTCACACAACAACGCACCTCGATTCTCGAATCACCAAGGGCAGGTCGATTCAGAGGAGGCCACCATGGAGTTTACGGCCGCTCTCGGCGGGATACATGCTGTCGAGACCGAGGACACAGACGACGTACTGGACGACGAAGATATGTCGATGGAGCTGACGGCCGTTGTGGGTGACGTCCTTTCCCGTTCTAAGGAGCAGAATGCGGCAACCGGCCGACCGAAGGAAGCGTCTCAAACAGAAGAGCCGGCGTTGGATGATTCGCCGACGGATGCCACGTCCGATATGGACAAGTTGATGGACGCTGCTGAACCGGACGGCGAGGCCGGAGGGGACGCGACCCTGGACATGGACATGACGGCTGCCCTTGGAGGCATCGTGGAGAGCGGAGAGGAGAGCCAGCGCAGCGTCAACAAGCGCATCATGGAAGAGGAAGTCAACCGGCCCAACGACGCGGCGCAAGATATCGTCGAAGCTGTGGCACGTTCGCCGACGCGCAGGGCTGTCGAAGAACGCCAAGCGGTTGAAAAGGCGCCGGCTGAGAGCCCTGGATTGTCAGCCTTCCGAGGAAAGGGTTTACGGCGCAGCACGGAGAGACGGGCATCGGCTACCCCGAAACGTGATGTCCGATCGCGGACGCCATCTCCCGTCAAGCCTGCGGTCAAGTCTGGGACGCCCTCTCCCGTCAAGTCTACGACCAAGCCAGCGAAAGCATCTCCGGTCAAGACTGCGACACCACAGCGACGGCCCGCTTCCAGCTCCAAGAATCAGACACAGAGGTCAGCCTCTTCACCTGCTAGGCGCATCTCGGAGAGGCCGACAAAGACACCCTCGCCTGCAAAGGCCGCTCGAGATCTCTTCCGCAACGACCCGCAGACGGGCGATAGAACACCGCACGTCGTCTTGACGCCCCCTCATCGAGCGCTCTCCGGCTTGGGCATCGATCGACCCGGCCTGGGGTCACCCAAAGTTTCTGCGCTATGCAATCGCCGCGGCTCCATCGGCGACTCGGCATCGGAATTCGTGCTGGGCAAGCGAACAGTGGTGACCTTTGAAGAGCCGAAGAAGATTGAGCAGGAGGTCGACAGGATGCGACGGGAGGAAGAGGATAAAGAAGACCCGGTCAAGATGCTCGAGCGCGAAGCCGACGGATGCCAAGAAGAAAGGGATGCGACGTTTAACCTCCGTGAAATGATCAACAGTTTGAGCCCGAAATGGAAGCCAGTGAGAGGCCGCAAGAGCCTGCATGTGGGCAGCGCCAAGGGCCTCCTGGGCAAAAGACCTGCGGAGCTGGACGAGGACGACCAAGGTGAAGACGACGACGGGGTGAAGAGGCTTAAGGGACACCAGAGCAGCCCCGTGAAGAACGTCTTACTCGAACAACCAGATGTCGGTCGTCTGACGAGATCGGCACGAAAAAGCGTCGAACAGCAGGCCAAGATGGACACGTCGTCGCCGGTCAAGAAGCCGGCGCGTCGGAGCTCGGGGCGATTCAAGGACGTGGGGGACAGCCAGATGGTGGACGAAATCAAGTTGGACGAGGTCGATGTCGGGAAAGACGTTGAAGAGGATAAGATTCATCTGCAGGACTTTCTGAACATGATCTCGATCCGCTTCATGGAGCTGAACACAACCAAACGTCGCCAAACGACGGTGGCGGGAAGCGGCGCCGACGGAAGCACGACGGAAGGACAAGACGGCCTGTCTCTGGAGCGCTGCGTGGTGGCCGGCGCTTGTACGGTACCCATGCTCGAGCTATACCAGCATTCGTGTCGGGAGCTGAAGAAGTACATTTCGGAAGGAAGACGGATGGTCAAGGAGATTGAAAAGGAGACGCTGGAGGAGAATCCGCCGCTGTTCCGCGAGTACATGTCTGCGAGCGCGGATGTCAAGGCACTCATGGATCACCAGTTCAAGAACGTCAAGACGCACGCCAGGCTACTCAGCAAGGCCATGTGGTACGAGTGGCGGATGAAGCTGCAGGAGGGTCTCAGGGAAGGGCTCGTCAACATCGGCGAGGGCATGGAAAAGGACGACAAGGTGCTGAGGGAGCAGCAAGATGTGGTGGAGTCTGTCCTGCCCGACGTTAAAGCGCGCTACGAGTCTCTACAGGAGGAGAGCGGCAGGCTGCAAGATGCTGCTCGAGAACTGGCTGACTGCGATGCGGACGAGCTCGCGTCGGCGCGAGAGGAACTGGTGAATCTGGACGCAGACGTGGCGGCCAAGAAGCAGCAGATTGCCGAGCTTCGGCGACAGCTGGAGGACTCGTCTGTCCAAGTGCAGGAGTTGACATGGAGGAAGACGGAGTGTTTGCAAGCGATGGAGGCTTGTGACAGGACGAGGGAGAAGTATCGCGGCTGGAGCAGTAGAGAGGTCCAGGCGCTCAAAGGTAAGTGTGTGTGTGTGTGTGTGTGTGTTGGTTTGGTTGATATGTCGAAAGAAGCGAGAGAACTGGCTAACATTGAGGCTGCACAGCACGCGTCGAAGCGATAGAGAAGAAGCACGGCTGGGCCATTTCAGGCCTCTCCGGAGGCAGGCTTGTGATGACATACCGGCGAGAATTGGAGTTGCTGGTCGACGTCAGCTCGCTGCGGGCGGTTGACGTGAGGCTCGGCCGGCAGCAGCAACTGGCCAAGGAGTTTATGTTGCATTGCATCCGCGAACAAGTGAAGACTCAAGACCAGCTTTCGGAGCTGCTACGGATGGTGGCATCGGGATGGGACCAGGCACTGATGGTGACTCGGCAAATCAACCGGATCAACACGACGTTTCCTACGGCCGTCACCAAGAGGTCGGATTCGAGCATCTCGGTGACGAGCAGGCTACTGCTGGTGCCGCTGAAGACGCTCGTCGAGATTGAGCTGAGACTCGACGGCGGCCGTGGTGGAGTGGCTGTCTCGGTCGTGGCTCGGGTCGTCTACGGGGAGCCCTTTAACGTGGGCAAGATGGGGGAGTTCATGGCTGCGAGGATAGGCAATAGGGTAGGTGGCGAGGAGGACTGGAGCGATGCTCTGCTGGAGCTGCAGCGGAGGCTGATTGCGAAGGGGAGCAAGATGAGGGCGTGAGGATGGAGGGGGGGTGGGTTTGTTGATGTTGGAGTGGTCGTGGTTGGGGTGGTCGTTGTGATTGGTTGCCGGGGAGTGGGGATAGGTGTGGGCCAGGGGTGTGTGTGAACAGGTGTGAGTGAATCAGCTGCCAGATGGTGGTGGGCAGTGGTGGGTGTGTGGGTGGGGCGGTGTGTGTGGGTCCCATGGGGACCTGGATGGGCTAGTTTCAGTAGGTATCTATGTAACTTTTCAGGCACGACGCGGTGTGTGTGTGTGTGTGTGTGTGTGCCTACGAGAGAGAGAGAGAGGAGAGATGTGTGTGAGAGAGAGAGAGGAGGGAGAGAGGA
>LKCN02000007.1:829525-844525 GCA_001633055.2 Ophiocordyceps polyrhachis-furcata BCC 54312
CACCACACACACACACACACACACACACACACACACACACACACGCACGCACACACGCACGCACACGCACAGGACAATAACATGGCAAGTGGCACATGACGGTGGGGAGACCAGACGGAACAGACAATAACTATACAGGCCATCAGGCTTCTTGGCATGCCGTGGCCTTTGTGGAACTTGTATCAAGCGAGCAAGGCAGCTGAAGGGGAAGACAACCACGACGGCCGCGTTCTCAGACGTATGAGCAATGCGTGTGAGAAACGATAGAAGGAAAAAACTTTCCCATCCTTCGATCGATGCCACTTTGGGGTCCAAAACGGCCGTCCAGAAAGGCCCGGCGCAAATCTCGGGAGGCCGGCACCACCTTTGCTTGGCCAGTACCGTCTCTGGTTCGATATTCGGCGGCTCTTACCGGCAGTGTCTCAAACGTACCAACCGACATGGGCGTCAGTTTGGGGGCCAAGAGGCAGCATCGTCTGACGATATATACACAAATACGCACGTAAAGGGGGGAGGCGTCTCACCCGCAGCTCTCAGCCAGCCGAATGGGAGCCGTTTTTGTCCCAATGTTTTGGAGTGACGGCCGCTGACGGGCGCCGAGTAAATTGTCGGCGGCATGCCTAGGCACCAGTCGAGTCTCTCTCCCTTTGAGCGGTGATGAAGAGGTGGGTAGGGTTATTTAGTTCTCGCCGTCCCTGGCTTGCTCTGCTGGGAAAACCCCGACCTCGTCAAGGACCAGCAACGCCGTTGACCAGTACGAATGTTTCCCCTTTCTCAACCCGAGTCTCTAGTGGACGACGTCGGTTCCATCGATAGCTCTACTGGCTCTTCGACGGAGTCTACATGGACGAGTCTTGCGAGACCGGACCGCGGATTCCCAGACATTGTCTATACGCTCAAACGTTATGATGGACATGACCGGCTCGTCGACAGTAGGTTGAACCAAGCCACTTCCGTCGTTGGACGCCCGCTCAACGCCCTCACAGCTCTTGTACGCGGCGCGCCCTTGACCGATGCAGATCTTCATGGCTCCTCGAGGCATTCGGATAGTGAGCAGAGGCCTGTGTTGCAGATTGTAACGAGGACGTTCCAAAATGTGCCTCGTGACAGTCGAAGCTACGCCAGGCTCCTTCCTCCTCCCCCTCCGCCTCCTGGTGTTGTCTATCCGTATCATGTTCGCGGCCCGGACGATGAAGACGACGTTGAGCACAATGATGACGAGACTCGTTCCCAAACCATGATAATCCACTCAGAATACCTCATCCATGCTCTACAGGCCGTCGTCGAGTACGATCCTGACCTAGTTGTTGGCACCCCGCTCAGGATACCGGCCCCCTACCGCTCCCTCTACCACCACCGTCGACAACTCGCCGACTACCGAGACGAGCAGCCGAGTTCACACAGTTCCGAGCAAGTCGTTACGACGGCACGACACATCGATATCCTCCTCTGCTTCCTGGAAAGCCATCTCGGCGAAGAAGTGCAGCGGGAAGAGAAGCGTCACGCGCTCGATCAGCCAGTGGCCACCTTTGACCTCTTTTGGCTGCTCCTTAAGCCCGGATCCGTCGTCTACGCCAAACGATACGGCGTCTGGACCGCGTACGTCGTCAGCGGCGTAATGATGCCCAGAAGCCAAAGCGACGGTTACAGCGTCACCGCCTGGCTACTGGAGTCAGACGGCAGCAGGCTGCAGCGCCTCGATGAGGTTCACAGCGTCCCGCGATGGCGAGGGGAGCATCCGATAGCCAGACTGCCCGTCATCCCCGCCGCCCTCTGGCCCGAGGATTTGGATGCTCAAGAAGGGCGGAGCATGCGCGATAAGCAGACGGACGACGGCAGGCTTTACTGGGAGCTCCTCCAACGTCCGACGTACATGCAGTACGAAGGCATGTTGCTCAAGGCCTGGCCGGGTGAGGAGGAGACCTCGCAGACGAGCTTCATGAAGGGCCGCGTCATCTGCGACGCAGCCGGCTTTGACAGGTTTGGCATCGAGCATCGGTCTCTGACGCGTGGCTGGACTGCTCCCCCTTCCCCCCCTCCTCCTCCTCTACCACCACACATGGTCCCTCATAGGAGAATGGCGGATCGTCTCCCGCAGAACGCGCCGCATTGCGGATGTCAGGCCTGCGGTCGAGAGCGGCCGAGGAGGAGTGACGACGCCGGGGGCCCCTTTTACGGCTTCGAGGACTTGGACCCGGTCAGCGACAGGCCTCCAGAACAAAAGGACAGCTTCTTTTTCCTCGTCTGCAGCAAGGTCATCCCTGGCTTCGTCCTCGGCACGCGCCGCTGGGCTGCGCTGCACGTGGCCAAGCTCAAACCTGTCCAGCCGGATAAGGAGGCATTCGGCCAGCTCGTCATCGACGAGGACATCAAGCGGACCGTCAAGGCTCTCATCGGCCAGTTCACGTCTTCTCGCTTCGAGCGTAACCGGGTCGAGCCCTGGGGGGGCGACGACTTCGTCCGCAACAAGGGAGAGGGTCGCATCCTCCTCCTCCACGGCCAGCCCGGCGTCGGCAAGACCTGCACGGCCGAGTGCATGGCCGAACTCACCAACCGGCCTCTCCTGGCCCTCACGAGCGGCGACCTGGGCCTCTCGGCGAGCGAGCAGCTGGTCGAGTCCCGGCTCAACTACTTCCTAGGCCTAGGGCAACGCTACGGCGCCCTCGTCCTCCTCGACGAGGCGGACGTGTACCTCGAAAGCCGTCGACCGTGCGACGTGTCCCGCAACGGGCTCGTAGCCCTCTTCCTCCGCGCGCTCGAGTATTACCGCGGCGTGCTTATCCTGACGACCAACCGCGTCCGCTCCTTCGACAGGGCCTTCCTCAGCAGGATACACGTCGCCCTTCACTACGGCGACCTCACCGACGATCACCGCCGTCTCATCTGGTCCAACGCCTGCGATAGGCTGCAGCTCCATTCGGGAGGTAGGGTCCGCGTCAGCGAGTCCGTTCGGTCTGCTTACCTTGTCCTCGGCGACGCGAACGGGAGGGAGATCCGAAACGCGTTGCAGACGGCTCTTGCGCTGGCTGAGCATGATGCCTTGTCCTCCTCCTCCTCCTCCTCCTCCTCCTCCTCTTCGTCACCTGGGGGGCAGCAGCAGCAGCAGCGTGAGGGGGATGAGGTCGTCACCCTTTGTCTTCGTCACTTGTCTCCTGTTGTTGACCTTGCTCGGGCGTTTGGGGAGTTTGCTTCTGCGCTTGAGTGAAAAGGGGTTTCACGGTTTCTAGATTTTATTCCATTTTTGCCTTTTTTTTTTTTTTCCCTTCTATCGGACCAGAGATGCAAATGAAGGCTTCACAACACGCTTTCGATCAACCTCCTCTCTTCCGTGGGAAACTGAATAGACATCTTCGCTCTGAAACTATCTGCTTCGCTCTCTTGTATGCTCATCGCCGTTTTATCTCTCAAGGACGAGAGAAAACAGATGAAGAAAGAAATCTCACAGGACAAAGGAAAAGAAATCCCAACTGTATATATCAAAAGCTTCCGCCCGCCCGCCCGCCCTTCTTCTTCGTTCATGTCTGTCCACGACCGGTAATGACCTCGGCGAGCCTCTCCTTCTCGCCGCTATGATTACACATGGCGCGGAATAGTCCGCCGGTACGATGCCAGAGCTCGTTCGGGGAGCCGAACTCGACGACGCGTCCGTCGGAGAGGACGAGTATGCGGTCGAAATCGGCGATCGTGCTGAGACGATGGGCGATGACGATGAGGGTGCTGTCGCGGAACTGCTCGCGGATGCTGCGCTGGATGAGGGCGTCTGTGGCCATGTCGACGGCCGAAGTCGCCTCGTCGAGAACCATGATCTTGGGACGGGAGACGATGGCGCGGGCTATGCAGAGGAGCTGGCGTTGGCCCTGCGAGAGGTTCCCTCCGGACTCGGAGATGCCGCTGTAGAGGTCGCGGAAGATGTTGGCGTTTTGCGGCGATGCCTCCGAGCCGGAGCCGGAGGAGCCTTCCGCCGAAGGAGTCCCGGGCTCCGAGCCGATCAGATGGACCCGGGAGAGGCTGTCGCGCAGCTCGTCGTCGGTGTGTTGGTTGAAGGGGTCCAGGTTGCTCCGCACCGTACCGGAGAAGAGGACGGGATCTTGGGGGATGATGGCCAGCCGAGAGCGTAGGCTGCCGAGACTGACGCCGGAAATGTCCAGCCCGTCGATGAGGACGCGGCCGGAGCGGGCCTCGATGAAGCGGAAGAGCGCCAAGGTGAGGGACGATTTGCCGGCCCCGGTGCGTCCGATGACGCCCACCCTCTCGTTGTTGGCGATGTCGAACGAGATGCCCTTGAGCACGGGCGGCAGGTCGTCCGCGTAGCCGGCCACGAGATCTTGCACCTGTACGCGCCCCGACGTCGGCCACGCAGCCGGCGGCTCTTCGCCGCCCTGATCCTCCGTCTCCACCTCGGTGTATTCGACGACACGCTCGGCGGCGTTCATGTCCAGCTCGAGCGAGGCGTAGCCTCGAATGGCCATGAGCATGTTGCCGGAGAAGTCGAGGGCGAAGGACAGCGTGAAGCCGGCCATGGCGGCATCCACCAGAGGCGAGCCGACGACTATGATGCCGACGAGGGTGGTGAAGAGCGTGCCGATGAGGGCCATGCGGAAGCCCAGCCACCGGTTCAGCAGCCAGACGTTGACGCTGAGTGCGTCCCAAGAGTCGAGGAGGCCGTACATGCGTTGGACGTAGACGCCCGTCTTGTGAAAGGCCCTCAGCAGCGACACGCCAGCGAGCGTCGCGTTGAAGAGCTCGAAGACGGGTGACTTGGCAGTGCTCTCGAGCCTCTTGACCGGTCGGGCACCCTCCATGAACCTCTTGCCGACGAAGCCGGCGATGAGGATGAGGATGGCGGCCAGCGGGAGGATCGACGTCGACACGAGGATGGCGGCGACGATGATGCCCAGCAGGCCCAACAGGCGCCAGAACAGGAAGCCAAAGTCCACGGTGAGCCTGTTGTCGATGATGTCGAAGTCGGCCGTCAGTCGGTTGAGGATACGTCCAACGGGGACCGTGTCTATCCACCGGAGCTTGGTTCGCAAAACGGTGTAGAGGATTTTCTCAAACAAAGCCTTGCTGGCCTTGATGCTCATGACGAACGACCACAGGAAGCGCACGGTCCCGATGATGCCGCTGCCCGCGGCCAGGGCGACGTAGATGCCGAGGTAGAAGGAGAGAGACCTCGGCGCATCGTGGGGGACGCCCGTGTGCAAGGTGGCATGCTGTACGCTGTGTTGGAGCGACAGGCCGTAAGCCATGCCATGCTCTTTGGCAGCGTCCTGGGTTTGAGTGTCGTCCGTCCACTTCTGAAGCCACCAGTTACGTCCTGAGATATGTAGGCATCAGCACAGGTTTTCTTCCGCCTTCGTGAGCTCCCCCTTCCCCCCGTCTTACCCAGATTGCCGGCCTCAAAGGCAGCGTAGATGATGGCGCAGACGATCCAGAAGAAAGAGCCGCCGCTGCTACGCATGTACGTCGCGTATACGTGCCGTTTAACCATGCCCTTCTCGCGAGCCTCGTCGACGATGAACTGCTTGCCGGCCTTGGGCGGAAGCGCAGGCGGAATATCCACGTCGGTCTCACCCTCGGCCGGGTCCGAGGCGGACATGGGCCCGGGCTCGACGACGCCTGAACTGTTCTTCCTGGTCTTTTTCTTCCCTGCCGTCTCGGTCTCGGTCTGCTCGTGACTCTTGATCTTTTGCAGCGCGTCTTCGGCAAGCTCGGACAGCAGACCGTGATGCTCCACGGTGCCGTCTCCGAGCTCAACGACGTACTTGGTCTGAGACTGGACGAGGGTGACGTGATGGGTGACGAGTATCCTCGTCCTGCCGCGACAGATGTCGCCCGCTATGCACTTGTCGAAGATATGCCGACCCACGTGAGCGTCGACGGCGCTGAAGATGTCGTCCATGACGAGGATCTCCGCCCGCGAGTAGATGGCGCGGGCCAGGGTGACGCGCCACTTCTGTCCGCCGCTCAGGTTGATCCCATTGGCACCCAACTCTGTCTGATCGCCGTCCGTCAGGATCTCCAGGTCCCTCTTTAGGGCGCAAGCTTCCAGCACCCGGTCGTATCGATCCTCCAGCAAAGGCAGCCCGAACAGGATGTTGTCTCGAAACGAAGCGCTCTCCAGCCACGGAGACTGGCCGACGTAGGCCACCGAGCCCGGGAGGATCCAATTACCGGGATGTGCCTTGCCGTCGTTCCTCTCCAATGGCGGCGTCGTCGGCGGCATGTAGATGGTGCCCTTGAGCAGGTCGGCTTCGCCGATGAGGGCATTGAGCAGCAAGCTCTTACCCGAGCCCGTCTTGCCGGAAATGACAGACAGCTCTCCGGCGGGAAAAGTGAGGTCGACATCGCGCAGGATGAAACGATCCTCATCCGGCACCTCGGCATCGACGGGCCAGGCGATGGTGGCATTATCGAAGCCGACGTCGACGCCCTCGGACAGCGTCTTCTTCATCTCCGGGCCGCTCAGGTACGTCTCGATGCGGCGGATGGAAACGAGCGTGTCCAGGCCTCCGGCCAAAAGTTCGGGAAGGGCCGAAAGCGAGACTTCGAGGCTCTTGAAGATGCCGACGCTGACGAAGGCGACCGACGGAGAGAGAATGCCATGGACGGAAGCGTAGACGGCCAATGATGCCGCAGCCAGCAGGATGGGGCTAGCCACCCAGCAGAAGAAGAGGACGGTATCGGCGGCGAAGACTCGCCTGATCTTTCCCAGCTCCGTCTCTCGCATCTTGAGGATCTTGGCCTCCCACTGGCTCTCGAGCGCCGAGAACTTGATCTGGCGCATGCCGAGCAGCGCTTCGTTGACTACGGCCAGCTTACTGTCTCTCGTCTTCATGAGGCCATCTTCGGCCTTGATATAGAGTTTGGAGACCCAGGTGTTGACGGGCAGGACGAGTGCCCAGGCGAGGATTCCGGCCCCGTAGGGAAGCCATCCTATTAGTTGGACAAGGAAGGCCGAGTAGATGAAGAGCTTGCCGACGCTGTTGATGATGTAGAACTGTATCATTAGAAAATCGGAAATGTGCTTGGAGTCGACGCCGACGAGATTCACAATGGCCTGGCGTGACTTGGTGACGGAAGACTCCTGGGCCGAGTCCGAGTCGTCGTCCTTGTCGTTGCCATCCTTGTCGTCATCAGCGGCATCGTCTTCCGGCTTACCGGCTGCCCGGACGTTCTTTCGGCGCAGCGACTTTTCGAAGACGAGGGCTGAGAGCTGGCCTCGAGCGGGGATGCAGAGCCTTGTGATGGCGTACCAGACGACCCAGCCATCAATCCACTGCGACCTTTCTCGTCAGAAGATGGGGCGGAGGGGATTCGGAAATAGGATGGATGAGATTTCACCTGCTCAGCCAGTCCACAGACACCCATGAGGAGGACGAGGGCGAGTTCGTTGGCAGAGAATTCGCCCGAGCTCTTCTTCTCGAGAATCTGGACGAGTCGCAACATAGCCCAGAAGGGCAGGATCCCCAACGCACATCGCCCAATGGTGATGGCCCATTGCAAAGCCAGGCGCCAACCGTAGGCGCGAAGGATGGAGGGCAAAAGCTTGCCCTGGAGGTTGGCGTCGGGCCAGGCCGCGACGAGGCTTTGGGCTCGTATGAAATGATCGGGTTGTGGGATATCTCTTGTGTCGAGATCCCCCTTACTGCGGGCCGTCTTCAGAAGCGCACCGGCCCAGGTCCAGGTGAGTCTGTTGATGGCCGAAACGGTCCACTCATCATCGACAGGCCGACCCTCGTAAAAGACACGGGGGCGGCGTGGGATGGAGAGACAGGCAAATAGGAGGGCCAGGCCGATGAAGCCGTTGGCGAGGCGCAGGATGAGAGAGTAATGCTCGAGGGGCCGCTCGCGCCAGCCGACATGAACGGCCTGGAAGATGGTGGCCACGAGGGCAGCGAAGCAAGCGAAAAAGGCCCAGAGGCCGAGGTCGTGGACCTTGACAGGCGTCCGGTTGGCAGACAAAGATATTGCCTGCAGTAACACGACAGCCTGCAAGTCGTCAGAAAGGGACCAAAGGCATAGGGCGGCCCGGCTCACCCAAGAGCCAACCAGCAGCCAAGTTTCGAGAACCAAGCTCGAGTTGGCCGTGGTCAGAACGGCAAAGGCAACGCTGGAGGCCAAGGCCAGGACAGACAGGGCCAGGATGACAGCCTTTGATGCCGTGTTGGAAAAGGCGGCGACAGTCTCGGGCGTGCTGCTGCCATCTTTGTCCTGGTAGAAATGGTCCTTTGGAATGCGACGGTGGAACTGATAGAGGAGGGCGTGCAGGGCAGGCAGGGTGGTGAGACCGGCGATGGCCAGAGAGGCGGCGGCGGACACAAGTTGTCTGTCCATTGCTGACTCTCGTTGAAGTTGACCAATTCGTGGTCAGCGGAAGGCGAGGCTATAAGTGAAGTTACGTCGCCATCCCCGGGGGCAAGATTCTAGGGGCAAGGAGGATAGAGTCAGAAGCTAGCAAGCTATGACTCCGACGAGACGACGACCTACCGTAGCTAGCCAGCTAGCTAGCTTAGCCACGGTTCGTCAGCGGGCACTGTGCAGGACCGTTTGTGATTGGAAGCTGAGGGACGAGTTTGTTTCTCGTGTTCGTCCACTTAAAGCTGGTCTGTCTATCCGAGTAGGAGGTATGTATGTATGCTCCGTTTGCCGGGGGGTTTTTGGGGGTTGGTGGTGCGGCAAGGATGACACACAGTTCGTTCACCCAGTGTTCGACAAGAGAGGGTGAGAGAGTGAGACGGACGGTGAGTCAGTCAGAGTCAAGATGACGACCGTGACCCATCCATCCATCCATCCATCCATCCATCCATCCATCCATCATCCTCTTCCGACACTCGACAACTCGACGAGTTCGGCAGCAGAGTCACGTGAGCTGCAGGGCGGCCGCCGGCCGTTGTCCTTTTTTTCTCTGTGCCAATGTTGTAATGTGGTTGCAGACCAAGGTTTGCCTGCTTATGACTGAATGAATAGCTGAAGCGAAAACGGGCACCTTTAC
Source organism: Ophiocordyceps polyrhachis-furcata BCC 54312 (assembly GCA_001633055.2). Lineage (NCBI taxonomy): Eukaryota > Fungi > Ascomycota > Sordariomycetes > Hypocreales > Ophiocordycipitaceae > Ophiocordyceps > Ophiocordyceps polyrhachis-furcata. Next base: position 838,521 of record LKCN02000007.1, read on the forward strand.
AGTCTTTACTACTTTGCTTTGCAGCATGTACATATAATTGTACATACATACATACATATAACTATAAGGTATGTAGTACATGTTGTATGTGATGTACGCTGCCGTTCACACTCACATACATACATACATACATACATACATGCCTACATACACAGTCCTAGTTATTACAACGGGATCGATTTCCCTACCTACCTACCTACCTACCTACAAACATACATACCTATGTGCATACATATGTACATACATCTATCCATCCATCTATCCATATATGAATGCAAATTAGATACATACATACATACATATGTGCCCAGACCAGGAATTGCCACCGCTCAGCTGTAAGGGAGCCAGGCGGAGACCTTCCATCCATCCATCAGCAAATGCCTCCTCCCTGTTGGCTTGCTGCGGACGGATGAGGAGTAGCCGAAAGGGGGAACATCCGACGAGTAGGATCAGCCGATGCTAGGTAGGTAGGTAGGTAGGTAGGTAGGTAGGTAGGTAGGTAGGTAGGTAGGTAGGTAGGTAGGTAGGTAGTTGCAGCTTCGTCTCATGGGATTCATGCCTACACGTTAAACAGCCTGCTAACGCAACAATCGGACTGCAAGGTAGGTAGGTAGTCTTAGTCTTTCATATCGTGCCGCTTCGTCCGTCCGTCGGAAAACAACATATGTACATATGTATGTACATCGGGCACATTAGTATGTACATACAGTCATACATACATACATACAGTTGGCCGTACAGTAGCCCTTGTCGATTGACACGGTACACCGCCAAGGCAGCACACAGAGACCGACCAAGATAATCGCAACAAGACAACTCGCGCAAGCAATGCAGAATTCTGTTCGCTTCCCTTCCCTTGCAACGGACCCATTGTCGCAATCCCTCCACCACTGGCCTCTGCGCGATACCTGTGCGTCCAGCGAAAAGCCAGCGGCCGAGTATCCGTACTGTCTCGTTGCTCCGATAACCCGAGGTACAGGTACATGACAACATTCGTCCGGGTAATCTCGTGGCCTGCCCGCGCCCGCCCGCCTTTTTTGGGCCATTAAACCACCCCAGTATCCGTACTGCGCCTATGTATCCACTATCCATACACCTACCACCTCTAGCTCCTACCACCTCTAGGCCCTCATCGTCCACCACCTCTCTCTCTCTCTCTCTCTCCCCTTTATCCTCCTCCTCTCTCTCCCCCCATCGCCATCTCCATCGCCATCTCCTCTCTTCCTCTCCGTCTTCCTGTCTTTCCTCTACTTCACTTCTCCCCTCAGCCTTCGTCTTGACTTCCCTGCCCCCCACATGCATCGTTCCCACCGCTATTGGTCACGATGAAGGCCACGCCCATCATCATCAATTGGCACGACCAAAACGCACCCATCTACTCGGCTCACTTCGAATCCTCCGGCAAAGGTCGCCTCGCAACCGCCGGCGGCGACAACCACGTGCGCATCTGGAAGCTCGAGTCGGACGGTCTGGATCGCAAGGTCGAGTACCTCTCTACCCTATCCAAGCACAACCAAGCCGTCAATGTCGTCCGCTGGGCACCCAAGGGTAGGTCGCCTTTCTGCTTTCTCCCTCTTCTCCCATGCTGATTCTTGCTTCCTACCATCTAGGCGAGACGCTCGCCTCCGCCGGTGACGACGGTAATGTCATTCTCTGGGTGCCCACCGACCTACAGCCGTCAGCCTTGGGCTCTGAATCCCACGACGACAAGGAGTCGTGGAGAGCCAAACACATGTGCCGTTCCAGCGGCGCAGAGATCTACGACTTGGCCTGGTCCCCGGATGCCGCCCACTTTATCATCGGGAGCATGGACAACATTGCTCGTATCTACAATGCCAATACCGGTCAGACACCCACCGCCACCGCTGCCATCTAACTCGGTCCACTGACATGCTTGCTAGGCTCGCTCGTTCGACAAATCGCCGAGCATAGCCATTACGTCCAGGGCGTCACCTGGGACCCTCTGAACGAGTATATTGCCACCCAATCCTCTGATCGGTCCGTCCACATCTATTCGCTCAGGACCAAGGATGGCCAGTATACTCTCAGCCAGGACGACAAGCCGCCTAGGCTGGCCAGCCACATCAAGGCCGATATGCCTCCACGCCGCATCTCGTCAAACAGCCCTGCACCCCCCGACTTTGGCCATCGCAACCAGCTGTCCGTTATCGACTCCAACACTTCCGCCGGCTCCCCGACGGCCTCGGCCCCGGGGACCCCCTCCTCCTTTGCCGTCCCAATGAACCCGCCCAGCGTCGTCAGCCACAGTCGACGGTCCTCCTTTTCTTCCCGCCGCTCCGTCTCGCCCGCACCGTCAATGCCCTTGCCGGCTGTCATGCCCATGGAGGCGTCGCCCAAGCCCCATTCCTCGGCTGTCAAGAACGCCAGCCTCTACGCAAATGAGACACTAACCTCCTTCTTTCGTCGCCTCACCTTCACTCCCGACGGCAGCCTTCTCCTTACGCCTTCAGGCCAGTATCAGACTCAAGTCCAGTCTGACAAGGATTCGAAGCCGACGTTGGAAATCGTAAACACTGTCTACATCTACTCGCGGGGTGGCATCAACAAGCCTCCCATTGCGCACTTGCCGTGTCATAAGAAGCCATCGGTCGTGGTCAAGTGCTCGCCCGTCCTGTATACGCTCCGCCAGTCGTCCATCTCGACCAAGCACATTACCATGGACACGTCTTCGGCACAAGAGTCCCTGGCGCCGCTGCCAGATCCCGTGTCAAAACCATCGTCGACGCCGTCAATGATGGATCCCCCTCCGCCGCCGGGCAGCGCTTCGATGGATTCGCCGGCCAAGACGGCGAGCATTGGCGCCGATGCATCGACCGCGGGCCCGAAGCCGGCATTCTCGCTGTCGTACAGGATAATGTACGCCGTGGCCACACAGGATGCCGTCCTTCTCTATGACACACAACAAAAGACACCTATTTGCATCGTCAGCAACCTGCACTGCGCCACTTTCACTGACCTCGCCTGGTAATATTGGTCCGACGCTACCAGTGCGCACTTGGACAGACTAACGCGTCAGCAGGTCCAACGACGGGCTCACCCTAGTCATCACCTCTTCCGACGGCTTCTGTTCCACCCTCTCCTTTAACGCATCCGAGCTCGGCGAGATATACAAAGGAGACGCAAAGGCTCAGGTCGGGGCGTCGAGCCACAACACGCCGGCGACGAGTTTCGCGCCACTGTCGCCGTTTCCGAGCGGGGCGCATCATCAACATCGCACCTCAGCCGGATCGTTTACGGCGCCGTCGCCGCCAGCGTCGGTGGCGGCGATGGCGCAGCGGCCGTCGTCACCGACGCGGTCGAATTCGGCATCGTCGATAGCGACGCAGACTTCGCTAGTTCCCGGGGGTGTGGTGAGCAATCCGCCGCTCATCGCCGGCAGCATGCCTGCGCTCACGGCCTCGGGCGGGGGTAAGGCGGTTGGGGCCAAGGCGGGAGGTGTGCCGATGACGACGCCGCCGGAGACGCCTCGAAGCACGGCGGCGGGCGTCAAGAGAGAGGCGAGCGAGAGCGAAAGGGAGGAGGGGAAAGAGCCCAAGAGGAAACGGGTGGCGCCCACGCCAGTGGACTCGAACTCGAAGCCGGCATAGCGCGTCGTTTGGGGAGATGGGAGAGCACACGGGGCATGAGAACGGCGTTTAGGTAAAGGCAGGAAGGGAAAGCAATGGCTCATGATGTTACTCGTTGATCGTCGTCGTCATGATCGATCATCATCATTCTAACTGTCGATGACGGATGCTGGCGGTTTTTGTTTGTGCATCAAAGACTGACCATGTGCGACCGAGGCTGTCAGAAGTGCGAAAAGAGGGGGGTGGGTGCTGTATCTTCCGTGCACTGTGTAGGCATGTATCGGTCACGCGATCCAGCACGCAGACATCTACGCTCTCTAGACAGTGCGAGCTTGGTGTAGAAAAACGGCCGTTGCCACTTCTCATCTCATCCTTCCCTCCGACTTCATTCTTCTCCTTCTCCTCCGCCTCGAAGCAACTTCGTCGCGTCCCCTGAATGAACAGTTTAACTGCCTTCAGGGGTATTTTTCAGGAAACGGCATCGCAAACCAAAAAGGTATCGACAGAGGCATGGCGTCGCCGCCCAAGCCGTGGGAGAGGCCCGGCGCCGGCGCTGCTACCGGTTCGTTCTCGTTTTCCTCTCCCTTGATCTTCGCTAACTGCTTTTGTTTCTTCCTTCTCCCCTCCCTCCTCAAGCTGTTGCTCCTAGCCCTTCGTTATCGTCGACGACGGATTCCACTACCTTGTCATCGGACACGGCGCCGCCTCTTCCGGAAAGACCGTCTTCGCTCGCTTCGACTGGCTACAGCCGCGTCGGTGCCGGCGGTGTCGGCGTCGGAGTCGGAGGGGTCGGAGTCGGAGTCGGGGCGTCGCCTTACGGTGGCTACGGCGGAGCCTACTCTTCCCCCTATTCGAGCCCTTACTCTCGCTTTGGTGGCTATGGAGGAGGCATGTACGGCGGCTATGGCGGCTATGGAGGTGGTATGTACGGCGGGGGCATGTACGGCGGCATGCCTGGTATGGCTGGGCAGAACGATCCGAATAGCTTGACGAACCGGTTTAACAACGGGACGGCGGCTACGTTTCAGATGCTTGAGGGTATCGTCACTGCTTTTGGGGGATTTGCTCAGATGCTGGAGAGTACATATATGGCTACTCACTCCAGTTTCTTCGGTCAGTGTTTTTTTTTTCTCTCCCTTTCATTTCAGGCTTTAGGAGAAGAAGGATTTCTTTCATCGCTGACTATCTTCCCTTAAAAAAGCCATGGTCTCCGTGGCGGAACAGTTCGGAAACCTGCGCGATACTCTCGGTTCTATCCTCGGCATCTTCACCCTTATGCGCTGGATCCGAACCCTCATCGCCAAACTCACGGGCCGACCCCCCCCCGCCGACGCCACGGCCCTGACCCCCGTCGCCTTCGCCCGGTTCGAAGGCAGAGTTCAGGGTCCGGACGCGACGCAGCCTCCGCGCGCGAGCCGCAAACCCCTCTTCTTCTTCCTCGTCGCTGCCTTCGGTCTCCCCTATCTCATGTCCAAGATGATTCGCTCCCTCGTCGCTTCCCACGAGGAAGAGGAGCGTCGTCTTCTCCTCCAGCAACAACAGGACCAACAACAGCCCCTCGACCCTTCAAAGCTGGAGTTCTGCCGCCTGCTCTACGACTTCTTGCCCGCCGATACGAACTCAAACAACAGCAGCAGCTTAGAACTCCACGCCCGAAAGTCAGACCTCGTCGCCGTCCTCTCCAAGAACGACCCCGCCGGTAACCCCAGCGAGTGGTGGCTTTGTCGCTCCCGCGACGGTCGTCAGGGCTACCTCCCTTCCACTTACCTCGAGCTGCTGAGGCGGCCTTCCGTCGAGGTGAAGAAGATTCAGGCGCCTGATTCCACGACGCCGTTGGTTGCTGAGGAGGGGAAGAAGGAGTATGCTACCGCTGATGGTATGCAGAGGAGTCATTTCTACTCTTGAGACTCTCTCGTTATTTGTTTTATCTTTCCCTTCTCTCCCCTCTTTTCCTTCTTCCTTGATCATCTTCATCCTTTGTGCGGGCTTTCATTTCGAACTGATCTTTTCAAGTTTGGGAGACAAGGGGCGAGCAGGCGTTGACACAAAAAAAGGGGGGACGGGGGGTTGGCTTCAACTTGGTTTATATTGGCACATTTCCTTGTTCTATTTTTCGGTTTTTTTTGTTTTTTTTTTGCATCGTGTCCGGTTGCAATCAGCCGCAGCATGTCCGTCTAGCTACGTCAATGAAATCATTTCACAGCTCGTTTCGTCCCTGGTATCGATTCGCCTCAAATGCGCCAGCCAACAACCCGCTCTCTGCTCCCCCCCTGATGATTCTGAAGCCCTGCTTAGCCCTCCGCTTCGTAGGCGTTGGATCTATGTTTGGGCTGGAACTGGAAGCCCGCCTGAGCTGGACCAAGAAACATTTCACTGTTTGTGTAGGTTGTCGGTCAGTGTCAGACGCTTCCACCGACA
>LKCN02000007.1:849525-878097 GCA_001633055.2 Ophiocordyceps polyrhachis-furcata BCC 54312
GAGCATAGACACGAGCCTGGACGACCTTTTGGGGAGTGGTCATGGGAGCGCGGCCGACGGCGGCGAGGGCGGCGCCCATACCAACGACCCACGAGGCGAATACGATGGAGTAGCGGTGTTCCCGACCCCAAGCCATGAAGCGTTGATAGCTGGACTCGTTCTCGCGAATCATGTCGGCTGCGCGCTGGCTTAGGTCTCGGTAGTCGCTGTCTGCATGTTGAGAGCGTTGGAAGATGGTGCTGTGGCGGTCTGCGTTGACGATGGCGCCGAAGGTGGTGCTCGACGTGACGAGGAAGGCTCGAAAAGGTAACGTCAGGCTGCGGAAGGCAGGATACCGCCTAGAGGCGAAGAGGACGCCGCCCAGGCCGATGCCCAGACCGGCTACACCACCGACGAGGCCTCCGTGGAGGACGGTAGAGAAGTGTGCCTCTTCCTCTTCCTTGCTGAGCACCTTCATGGCGTTTTTTTTTTTTTCCTTGTTCGTTTTCGTTCGAGCCGGAGGAGAGAAGAGAGTGAAAGGGTAGGGGGGGGGGGGGGCAATGGGAGGAATGGGCGGTGGGGGAGACTTCGAGGCCAAGGACGAGGCGGAGGGCCCGGTTGTGATTGATGGAGCCCGAAGAGCTAGCTATTGGCGACGACGATGATGCTGCAACGGCGGTTAACCCTGCTTGTGGGGGACCTGTCGGTTGCTGCTTGCTGGGAATACTGTTGTCTTCTCAGCGGTGATGGCTGATGAGTTTATGTATGTACATATGTATGTACGGATACAGCCACTAAGGTGGCAGTCTCACCACGTATGTATGTATGTACATTGTACATACATACATCTGTAGACTGTCGGTGTCTCTCGTTTCTTCCTCATTGAAAGCTGAGGAAACCTCGGGAAGCATCAGTCGATGCCGAAGTCCGAGGACGACCGGAATCTTCGCATAGTGCTCCGTATTTTCCTCGTGTCAAGGTGTTTACATAAGCTGACTGCTCACTTGCATAGGGCCGGGGGGGGGGGGGGGGGTGCTGCTTTGTCGACCGGTGCCCCTACGGTGGCCCTACGCCCCTACCTAGTCCCAGTAGCCAGACCAAACAATCTCGTACAACTATTGGATACACTATATCCTAGTAATGTATTATCGTTATCGGGCCTGCCTTCCATTGCATACTAGTGAGTGTGTTGGCCAAAGCGAAATGCCGGTTTCCATGGGTCCAGAACGATTGGTAACTAGAGGACCGCCGAGGCTTGGCTCTCTCCCCTTCTCCCACCTTTTTTCTTGCTGCTGTTAGCTGCCTAACAAGATTATACCCTTATATGTAGGAGAGAGAGATGGTATTAATAAACCATGTCGTATTGTTTGGCCACCTACCTCTGTACATACATACATATGTATGTATGTACCTACTTACTTACTATTCGTACCTTACAGGCTTTCAGGTTATAGAAGAAGGAACGTTACACAAGTGCAGGGGTTATCCCTATAATGCTAAGATTATGCTATACTAGGCTATAGAGGCTATAGAAAGAGGAGTAGAGGCCTAAGCGGCCTGACTATATAATAGCACGTAACTACTTAACACCCCCTCTTAGGCCGGCTACAGGCTAGAATAATAGAAAACCCTCCTCCGAGTCGCGCGAAATAAAGGAAAGAGCGGAAAAGTGCGTATTTAAGCTTTTTTAAAAAGGCTTAAAAATATTAAAAAAAAAGGAAAAAAGTACTATTATAGCGCTTAAAAGCGTATTTAGATTAGGTTAATCCGTCCTAAAGTTAGTATAAAAGCGCGGAAATAACCGAAAAATAGCGGAAATAGACGTCTTTAGAGTATTAGATTAAGCAGCTAGAGGCAACTAGAGGCATAAAGTAGCCTTTTAAGACTGCTTCTTAGCGGCTAGAGGCAGCTAGAGGCATAGAGTAGCCTCTTAAGACTGCTTTTTAGCATATCGAGCAAGATAGCTTCTAGTATTTAGGGACTTATTAGATACTTATAATTAGCAGGTATTCCCTACTAAATAAATATAATCCGCAAGGCGATTTCTATCGACTTTAGTCTTAATAGTAGGGGTATTATCCCTAGACTAAAAGAGTAATAGTAAAGGCGTTTAGCTAGCTAAATAAACTTAGTAATCCTCTTCTTCTCTAGGTCTTATAATACCCTTTTTACGGGTTATATCTATAAACTTTATACTATATTAGGTAGCCTATAACGAGTTAGGAAGGCTATTATAACTATTTTAAGCTTTAGTTAGACTAGTAATACGAGTATTATATAGTTAAAATAGGGTCTAAATACTATTAGCTAGCTTAGTTATAATAGTAATATTAGAAAGATATAATATCTTAATAAATTTAGCATATTAGAAGCGGGCGAGGCCTTTTATAAGGCTATTAGCAGCTATATTAGCCGTGCTAATATAAAAGATCGTAAAGAATCGGCTCTCTACCCGATTATATACCTATTTATAGCAGTTATCGATATATTAGGTTCGGGCAGCTTTATATTTATTAAAGGCATAAGCCTTAGCATTAAGGCTATTAGTAAATAAAAGGAACGGGGTTCCTTATAGAAGCCCTAATTCCTATAATATCTTATTAATCTAGATAATACTTATGCCTATAGGCGTAAGGTTAATAAATTCGGCTTCTATTAATAATAGCGTTATAATCGTTTAGCGCTTAGATTTCTAGTAGACTAGGCTAAGGCCGAGGAAAACGATATATCCCGCTATAGAGCATTATATATATAGATTATTAGTAAAAGAGGCATCTATATAGACGCGGAGTTTTAAATCTTTTAGGTTATAGGCACTGCTAAGGGTTAGGCCTAGGGCCTTTATGCTAACGAGATAGCATATAAGGTTTTTCTAGATCGCAAGATATATCGCTATTAGATTTAAATTAGCCTTATATAACTTACTATTAGTAAAGGCGAGGTCGGGTTTTATGCTATTTATAAGATAATTTATCGACCTAGTCCGTTTAAGCTATTATATTAATAGTATTGCGGCCTCTTATATCTTCTAGTCGGCTAGGATCTTTATATCTGCTAGCTAGGGCATTTATATAGGATTCTTAACCCCCTCTCTAAATAATTAGATAATCTTCTTAGCATAGGGTTATTAATAGACGTAAATAGTGCGAGAGGCTCTATTCCTAACAAACTATAGGCCTAGAAATATAGATAGCTTGCCTATTGTTAGTAAGGTACGCATACATATATAGAAGATAGATATTTAATTAGTTATAACGTCTGTATCTTATAAGAAGGGTAGAAATACCCTCCCTATAAATATATAGTTCCTATCTTTTTCTTTCCTTTTTTTTCCTTCTTGTTTATCCCTCGTGTACGTGTTATTTCCCTCGTATACGTGTTATTCCTATACTAGCACTTTTTCTTTTTAAGTGCGAAAAATAAGCTAAGAAAATATCCTAGGTTAGCTGCAGCGGCCCGTTATATATCTCCCTGGCCGGCAGCAATAGTCTGCTATATAAAATGCTATGCAAACCTCTGGGTAGCTGCTATAGCCTATTAAGGTCGTCCTGGGGTAGTTGCGTCAGGCTATTCTTAGTTATTTCTGCAGGGTGCAACGGGCTATCGGAATAACTATTAGCCTATATTATATCGCGCGTTATATTATATAGAGTAAATTATATAAATAAGCCCTATACGTAACGTATAGGTTAAAAAGAAATTTTCTCCCTCTGCCTATAACTTTCTTTTTCTTTTCTCTTTATCTTTTATTGCCCTAAGGATCTCTTTATTATCTTCCTCTTTATCTCCCTCTTCCTTATTATTATTATCTATATTAGTAGCAGTATTATCTCTATGCCTTAGCGCGTTCCCTGCGGGGCTATTACTATCTTTTTTAGTAGTACTAGCAGCATTATCCTCGCGTCGCTAGGCGTTGCCTCGGGTACTACTACTATTACTATTAGCAGAAGCAGCAGTAGTATTAGCATTAGTATTAGCAGTATTAGCAGTAGTAGCCTTAGCAGCAATAGCAGCTATAGTAGTATTAGTATTATTATTATTATTACTATTATTATTATTACTATTACTATTATTATTATTACGGTTATTATTACTATAGTCGTTATTATCTTCTCCTGTATTACTAGTATTATTATTATCTTCCTTATTACGTGCTAACGCATTATTACTATTATTATTATTATTATTATTGCCGCTATTATTATTATATTAGACTCTAGTTTTACGCCTACTTAAGATCTAGGCATTATAGACGAGAATAATAATAATAATCCTCCCCCTAACTTGTTAGGGCGGGCTCGTATTAAGCCCCCTTGCTAACTATAAACGCCCCTAGGGTTATTATTATCTAGCTAGCTATATACGCCTTCTAAAAGGCGTGTTATTATAAAAGGAAAGCACCCTTAGCTAGTCCTATATACCGCGTATATTAGTCGCCTTAGCGCGATCGACGATCCGATCTAAGCCTGCTAGGAGCAGGCTTCGATAAATACGCGCGCCTATTATAACTACGCAAAAGTAGGGACAAAGTGCGTAGAAGTAAGAATATTCCTCCTATTAGCAATAGAGTTAGATATAGCTAATATATTTATACTAGTTGCTAGAGGCTGCTAAAGCTATAGCTATTGCCCTTGCTATATATATAACGAACTATTAGCCCCTATAGGACGAGTACTGCAATAAGGTAAGTATATTTACTATTATATAGTAGAAACTAGCTAATAAAAATAGTATTTGCGTTTAAGCTATAAGGCTAAGCAGGCCTAGTTTAAGCATATTAAAAAATAGGGGGGGCGCAGGCAATATTTTTCTTTTTATAGTAAATTAATTTGCTTTTAGGTTATATAAGTTCTCCCTTTATAATATTATAAGTAATATTATAAATATATATAGTAATATTACTTTATTGCTTAACGTTACGCGAATAAATAATAATTTATTAGCAGTAAGTAATTAGTAATACGCGAGTAATAGGCTATCGCAGGTAGTACACTAGCCCTGCGACAGACCGTTATATATAATCTAACGCGTTTACGACCTTAGTACGTGTCTTGCTACTATAAGTTATAATACTTTATCGACTTTAATCTTATTTAGGTGCCTAGATATAAAACTATCTATTCTTACTTTTAATTTATTTATATTAATTAAATATTCGAGTGCTTTATTAGGATTTATCTTAGTTATAATATCTATAGGATTATCTTTTCTATTAATCTATCTAATATTATTAATTTCGCGTGTTTTATATAATTATCTAAGTAATATAATATCGATTATTAATCTTTTCTCTTTTATAGTCCCTAATTTAATAAGATATTTATAGAGGGATATTAAGTCCGTGCAGATAACTAAGGGCATAAGTAGAAGATAGAGTTATTTTATAATAAGGTAAAGGGTTATAGCAATATAGTAGCTAATATTAAAAGCATAGGTTATACTATATACCTCTAATGCAAGCATACTTCTAGTTATACGTTTATATTTAATAGAGCTCTAGTAGATAATATTCCCTATAATCTCGAATATAGAATTACTTTAGGTCTTATTAGCAATGCAAATAATAAAGCTAATTTATAATAATAAGTCGTAATTATTTGCGAATAACCTATCTGCGAAGATAAAGACTTTTGCAGTTATAAGATCTAAAAGTATATAGCGTAGACCTTGGTCTTTCTTCTCTATTTGCTATTTAAGATAGTAATTAAGTTTCTTATAGTCTTTCTTTTAAGGTTATTAAATCTATGCTGCGACTAAAAGGTTAAAGCTAGCCTTAGGCTGGCAGATAGAAGAAATATAGGCCCCTCTAGCCCGTTATTTAAGGTACTGTTATAGCGCATTATCCGCTATAATATTAATAAGTTTAATCTTAGCTGCCTAACCTTTTTATTAGAGCATAACTTAGTGCTAAAGAATAGAAATGCGGCATCTATTAAACTTAGCAGTATCTCCTAACCCGATTATATTCTTTAGCTTAGACTTAAACCTAGCCTTTTAGATTTATTATTCCTTGTTATTATAGAAGGCACTATCGCTTAAGATAATTGTATTATTAGTCTGTAGGCTAATTATCCTAAAGGATGCAGCGGAGGAATTAGTAATAAGGAGATACGCGTTATATATAGAAGTGCGTATATTAAGTCGTTAGATATAGTAGTTTTAGTATATATAGAACTAGTAGACTCTAGCTTTAGCGATACTATATAAAGGACGTATAATACGCAAAATTGTATTTAGTAGGTACTAATCTTAGAGTTCGGTAGGAAGTTTAGCAAGGATAGTTCGAAAAAGGGGTATGCGCGATTATAAGTACGCTTAGGTAATATTACGTATACTAAGTATTATTAATTAGTTAAGGAGTAAAGCAGCTAAGATAAGATATAGTCTGCCGCTAACGCGTTAAATAGTTAGTAATTAGGTAAGGATAGCATTTTTCTCCTTATTGCTATAACCTGCAATAATAAGTCGTAATTTCTCGTATAGGTAATCTAGTCCTCCTTTAATCTCTCTAACTATACGGGAGCGAAATATTCGTAGGTATTTATATTTACGTAGGTTAAATCGTTTAAAGGAAAATACACCCTTATATATTAAGTCGTTAATCTCTTATTAATCCGATATTTAGAATAGTCTTCCTAGTATAGTAATCTTGCTATTATATCGCAATAAGAGAGATAAGGCTATATTATCTATCTCTTTCTATATTACGAATAAAGATAACTAGGATTAACTCTCTAGTATCTAAACCTCGAACCTAACGCGTCGTTATTATAAGTCTAACGCGGTTGCATTTAGTATAGGTAATATTATAGGACTGTTGCAATCGGGGTATAGGGCTAGTGCAGGACCGTCGCTGGCCCTAAGTAGGTCTAGTATTAGTATATAGGCATTAGTAGAAAGTAGGTCCGCGTTATTATTAATAATTTCGTAACGCGACTTATAATAAGGCTTAATATAAGTAGAACGGAATGTTTTAATACTAGCAGGTATATTAACTAAGATATCGTAACTATTAATTAAAATAAGACGGAATAGCCCTTCCTATCTATTTTTCTCTCTCTAGACCCGAATTTAAGAGTTAATCGGTAGTTTAAAAAGACGGGAAGTTATAGGTCTATTCCTTATAGAGAGTGCCGATTAAACTTTATCTCTAGCTATATATTCGCGAAGCATTTTTATTGCAGCTTTAATAGCCTTACTACGCTAAGACGTAGTTGCTAATAGTAGAGAGTCGTGCATAATGCGTAGGTATACACTAAAGATAAGAAGTATTAGTATAAGACTATCTAGGCCGGCTATATTATTAACTGCTTTAACTACTATCTAGAGAATAAATTCCTTAGCAGTGTTCTCTTTAAGTAACTCGTATAGGATATTAAAAGCACGTTACAGGGGTTTATAGTACTGCTTAACTTTCCTAATTAACTAATAGGCCTCGATAGGTACTTAGTAATAAGTAATACCTAGAAAATGTCACGCGCCGCACAAATACTAACCCTTCAGGCTACGTAGCTACAGTTACGAGGGCACTAACTATTTAATTATAGCCCTAACAGACCCTGGATCACGTATAGCCGTATATATAGTCTTTCTCAGTGCGCACAGCTTTATGCCCCCTTTTTCCTCTTTTCTCTTTATCTCAGAATCTTTATTTATAGTGCCTACAATATATTCACTTATTATTCCAAGGCTATAACACTATTCTAAGATTAATATATTGCTAATAAGCAGTTTATAAATACATATTAGCCTTACGTCCCGTACGAAGATACAAAATACCCGTATAATATAACCTAAGACTAAGACCACGACCTTCCGTTGCTAAGACAGGCAGCTAAGACCCTAGAAGACTCCCGGACCTTTTAAACTATTTAATTAGGCTCCAAGGAATAAGACCTAAGACTTAGACCCGCTTCCCGATATATATCTAGAAGCTAAAACTAGACCTTTCCTTAACGCTCTGTAAGATTAGCCTCGAGAGAATTAGAATATAACCCCTAAGACTAAGATTACGATATTAAGGACGAAGACTATTTAATTATAGCTTCTTCCTTAACAACCCCGACTAACTAGGACTTATAGTCCTAGTTAGCGGCTCTCTAGTAGCAGATTGCCGACTTATAGAGCTAATAGACCCCTAAGCCCGCCTGCTATAGAGAAGCCTCGATAGCTTTTGCGGATCGATCTACTGCTTTCGTCCCCTCTAGAAAGGCTGCATAGCCTATCTTCGCTACTATTAAATAACTAAACCCGGCTTACTCTAACTCGGCTAAGACTCGCTGCAAGGATATTAGAACGTTCTCTAGAAAGAAAAGCAAGTTTAGCGCTTTTCTAACTAACTTAAAAGATAAGATAAGAACTAATAAGACTACCTTTTAGGATAAGGAAGATAGGATAGGCTTTTTGTTTCGCTCTCTCGAGGGCAAGGCCTGCAAAACCCTCGAGACCTAGTATAACTCTATAGAATAACCCTTCTCCGGACTAGCTAAAATAATTTAGTATCTCGAGTCCGCTTATAGCAATCCAAATAAGTTTGCAGAGGCCGCTAATCGCCTCTGCTATTTAAACTTCTCGATCTCTAGTAAATAGGAGATCTAGGAATTTATTGCGGAATTCGATAACCTAGCCGCTAAGACCTATATACTATTTAATTAAATAAAGTATATGCTTTAGGACTATCTTCTAACCGACCTAGACTCTAGCCTATTAACTAAGACTAAGGACGATAGCCTCTCCTATAAAGACTTTTATAGCTACGTTAAGGACTCGGTCTACTGCTAAAAGAGAGATACTATCTAATAGGAGACCTAGCGAGCAAGTAGTTATACTCCCCGCTATAAAGATAAGCTAGTAGGGGAAAACAAAAAGACCCTAATAATAATATCTAAGGAAAAAGGCAAGGCTCTCTCCGAGGATAAAAAGAAAGTCTACTAGGATAATAGCACGTGCTTTATCTATAGAAAGAAAGGCTATATAGCTAAAGATTGCTCCGACTAAGCCCGGATCTCGGGCTTAAGGAGGACGCTAACGCTACTACCGACTACCTCTAAAGACTCGGATTCGGGAAAAGAGTAGGACTATTATAAGGCTCCTTAATAGTCCTAAAGGTCTTACGTATAGAGAAGAAAGTAGGAGAGTCGTTTACTATTAATAGTTAAGTTTAAATTAATAGAATCGCTCTTTAAGCCTTATCTCTCTATAATACTAGAGCAGATGCCCGTTTCCTTATTAGTTGCTAATTCGCTAAGCAGGCTATTAAACGCCTTAATGCTAAACTCGTCCTAGTTAGTCTAGTCCCCCTAGTCGATTTCCAAGGCTGCCTAGCTAGCTCTATGCGTAAGCAGTTAATTACGACCCTTATAATTAATAGCTAGTCCTTTCCCTAGGAGACCTTCTAAGTTACTAATTATGCCTAGGATCTTTTTATTAGCCTATACTAGCTAGCCGAAAAGAAACTACTACTCGACTATGCTGCTCGAAAGCTTATCTAGCCTAACGACCTCCCTGCCCTTGCTAAGTACTCCCTCTCGATCCTTCTGCCTAAGACGCTTTTACTTAATAGGCAGATCGACCTAGCCGTTTAGGCTAACGCGGAACGCTAGAACTAATTAATTAAAGCAGACGAGAAGAAGTATAAGATCCTCTAACGCTTGTAGAAGAACGATAACTTCGTATAGCCTGTAAAGAAAAAGAAGCTAGCCTAGACCCCGACCTAGACTAAGACCCTTAACCCGACCGACCCCTAGGAAGATAACTAGGACTGCTAAGACTAATTAATCCAAGCAGTCTAAGAGGATCCCTAACGGATATAATAGGAGGAATTAACTCCTTTAATGCTAACCTAGCCCGTACCCTTAGAAGATAACCCCGACCTGCCCGAGGTCTCGATTATAAAGCTTAGTCCCGCGAGTCGTATATATTAAGGCTAAGAGATCCTATTCCTAGCAGGAGAAGACCCCAATTAAGTTGCCCTAGTCTATAGCCTGATTCCGCAGCCCCTTACGCATATAGAAGGCTTCTTTAGCAAGAAGGAAGCATATACTCTTGCGAGTCCCTATCCTAGTTATAATATTATGCTAGAACTTAAGAAACCCCTCTACCTAGCTAGTCCCCTATTTTATCGCACTCTAATTAAATACTTGCTATTAGAGAAAGAGACTATAGATTATCTGCTCGAGATAGGTTTTATTAAGCCTAACGCTAGCCCGTATACCGCCTCTGTCCTATTCGCGCTAAAGCCGTACTCTACGGCCTAACGTTTCTATATCGACTACTATTAGATAAACGACTACCTAAAGAGTCGTATTTTACCTGCCCTCTCTTTTAATAGTACTGCTTTTAACTGCTAATCCGCGAAACGCTTCTCTAAGATCGATATTATCCAGGCATTCTACTGCCTCTATCTCGACCCGGCCTCCGAATACCTAATAGCATTCCGTACTAGGTTTAGTATATTCCGTTAGTTAGTCCTTCTATTCGGATTAAAGGTTAGCCCTGCTTAGTTCTAGAATTTTATTAATACCTAACTCTACGACCTTCTCGATCGATATACTAGTGCATATACAGATAACGTCCTAATCTATACAGATAATAATAACGAGGAAGACTATTAGATCGAATACTATAAGGTTATCTAGCGCCTTTATTAGGCTAATCTATAGGGTAATATTAAGAAGTCTCGGTTTAATATTACTAAGGTTAACTACCTTAGCATAATGCTATACGCTAGTATAGGACTTAGTATCGACCCCTATAAGGTATAGGCTATTATAGATTAGAAGTTCGAAGACCTTAGAGACTGTAAAGCTATACGCTTTTTCGTAGGTCTTTGCAACTTTATCCGGATTTTCTGCTATTACGCTAGTACGACTGCTAAACCCTTAAACCGACTGCTTAGGAAGGATACGCCTTTTAAACTTAGACCGGAATAGCGTAAAGCATTTAATTAAATAAAGAAGCTCGCAACTAAAGCTCCTATCCTCGCCTTCTTCTATCCTAAACTAACGACCCGACTTAAGACCAACGCCTCCCGGAACGCAACTGCTAGTATATTATAGCAATAATAGACCGACTCGACCTAGAAGCCTATAGGCTTCTTCTCTAAGACTATATCCCCTGCTAAACGCGCCTATCCGATCTAAAACCGTAAGCTCCTTACTATTATCTAGAGCCTCGAATACTTCTACCTAGAACTCCTTAGTTAGAAATTCGATATTATTATAGACTATAAGGCCCTAGTATACTTCTTAATAAAGAGGTTGCTCTTAGTCTAATAAGTCTGTTAGTCTAACTTCCTAGCTTAATTCGATATCCGTTTCCTCTATTGCCCTAGCTAACTAAATATAGCTATAGATACTCTCTCGCGCAAGATAGTTAAACACCCTATAGTTAAAGCTAGAGAAAAGGAAGAACGGATAAGCTAATTAATTAAGCCGGAGTCTCTTAGTTTCGACCTCCCGGAGGTTACCCTAATAATCGCCCCGATTCGTTTACCTAATACTGCAACCCCCTATAGTACTAACCTCGCTACGCTTATTTAAGAAGAAAACGCGATTTAAGAACTCGGCTACTATAGTAAGTACTTAATTGTCCTAGAATAGACTGCTAATAGACGACTATTCCTCTGCATAGCCCTAATTCGCAAAGCCTATAAACCTCCGATTTTTGCTTATAGAGGCTAAAATAAGACGATTAAAGTACTATAATAGGACTACTACTAGCCCTAGATAAAGCAGGACGTCCGGAGGTATATCCGCAACTGCTACGACTATTGCAGAAATAAGACCCCCTATAATAAGACCCCTAGACTCCTATACCCTCTGCTAGTACTAACCGCTATTTAGGAGCACGTTGCTTGCAACGGAAAGACTATGCCTATAGACTGCTACGGATACGACTATATCTAGACCTTTATCTGCAAGCTTAGCCGGATTATTGCTACGTTGCCTAGAAAAAAGAATAATACTTTAGAGACCCTTGCTAGCTATTACTTCTAGCACCTATACTGCTTTTTTAGCCTGCCGACTGCTTAGATTACGGATAATACTAGTCCTTTTATCTTATTATTCCTAAAGAAAATTAACGACTTTACTAGCATAAAGCATCGCTATAGTAGCGCCCTCTACCCGTAAATATAAGGCAGCGTCGAGGTTACGAACTAGTATCTAGATTAGAGACTACGCTTCTATATTAATAAGCATTAAGACGACTAGAGCGATTATCTGCTAGCGCTAGACTTTGCGCATAACTCTTCCTAGCACGCTTCGATTAGTATAGCCCTTTTAATAGTAGTACTTAGCAGAGATATTAGAAACCCTCTCTCTCTGCCTTAATTAGATAGTTCTTTAACCCCTAATAATTCTACGGACCCTGCCTATATTGCCTCCTGCCTTATAGCTCGAGCATAGGAGGTACAGCAATAGGCTTATAACGCTATAGCCTAAACCTAGGCTTAGCAAAAATAATAGGCCGATAAGAAGAGACGTCCTATAGACTTTACTATTAGGGATAAAGTCTTCCTACGATAGAAGGGATTTAGCATAGTCGCCCTAATAACTCGTCTTAACGCCTAGTAGTCTAGTCTATTTACGATTACTGCTAAAAAAAGCTTTAGCTATATTCTTAACCTGCTAGATAGCTATAAGATAACTAACTTATTCTACGCTAACTAGCTCCGCAAGGCCCTAGATAACCTATTGCCCGATTAAATAGTTCCGCCTCCTAAACCTAAAGAAGTCTATAGTATACCCGAGTAGGAAGTCGATTACGTTCTCTATTCTCGTCTTATAGGGAGGAACTGGCGTCTAGAGTATTAGGTATAATAGCAGGGCTATAATCCCAATAATACGTAGTATCCTGCGCGAAATTTTAAAAACGCGCCTATTGCCTTGCAAGAGTACTATAACCGTTATGTTAATACCCCTAGGCCCCCTATAAATTTAATTAAGTAGTTAGCAGCGGCCGCGGCTAATAAACTATATAACGATAACGATAACAATAACTATGCAACGATAACTATAGCAGCTCCCCGCGTCTAGCAATACCCGCCTTAATAGGCATATTAAGGCCTTATTCGGAGGGTAGTATTACGCGCCGCACAAATACTAACCCTTTAGGCCACGTAGCTATAGTTACGAGGGCACTAACTATTTGATTATAGCCCTGACAGACCCTGGATTACGTATAGCCGTATATATAGTCTTTCTTAGTGCGCACAGCTTTATGCCCCCTTTTTCCTCTTTTCTCTTTATCTCAGAATCTTTGTTTATAGTGCCTATAATACATTTACTTGTTATTCCAAGGCCGTAACAGAAAACGAGCCTTAGAACGAAATTCTTATAAGTTAAAGTTTATACTAGCGTTATAGGTAATAATATCTAGCGGTCTAAGATAAGTATTAATCTAGCAAAGTCGCAGTACGTCCTAAACGGATTTTATTATTATAGACGGAAGAAATCTAGCACTTTAGAACAATATTGCACTATCTATAACGTGCAGGATAGGCTTCCCGAGCAGGTATATTACGTCTACTATAACCTTAAAATTAAACTCTTTATTATCCTTAAGCTTAAATTTAAAACGTTGCAGTGCTAGTGCGTACATCTAGTAGTAGTAGCAGAATTTAGTAATTGCTTTAAGCTTAGAAAGAGAGGTATTATATCTAGCGCGTTAGAGCAGCCTATAAAAACGCGAGACTGCTAGATGCCTAAACCTTCGATATATCTAGCGGAGTTATAGCTCTATAAAGAAGACTAACGTTTAGTAATTATTCTATAGGAAGAACTAAGTATAACCCTATTATCTAATAACGGGAACTTTAATCTTAGGGCTAATAAGCGTATCTATTATGTTTTTTAGGTAAATACTAAGTCGATCTATATCCTGTAGTAATAAGAGGAATAGCGTAGCCGTATCTAGTATATAGAAAGTAACGGATTTAATAGGTGTTTTAAGCGTTGTGGATCTAATTAACTAAAAAGTATATCCCTCTCTAAAACGAATAGATTTGCGTAGGAAGTTACTATTATCTAAGGTCGTAGCAGGGAGGATCCTCTATAAGGCTCTAAACTATTCTTTGCTAGCTATAGAAAACTTTGCTGCCCCTATATTAACTAGGATCCTATAGAAACGCAGATTATAATATCGTTTATTAAGGGTAAATTAAAATGCATCTTTATCGACTAAGCTTAGTATATACGGGTTATTACTAGTAAGTTAATGCATATAAGCATTATTATAAAGGAACTAGGTAATCTCCTCCCTATTTTCTGGTTTATCCTAGTTACTTTCTAAAAATTCTTCTAAGCTATTAGTATTAATTCCCTCGAAATTAAAGAGGAATGTTTTAAATTTAGCCTTTTTATCCCCGTCGAACTTACAAGTACAGAGGTACGCATCTTTAGCCTTGCGTTAGTCTTCTAGCGGGTGTTTTATTAACTAGCAGCTAATTTTATTATATATAAAGCACTTTTTCTTCTATTAACGCGCTAGCGTACCTTATTATTAGAAACAACCTCCTTGCTATTATTTATTATTTCGATATCGTTAGTCTAAGTAAAAGGCATCTCTATTATCCTAATCGTCGGCTATATACTAGGAAGTCGAGCCTCTAGCGAGAAAAGTCTTAAGGGATAATCTAAGGTTAGAGAGCAAAGTTTTAACGTTGCTATTTAGTTTAAATAAAGCGTACTCGAGCTCCGGTATACCTCTATATAAGTTAATAATCGCTATGCGTAATAGAATATTACCTGTAAAATCTTTCCTAAGGGCATATTAGTAGCAGCGTAATTTGTTAAAGAGTTTCTAAAGTATCTCGTGCAAAGGAAGCTTTGGATTTTTATCTCTTATCTGATTAAACGTAATAGTAGTCTAGTCCGTATAGTAATAGGTGCGATTAACCTTAGTATTAAAGTACTATTTAAGCTTATTATATATTTAAGCGAATCGAAGGTCCTATTTTATATATTCGATAAAGTAAAACTAGGCTTTATTATTAAGGATACGCGGGAGGATCGCGTAGAAATTGCCTAGCAGTATTTTAAGTAAATAATAAATACTTATAAAAATCCTAACCTTATTGTCTAAAATATTATAAAGTTTACTAGTATAATTTTTAGTTTTATCCTATACCTTTATAAACTTCGATACTATATTGCTCTCGATTAGTATTACGGCCTTGGAATAACAAGTAAATGTATTATAGGCACTATAAACAAAGATTCTAAGATAAAGAGAAAAGAGGAAAAAGGGGGCATAAAGCTGTGCGCACTAAGAAAGACTATATACACGGCTATATATAATCCAGGGTCTATTAGGGCTATAATCAAATAGTTAGTGCCCTTGTAACTAGTCTTGTAGCTACGTGGCCTAAAGGGTTAGTATTTGTGCGGCGCGTAACACTACCCCCCGAATAAGGCCTTAATATGCCTATTAAGGCGGGTATCTCCGAACGCGGGGAGGTGCTATAGTTTTTGTTACACGGTTATTATCGTCGTCGTCGTTATATAGTTTATTAGCCGCAGCCGCTGCTAACTACTTAGTTAAATTTACAGGGGGCCTAGGAGCATTAACGTAACGGTTATAGTATTCTTTTAAGGCAATAGGCGCGTTCTTAAAATTTTGCGCGGGATACTACGTATTATTAGGATTATAGCCCTGCTATTATACCTAATACTCTAGACGCCGGTTCCTCCCTATAAGACAAGAATAGAGAATGTAATCGACTTCCTACTCGGGTATACTATAGACTTCTTTAGGTTTAGGAGGCGGAACTATTTAATCGGGCAATAGGTCGTCTAGGGCCTTGCGGAGCTAGTCGGCGTAGAATAAGTTAGTTATCTTATAGCTATCTAGCAGGTTAAGAATATAGCTAAAGCCTTTTTTAGCAATAATTATAAATAGACTAGACTACTAGGCGTCGAGACGAGTCGTCGGGGCGACTATACTAAATCCCTTCTATCGTAGGAAGACTTTATCCCTAATAGTAAAGTCTATAGGACGTCTCTTCTTATTAGCCTGTTATTTTTACTAAGCCTGGGTTCGGGCTATAGCGTTATAAGCCTATTGCTATACCTCCTATGCTCGAGCTACGAGGCGGGAGGCAATATAAGCAGGGTCCGTAGAATTATTAGGGGTCGAAGAACTATTTAATCGAGGCAGAGAGAAAGGGTTTCTAACGTCTCTACTAAGTGCTACTATTAAAAGGGCTATACTAATCGAAGCGTGCTAGGAAGAGTTATACGCGAAGTCTAGCGCTAGCAGATAATTACTCTAGTCGTTTTAATGCTTATCGATATAGAAGCATAGCCTCTAATCTAGATACTAGTTCGTAACCTTAACGCTGCCTTATATCTGCGGGTAGAGGGCGCTACTATAGCAATGCTTTATGCTAGTAAGGTTGTTAATTTTCTTTAGGAATAACGAGATAAAAGGACTAGCATTATCCGTAATCTAAGTAGTTAGCAGGCCGAAAAAGCAGTATAGGTGCTAGAAGTAATAGCTAGCAAGGGTCTCCGAGGTATTATTCTTCTTTCCAGGCAATATAGCAATAATCCGGCTAAGCTTGCAAATAAAGGTCTAGACGTAGTCGTATCCGTAGCGGTCTATAGGTATAGTCTTTCTGTCGCAAGCAACGTGCTCCTAAATAGCAGTTAGTACTAGCAGAGGGTATAGGAGTCCGGGGGTCTTATTATAGGGGGTCTTATTTCTGCAATAGTTATAGCAGTTACGGATATACCTCTAAACGTCCTGCTTTATCTAGGGCTAGTAATAGTCCTATTATAGTACCTTAATCGTCTTATTTTAGCCTCTATAAGCAAAGATTAGAGGTTTATAGGCTTTGCGAATTAGGGCTATACGGAGGAATAGTCGTCTATTAGCAGTCTATTCTAGGATAATTAAGTGCTTGCTATAGTAGCCGAGTTCTTAAATCGCGTTTTTTTCTTAAATAAGCGTAGCGAGGTTAGCACTATAGGGGGTCGCGGCATTAGGTAAACGAATCGGGGCAATTATTAGGGTAACCTCTAGGAGGTCGAAACTAAGAGACTCCGGCTTAATTAATTAGCTTATCCGTTCTTCCTTTTCTCTAGCTTTAACTATAGGGTATTCGACTATCTTGCGCGAGAGAGCATCTATAGCTATATTTAGTTAGCTAGGATAATAAAGGAAACGGATATCGAATTAAGCTAGGAAGTCGGACTAACGGACTTATTAGACTAAGAGCAACCTCTTTATTAAAAAGTATACTAGGGCCTCGTAGTCCGTAATAATATCGAATTTCTAACTAAGGAGTTCTAGATAGAAGTATTCGAGGCTCTAAATAATAGCGAGGAGCTTATAGTCTTAGATTAGATAGGCGCGTTTAGCAGGGGATATAGTCTTAGAGAAGAAGCCTATAGGCTTCTAGGTCGAGTTAGTCTATTATTGCTATAATATACTAGCAGTTATATTCTAGGAGGCGTTAGTCTTAAGTCGGGTTATTAGTTTAGGACGGAAGAAGGCAAGGACGGGAGCTTTAGTTGCGAGCTTCTTTATTTAATTAAATGCTTTGCGCTATTCTAGTCTAAGTTTAAAAGGCGTGTCCTTCCTAAGCAGTCGGTTTAAGGGTTTAGCAGTCGTACTAGCATAATAGCAGAAAATCCGGATAAAGTTGCAAAGACCTATAAAAGAGCGTATAGCTTTATAGTCTCTAAGGTCTTCGAACTTCTAATCCGTAATAGCCTATACCTTATAGGGGTTAATACTAAGTCCTATGCTAGCATATAGTATTACGCTAAGGTAGTTAACCTTAGTAATATTAAACCGAGACTTCTTAATATTACCCTATAGATTAGCCTAATAAAGGCGCTAGATAACCTTACGGCATTCGATCTAATAGTCTTCCTCGTTATTATCGTCCGTATAGATTAGGACGTTATCTGCGTATATACTAGTATATCGATCGAGGAGGTCGTAGAGTTAGGCATTAATAAAGTTCTAGAACTAAGCAAGGCTAACCTTTAATCCGAATAGAAGGACTAACTAACGGAACGTACTAAACCTAGTATAGAATGCTATTAGGTATTCGGAGGCCGGGTCGAGACGGAGGCAGTAGAATGCCTAGATAACGTTAATCTTAGAGAAGCGTTTCGCGGATTAGCAGTTAAAAACAGTACTATTAAGAGAGGGGGCGGGTAAAATACGACTCTTTAGGTAGTTGTTTATCTAATAGTAGTCGATATAGAAATATTAGGCCGTAAAGTACGGCTTTAGCGCGAATAAGACGGAGGCGGCATACGGGCTAGCGTTAGGCTTAATAAAACCTATCTCGAGCAGATAATCTATAGTCTCTTTCTCTAATAGCAAGTATTTAATCGGAGTGCAATAAGACGGGGGACTAGCTAAGTAGAGGGGTTTCTTAAGTTCTAGCGTAATATTATAACTAGGACAGGGACTCGTAAGAGTATATGCTTCCTTTTTGCTAAAGAAGCCTTCTATATGCGCGAGGGGCTGCGGAATTAGGCTGCGGACTAGGGCAACCTAATTAGGGTCTTCTCCTGCTAGGAATAGGATCTCTTAGCCTTAATATATGCGACTCGCGGGACTAAGCTTCGCAATTAAGACCTCGGGCAGGTTGGGGTTATCTTCTAAGGGTACGGGCTAGGTTAGTATTAAGGGAGTTAATTCCTCCTATTATATCCGTTAGGGATCCTCTTAGACTGCTTGGATTAATTAGTCTCGGCAGTCCTAGTCGTCTTCCTAGGGGTTAGTCGGGTTAAGGGTCTTAGTCTAGGTTAGGGTCTAGGCTAGCTTCTTTTTCTTTGCGGGCTATACGAAGTTATTATTCTTCTACGAGCGTTAGAGGATCTTATACTTCTTCTCGTCTGCTTTAATTAATTAGTTCCGGCGTTCTGCGTTAGCCTAAATAGCCGGGTCGATCTGCCTATTAAGTAAAGGCGTCTTAGGCAGAAAGATTAAAAAGGAGTACTTAGCAAGGGCGGGGAGGTTATTAAGCTAGATAAGCTTTCGAGTAGTATAGTCGAGTAGTAGTTTCTTTTTAGCTAGCTAGTACAGGCTAATAAAGAGATCCTAGGCATAATTAGTAATTTAGAAGGTCTCCTAGGGAAAGGACTAGCTATCGATCGTAAGAGTTATAATTAACTGCTTACGCATAGAACTAGCTAGGCAGCCTTAGAAATCGACTAGGGGGACTAGACTAACTAGGACGAGTTTAGCATTAAGGCGTTTAATAGCCTGCTTAGCGAATTAGTAACTAATAAGGAAATAGGCATCTGCTCTAGTATTATAGAGAGATAAGGCTTAAAAAGCAATTCTATTAATTTAAACTTAACTATTAATAGTAAACGACTCTCCTACCTTCTTCTCTATACATAAGACCTTTAGGACTATTAAGGAGCCTTATAATAGTCCTACTCTTTTCCTAAATCCGAGTCTTTAGAGGTAGTCGGTAGCAGTATTAGCGTCCTTTTTAAGCCCGAGATCCAGGCTTAGTCGGAGCAATCTTTAGCTATATAGCCCTTCTTTCTATAGATAAAGCACGTGCTATTATCCTAGTAGACCTTCTTTTTATCCTTGGAGAGAGCCTTGCCTTTTTCCTTAGATATTATTATTAGGGTCTTCTTATTTTCCCCTGCTAGCTTATCTTTATAGCGGGGAGTACAACTACTTGCTCGCTAGGTCTCCTATCGGATAGCATCTCTCTTTTAGCAGTAGACCGAGTCCTTAATATAGCCGCAAAAATCTTCGTAGGAGAGGCTATTATCCTTAGTCTTAGTTAATAGGCTAGAGTCTAGGTTAGTCGGAAAGTAGTCCTAAAGCGTATACTTTATTTAATTAAATAGTATATAGGTCTTAGCAGCTAGGTTATCGAATTCCGTAATAAATTCCTAGATCTCCTATTTGCTAAAGATCGAGAAGTTTAAATAGCGGAGGCGATTAGCGGCCTCTACGAACTTATTCGGATTGCTATAGGCGGACTCGAGATACTAAATTATCTCGGCTAGTCTAGAGAAGGGTTGTTTTATAGAGTCGTACTAGGTCTTAAGGGTCTTGCGGGCCTTGCCCTCGAGGGAGCGAAACAAAAAGCCTATCCTGTCTTCCTCGTCCCGAAAGATAGCCTTATCGGTTCTTATCTTATCTTTTAAGTTAGTTAGAAAGGCGCTAAACTCGCCTTTCTTTCTAGAGAACGTTCTAATATCCTTGCAGCGAGTCTTAGCCGAGTTAGAGTAAGCCGGGTTTAGTTATCTAACGGCGGCGAAGATAGGCTATACGGCCTTTCTAGAGGGGACGAAAGCAGTAGATCGATCCGCAAAAGCTATTAAGGCTTCTCTATAGCAGGCGGGCTTAGGGGTCTATTAGCTCTGCAAGTTAGCAATCTGCTGCTAGAGAGCCGCTAACTAGGACTATAGGTCCTAGTTAGTCGGGGTTATTAAGGAAGAAGCTATAATTAAATAGTCTTCGTCCTTAATATCGTAATCTTAGTCTTAGGGGTCGTATTCTAATTCTCTTAAGGCTAATCTTGCAGAGCGTCGAGGAAAGGTCTAGTCTTAGCTTCTAGATATATATTAGGAAGCGGGTCTAAGTCTTAGGTCTTATTCCTCGGAGCCTAATTAAATAGTTTAAAAGGTCCGGGAGTCTTCTAGGGTCTTGGCTGCCTATCTTAGTAACAGAAGGTCGTGGTCTTAGTCTTAGGTCGTATTATACGGGTATTTTGCGTCTTCGTACGGGATGTAAGGCTAATACGTATTTATAAACCGCTCGTTAGCGATATATTAATCTTAGAATAGTATTACGGCTTTAGAATAATAAGTAAATATATTATAGGCACTATAAACAAAGATTCTAAGATAAAGAAAAAAGAGGAAAAAGGGGGCATAAAGCTATGCGCACTAAGAAAGACTATATACACGGCTACACGTGATCCAGGGTCTGTTAGGGCTATAATTAAATAGTTAGTGCCCTCGTAACTGGTCTTATAGCTACGTGGCCTAAAGGGTTAGTATTTATGCGGCGCGTAACAATTAGTATATTAGGAAAATTATCTAGCGGGATTTTTATATATAACGCTATTAGTCTAATAGGTTAGTCGATATAGGGCTAGCGCAGGCCTGGCGCCAGCCCTGCGTGGGAAATCTAACAGTCTATTGCACGTAGTAGGGCGGATCCCCGCACTTCTCTAGCTACCTTACGGTTGCTATAGACTATTAAGGGATTTTCTTCGATAGGAAGGCTAGGAAGGACTTTATTAGGGTATTAGAATATATAGCTTGTGGGATATGCCGTAAGTTTGCCTTTATTGGATAGTTTAGGTGTCTTAAAGCTATCTATAGTAAAAACTTAAACCCCCTTATCGAATTAGGCACCCTCGAATTTATCTATAGGCTATAGTATAATAGAATCTAATAATTAAAGCTAGATAAATTAGGGTGCAGCTAGCCTGTTCGAATAGCTAGTCTAAACGCTACGTTATTTAAGCATATTTTATAGAACGCGTTTAAAGATTAGATTAGCCTAATCCTAATATTTAATTATCTATCCTAAAAATTAATCTTAAAAATTATCGAGCAGAGTTAATCCTTAATTTGCGATAGTCTATTCTATATTAGATAGGAATTAGGCTATACTAGCGTTAAGTACTTCTAGGTTATTAAGAGAGGTTAAAGGTTAATTCTATAAATCCGTTCTAGCTCTCTCCTAAAGCTGCGGAGGAAGAGATATATATAAGAGAGCAATATAGCGCGGATCGTTTTCCTTATTGCGGCCCGAAGGGATTGGATCGTAAGAAATAATATCTAGTAGGTCGATTAGTACTAGAGTTCCTAATATACTGCAGCCCGTCGATACTAGAAAAATAGGCTATCGAGAAGGGAAGAATAGCCTATCGAAAACGGAAAATTAAAAGCATAGCTAACGCCCCTCGAGAGTCCTACTTTATAGAATCCGAGAGTTAGTAAGATTTAAGCAGCCCCGACTAGGGCGGAACCCTTGTCTCCTTAGCATAATTATAAGTTCTAAAGTCCTGCCTTGCAGAATCTCCCTTATCTAGATTATCTCTTCTTAACCTAGCTATCTATGCCTAATCTAAGGCACTAATTAGTATTAGTAAGGTATGCATATATATATAGAAGATAGATATTTAATTAGTTGTAACGTCTGTGTTTTGTAAGAAGGGTGGAAATACCCTCCTTATAAATATATAGTTCCTGTCTTTTTCTTTCCTTTTTTTTCCTTCTTGTTTATCCCTCGTGTACGTGTTATTTCCCTCGTGTACGTGTTATTCCTACACCTATTTTTCTTAATTCCTAGACGCCTCGAAGAATAGCCTAGCCTTATTACAGAAGAGAAGTCGTATTAGCAGCAATAATAGCGTTATTAATATAAAAAAGTATAATAAGACCTTTAGGATAGGTATAAATGCAGAATTTAGATAAGAGTTATCTCTAGCCGCGTTTTTTTAAGGCGGCACTTGCGTATATAAACTATATTACGGGAGATATCTTAAGTCTATAGAGGGCACGATTAAGTTAATAGACCTAATTAGTACTATCTTAGAATAAATATAGCTAGTTAATATAAAATTCTTCGCTATAAGAGGCGTTAATAAAGGTATTAATAATATTAAATTATAGCTATTTAAGATCTAAGGTAGCGATAATAGATAAGAATACTCGTACGGATATAAGATAGGCAATAGCAGCGTATAAATCCTCGACGGAATAAAGCTATTTTTCCTTATCCCTATAAACGTACTAGCGTGCCTTAGCTATTACGGGTTTATTTACTAGATGCTTTATAGTAAATATTACGCGCCGCATAAATACTAACCCTTTAGGCTACCTATAAGACTAGTTACGAGGGCACTAACTATTTGATTATAGCCCTGACAGACCCTAGATTACGTGTAGCCGTGTATATAGTCTTTCTTAGTGCGCACAGCTTTATGCCCCTTTTTCCTCTTTCCTCTTTATCTTAGAATCTTTATTTATAGTGCCTATAATATATTTACTTATTATTCTAAGGCCGTAATACTATTCTAAGATTAATATATCGCTAATAAGCGGTTTATAAATACGTACTAACCTTACGTCCCGTACAAAGACGCAAAATATCCATATAATACAACTATAACTACGACCTCTCGTTGCTAAGACAGGCAGCCAAGACCCTAGAAGACTCCCGGACCCTTTAAACTATTTAATTAGGCTCCGAAGAATAAGACCTAAGACTTAGACCCGCTTCCCGATATATATCTAAAAGCTAAGACTAGACCTTTCCTCGACGCTCTATAAGATTAGCCTCGAGAGAATTAGAATATAACCCCTAAGACTAAGATTATAATATTAAGGATAAAGACTATTTAATTATAGCTTCTTCCTTAATAACCCCGACTAACTAGGACTTATAGTCCTAGTTAGCGGCTTTCTAGCGGCAGATTGCTAACTTGCAGAGCTAATAGACCCCTAAACCCGCCCGCCGTAGAGAAGCCTCGATAGCCTTTATAGATCGATTTACTGCTTTTATCCCTTCTAGAAAAGCTATATAGCCTATCTTTGCTGCTATTAGATAACCGAACCTGGCTTACTCTAACTCGGCTAAGACTCGCTATAAGGATATTAGAACGTTCTCTAGAAAGAAAGGCGAGTTTAGCGCCTTTCTAACTAACTTAAAAGATAAGATAAGAACTAATAAGGCTACCTTTCGGGATAAGGAAGATAGGATAGGCTTTTTATTTTGCTCCCTTAAGGGCAAGGCCTGCAAGACCCTCGAGACCTAGTACGACTCTATAGAACGACCTTTTTCCGGACTAGCCGAGATAATTTAGTATCTCGAGTCCGCCTATAGCAATCCGAATAAGTTCGCAGAAGCCGCTAATCGCCTCCGCTATTTAAACTTCTTAATCTCTAGTAAATAGGAGATCTAGGAATTTATTACGGAATTTGATAACCTAGCCGCTAAGACCTATATACTATTTAATTAAATAAAGTATATGCTTTAGGACTACCTTCCGACCGACCTAGACTCTAGCCTATTAACTAAGACTAAGGACGATAGCCTCTCCTATAAAGACTTTTGCAGCTATATTAAGGACGCAGTCTACTGCCGAAAGAGAAATGCTATCTAATAGGAGACCTAGTAAGCAAGTAGTCGTACTCCCCGCTATAAAGATAAGCTGGCAGGAGAAAATAAAAGGACCCTAATAATAACGTCTAAGGAAAAAGGCAAGGCTCTTTCCAAGGAAGAGAAGAAGGTCTACTAGAATAACAGCACGTGCTTTATCTATAGAAAGAAGGGCTATATAGCTAAAGATTGCTCCGACTAGATCCGGATCTCGGGCATAAAAAAGACAATAACGCTGCTAACCGCTTCTAAAGATTCGGATTCGGGAAAAGAGTAGGACTATTATAAGGCTCCTTAATAGTCCTAAAAGTCTTACGTATAGAGAAGAAGGTAGGAGAGTCGTTTACTATTAATAGTCGAGTTTAAATTAATAGAATCGCTCTTTAAGCCTTATCTCTCTATAATACTAGAGTAAATGCCTATCTCCTTATTAGTTGCTAATTCGCTAAGCAGGCTATTAAACGCCTTAATGCCGAACTCGTCCTAGTTAGTCTAGTCCCCCTAGTCGATTTCTAAGGCCGCCTAGCTAGTCCTATACGTAAGCAGTTAATTGCAACCCTTATAATCGATAGCTAGTCCTTTCCCTAGGAGACCTTCTAAGTTACCGATTATGCCTAGGATCTCTTTATTAGCCTGTACTAGCTAGCCGAAAAGAAACTACTACTCGACTATACTACTCGAAAGCTTATCTAGCCTAATAACCTCCCCGCCCTCGCTAAGTACTCCCTCTCGATCCTTCTGCCTAAGACGCCTTTACTTAATAGGCAGATCGACCTAGCCGTTTAAGCTAATACGGAACGCTAGAACTAATTAATTAAAGCGGATAAAAAGAAATATAAGATCCTCTAACGCTTATAGAAGAATAATAACTTTGTATAGCCTGCGAAGAAAAAGAAGCTAGCCTAGACCCCGACCTAGACTAAGACCCTTAACCCGACCGACCCCTAGGAAGACGACTAGGACTGCTAAGACTAATTAATCTAAGCAGTCTAAGAGGATCCTTAACGGATACGATAGGAGGAATTAACTCCCTTAATGCTAACCTAGCCTGTACCCTTAGAAGACGACCCCGACCTGCCCGAGGTCTCGATTGCAAAGCTTAGTCCCGCGAGTCGCATATATTAAGGCTAAGAAATCCTATTCCTAGCAGGAGAAGACCCCGATTATATTGCCCTAGTCCGTAGCCTAATTCCGCAGCCCCTTGCTTATATAGAAGGCTTTTTTAGCAAGAAGGAAGTATATACTCTTGCGAGTCCCCGTCCTAGTTACGATATTACGCTAGAACTTAAGAAACCCCTCTACCTAGCTAGTCCCCTATCTTATCGTACTCTAATTAAATACTTGCTATTAGAGAAAGAGACTATAGATTATTTGCTCGAGATAGGTTTTATTAAGCCTAACGCTAGCCCTTATACCGCCTCTATCCTATTTGCGCCGAAGCCGTACTCTACGGCCCGATATTTCTATATCGACTACTAATAGATAAACGATTACCTAAAGAGTCGTATTTTACCCGCCCCCTCTCTTAATAGTACTGCTTTTAACTGCTAATCCGCAAAACGCTTCTCTAAGATCGACGTTATCTAGGCATTCTACCGCCTCTATCTTAACCTAGCCTCTAAATACCTAATAGCATTCCGTACTAGGTTTAGTACGTTCTATTAGTTAGTCCTTCCGTTTGGATTAAAGGTTAGCCCTGCTTAGTTCTAGAACTTTATTAATGCCTAACTCTATAACCTCCTCGATCGATATACTAGTATATATGCAGATAACGTCCTAATCTATATAGATAATAATAACGAGGAAGACTATTAGATTAAATGCCGTAAGGTTATTTAGCGCCTTTATTAGGCTAACCTATAGGGTAATATTAAGAAGTCTCGGTTTAACGTTACTAAGGTTAACTACCTTGGCGTAATGCTATACGCTAGCGTAGGACTTAGTATTAACCCCTGCAAGGTACAGGCTATTATAGATTAGAAGTTCGAAGACCTTAGAGACCGTAAAGCTATACGCTTTTTTATAGGTCTTTATAACTTTATCCGGATTTTCTGCTATTACGCTAGCGCGACTGCTAAACCCTTAAACCGACTGCTTAAGAAGGATACGCCCTTTAAACTTAGACTAGAATAGCGCGAAGCATTTAATTAAATAAAGAAGCTTGCTACTAAAGCTCCTATTCTTGCCTTTTTCCGTCCTAAACTGCCGACCCGACTTAAGACTAATGCCTCCTAGAACGCAACTACTAGTATATTATAGCAATAATAGACCGACTCGACCTAGAAGCCTATAGGCTTCTTTTCTAAGACTATATCCCTTGCAGAACGCGCCTATCCGATCTAAGACTATAAGCTCCTCGCTATTATCTAGAGCCTTAAATACTTCTACCTAGAACTCCTTAGTTAGAAATTCGATATCGTTACGGACTATAAGGCCCTAGTATATTTCTTAACGAAGAGGTTGCTCTCGGTCTAATAAGTCTATTAGTCTAACTTCCTAGCTTAATTCGATATCCGTTTCCTCTATCGCCCTAGCTAACTAAATATAGCCGCTAATACTCTCTCGCGCAAGATAGTTAAACTCCCTATAGTTAAAGCTAGAGAAAAAAAAGAGCGGATAAGCTAATTAATTAAGCTAGAGTCCCTTGGTTTTAACCTCCTAGAAGTTGCCCTTTTTATTGCCTCGATTCGTATACCCGATACTACAACCCCTTGTAGTGCTAACCTCGCTACGCTTATTTAAAAAGAAAACGCAATTTAAGAACTCGGCTACTATAGCAAGCACTTAATTATCCTAGAATAAACTGCTAATAGACGACTATTCCTCTATACGGCCCTGATTTATAAAGCTTATAAACCTCCGATCTTTGCTTATAGAGGCTAAAATAAAACGATTAAAGTACTATAATAGGACTACTACTAGCCCTAGATAAAGCAGGACGTCTAGAGGTATATCCGTAACTACTACGACTATTGTAGAAATAAGACTCCCTATAATAAGACCCCTGGACTCCTATACCCTCTGCTAGTACCGACTGCTATTTAGGAGCACGTTGCTTATAATAGAAAAGCTATGCCTATAGACTGCTACGGATACGACTACGTCTAGACCTTTATCTGCAAGCTTAGCTGGATTATCGCTATATTGCCTAGGAAGAAGAATAATACCTTAGAGACCCTTGCTAGCTATTACTTTTAGCACCTATACTGCTTCTTTAGCCTGCTAACTACTTAGATTACGGATAATACTAGTCCTTTTATCTTATTATTCCTAAAGAGAATTAACAACCTTACTAGCATAAAGTACTATTATAGTAGCGCCCTCTACCCGTAGATATAAGGCAGTATTAAGGTTACAAACTAGTATTTGGATTAGAGGCTACGCTTCTATATCGATAAGCATTAGGACGACTAGAGCGACTATCTGCTAGCGCTAGACTTCGCGCATAACTCTTCCTAGCACGCCTCGATTAGTATAGCCCCCTTAATAGTAGCACTTAGCAAAGACGTTAGAAATCCTCTCTCTCTGCCTCGATTAAATAGTTCTTCGACCCCCGATAATTCTATAGACCCTGCCTATATTGCCTCCCGCCTTATAGCTCGAGCATAAGAGGTATAGCAATAGGCTTATAACGCTATAGCCTAAACCTAGGCTTAGTAAAAATAATAGGCTAATAAGAAGAGACGTCCTATAGACTTTACTATTAGGGATAAAGTCTTCTTATAATAAAAGGGATTTAGCATAGTCGCCCTAACGACTCGTTTTAACGCCTAGTAGTCTAGTCTATTTACGATTACTACTAAGAAAGGCTTTAGCTATATTCTCGACCTGCTAGATAGCTATAAAATAACTAACTTATTTTATGCTAACTAGCTCCGCAAGGCCCTAGACGACCCGTTACCTAATTAAATAGTTCTGCCTCCTAAACCTAAAGAAGTCTATAGTATACCTAAGTAGGAAGTCGATTATATTCTCTATTCTCGTATTATAGGGAGGACCTAGCGTTTAGAGTATTAGGTATAATAGCAGGGCTATAATCCCGATAATACGTAGTATCCCGCGCGAAATTTTAAGAACGTGCCCGTCGCCTTAAGAGAGTACTATAACTATTACGTTAATACCCCTAGGCCCCCTGTAAATTTAAACAAGTAGTTAGCAGCGGCCGCGGCTAATAAACTATATAACGATAACGATAATAATAACCGTATAACAATAACTATAGCACCTTCCCGCGTCCGGAGACACCCGCCTTAATAGGCATACTAAGGCCTTATTTAGGGGGTAGTATTACGCGCCGTATAAATACTAACCCTTTAGGCCACCTATAAGACTAGTTACAAGGGCACTAACTATTTAATTATAGCCCTAATAGACCCTGGATTACGTGTAGCCGTATATATAGTCTTTCTTAGTGCGCACAGCTTTATGCCCCTTTTTCCTCTTTCCTCTTTATCTTAGAATCTTTATTTATAGTGCCTA
>LKCN02000007.1:884990-897575 GCA_001633055.2 Ophiocordyceps polyrhachis-furcata BCC 54312
TGTAGCCGTGTATATAGTCTTTCTCAGTGCGCACAGCTTTATGCCCCCTTTTTTCCTCTTTCCTCTTTTATCTTAGAATCTTTGTTTATAGTGCCTACAATACATTTACTTGTTATTCCAAGGCCGTAACAGTAAATACCTATTTGCTAGGAAGGACTTATTTAGCGGCAGGCCTATTAATAAGATCCTAGGTTTAACGCTTTGCAAGGGCTTCTAATTTAAGAAATATCGTAGGGCGCTAATAAGTTAGGTAGTCGGAGCGTTTTCTAACGTCCTACTAGCCCTTTAAGACCTATAGATTAAGGACGTTAAGAACGGCCTAGATAGGGATTATAAAGTCGGGAATTTTAGGTTCTTTTTTATCGACCTCTCTAAAAGCAATAAGGGCCTTAGATTATAAGCAAAGAACTCGATTAGTAAAGGGCACTACTGCCTTATTTTTAGGCTTTATAATAGCTAGTACCTCTCTATTTTTAAGGTCCTCTAAATCGATGCCTTCTAGTATAAGGTCCGGGGTTAGAAGAGAAGATACTATTATAGGAGGTATAGAGACGGTATCTTTTAGGGGGTTAGATATAGTAGCACTACTAAAAATAGGTAGGTATTCTGTATTAGGTGCCTATTGCCTCTCTCCCTAGTCTTTAGGGCGTATAGTCTATTAAATATAGTAGTAAAAGAAGTCGTTAGGGTTAAAGGGATTATTATTTTTAGAGACGTTTGCAATATGCGTAACGGACTTATCGAGGTTTAGATTAGCCGGATTATAGAATCGGACGTTGCGGGCCCTAATAATCTTATCTTTATCTAGAAGGAATACCTTATAGATATGCCTATAAAGGCCCTCTATGCTAATAAGATAACCCTCCTTAGCCCTAGGGGCTATTTTAGCGCTCTGGATCCTATAGGCTAGAGGGATAGAAACGTACGCTTAATATCCCTACGAGTAAAGGTATAAGATATCGTATTTATAGGGCATACGAATAGCTTTTATAACTATCTCGATAGGGCTTTTTCTATTAGCGTTAGCAGAAGATAGGAGGAGGTTCTAAACATAGGCGCTTATATCTATAAAATAAGGCTATAGCTTCTTAGGAAGGCTAGTCTCGATATAAATAGATCTAGCAGTATCTATAAGGGTATAGCTAGCGCGTTTAGCTCGGCTATACTAGGCAGGAGTATATAGGGCATAGGTCCTAACGATAAAGCTATCTTAGGCTGCCTAATTAACGAGCTTTTGCTAGGTAAATTCGAGAGCGTTATCGAAGGCTATAACTTAAACGTAGTATCCGCTAGCCGTAGTATTAATACTCTTCTTCTAGACTTAAAGGCATTAAAAGGCTTCCCCTCTAGTCTTTATAAAAAGGACCTAATAATAGTTAGTATAGGCATTAATACTATAAAGTATATAATAATACCCCTTTAAAGAGATAGGTATATAGGCAATAAAGTCCTAAAAGATATATTAAAGGAAAGAAGTCGTCTATACAGATAGATCGCGGCTAATAATAGTATTTACTTTGCTAAGATAATAAAAGCAATAATAGAAGTTAGCAATATCCTCTATATAGACGTTAATGCTACTCTTTTTACAGGCTTGCAGTAGCCGATTATTGCTAGGATATCCGAGTTAATAATAAAGGACCGAAAATTCGATAGCCTTTTCTTTAATAGGTAGGGCAGGCATTACGAGAGGCCGTTAAGGCCTAGTATCTTAAATAGTCGCGATACTACCCTTCTAGATAAGATAGCATACTATATAGCCTTATTATTAGAGTCTTATCTTCTCGCTATTAATGCGTATATCTTTACGATTAAGAAGGTTAGCGCTAATTAGGTTAGCGGGAACGTTAGTGCTATAGAAAGCCTCCTTAAAGGTAATCGAATAGCTATCCTTAGATTTAATAATCGCTATGCCTTTGCCGAGATAATAAAGAGGCATACTATTAGAAGCCGTAAGACGGATTAGGCTAAGGAATTTTTTATATATATTACTAAACTAGGCCTTATTATTAAAGATATATAACGCATACCCCGTATCGATAATAATATTATTAGAAGAGATAGGGGCGTTATAATCCTAAACCTAAAGTATAGTATTAATAATATAAGCAATAGTGCCCCTTCCCGCGGCTATAATATCGCTGCTGCTAGCAGCGCTAGAGGAACTATTCCTTTTCTATCTGCCTCCGAATTATTAAGGACGAAGCTTAGGATAGAGCTTCTAATAATTCTCTTTAAAATAAATATTCCTACTAGGAAGGACGTTATAGCCGCAGCATAGTAGGACTATTATCTTATTTATTATATTAGTGCGGCGAGGAGGCGCTAGAAGGAGCTTTAGCGTAAATAAAGGCTCTTCCTATTATTCCTTTTATGCCTTCTTCTTATTCCTCTTTTTATTCTTATAATTATTATTATTATTATTATTATTATTATTATTATTATTATTATTATTATTATCTCCCTTTTTTAGCACGGAAAGGGCTTTGCCTAAGGCCTTTTAGACCTTAGCGTTAGCAATAATAGAAGAGATATACCTATTAGCTATCTTAAGAGATAGGCCTATATTGCTATTAGCCTTGCAGGCCTACTATATAGCGAAATCCTCGCGGATATATTAGATAGCGTTAATAGTCTTATAGGCGTATACTTAAGGCATTTTCCTATAGGCTAGGCTAAGCTCCTTATTAGCTATAAGTTAATTCTATAGGGTCTAGAGTTCCTTTTAGAAGGCTTTCTAGCCCTAGATAGTATTATCCTTAAGGACTAGATAATACTATTGCTATAGAATATATTAGGGCTATATTTTTACTATTACCTTAGTATATTATTCCGCGAATTTATATATCTCTTAAGCCGTCTTCTTATAGTACTAACCTAGGCATATAATGCCTAAAATAGCTTTACTAGAGAGCGATTATAATATAATACTAATAGCCTTTTTATCTGCTTTTAGCTATTTAGCATAGTTAGGAGACTTATTTAAAAGTAACTTAATATCTTCGAGAATATAATTACTAACTTCGTAAATTAGGGCACTTGCTATTAAGGCTCCCTACTATTCTATAAGGGTAGCAGAGCCCTAAAGCTTTATACTAGAAAAAGCTAACTATATAATAATAATAATATAATAGTTTATTTAATAATTATTATTATTTTTATTAGTATTATTAATAATTTTAATAATCTATTAATTTTACTATTTATAAAGAATTTTTCTACTAGTCGATTAGGAAGGACTTTTGCCCTTAAAATGCCTAATTAAAGACCTAATAGTTAATTCTTATAATAGTATCGGTAAGGCTTATAGTAAGTCTCGGTAAACTATATAATAGTAGAAGCTAGGAGGGCGATATAACCTATAGAAGAAGGAACGTTATATAAGTGCAGGGGTTATCCCTGTAATGCTAAGATTATGCTATGCTAGGCTATAGAGGCTATGGAAAGAGGAGTGGAGGCCTGAGCGGCCTGACCACGTGACAGCACGTGACTACTCAACACAGGTACAACCCACCTATTGCAGCATACCCTAGGGCCTACTACACACCTATACATACATATGTATATATGTATGTACATATGTTTGCTGTTTACGGCCGAGTCCCGTGCCTCAGAAAGAAAGGATAGCAGAGGCGTCGGCCAAAGAGTCAATTTTCTAGGCCACCTAAAAAGGGGGTGTAAAAAGGATGATATCCACCATACGTCCAGCCTGGCCAGTACGTGCCAATTTAAACCCCAATCAGGCTCCCCGGCGCCTGCCTCCACAGGCCGCCACCAGCCTCGCAGGCACAGGGCTGGTACATGCTAGGTATGTAATTCCGGCGCCTGCCGACGATGGATGTCATCGGACCGGGTCTTCATCGGGTCATCATTCCGCGATACCCGATGGCCCGAAAACTCAGCAAGAGGACGGACGGATTCCCCGACCAAGGATCGTCCTCTTCCATCGTCTGCTTCCATGGTGGCTTCTATGATGTGTTCTCTGGTCGATCTATCCACCTCGACCTGACTAGTAGTGTAACTATTATTCTCAAAATCTCTCTCCTCTTCTCTTTCCCACTCTTACACAACTATCCCCGCCCCTCTCTTCCGGACTCGCTCTGCCTCTCTCCCTCTCTCTCCGTACATATTTTCACCGGCCGATACCGACAACCGAGCTGGCGGGGGGGGGGGGGGGTAAGAAAGGGGACCAAGGCCGAATGCAGACAGGTGAGGGGGGGGGGGGGGTAGAAGAGGGTAAAGGGCCCTGCTCCCTGATCCCGTCACTGCGGGTATCGTCAAGGTTTTTGGGCCTTGGCCATGATCCCTGGGGTGGTGTCGTCCACGGCGACATGATGGAGACGAGCTATCTGACTTCTTTCGTGGACCAGTCGTCTCGTGCTGGGGCGGTCTCGCTTTGTGGGAATGTTTAAACCATTATCATGCCACTGCCGGCAGTTCAGTTTTCTGGGGAGAGGGCAAACTATTGGAGGGGTCCAAGGAGAAGGCAAGCCTCAAGCTTATTTGCTTCTTCCTGGGACTGTTCTCCGCTATCCGTACAGTAAATCGTTTCTCGGGGACCACCACATACCAGCTACGTCGGTAATAAATTACCTCTACATACATACATACATACATACATATAATATCGATATAGGACACGCACTGGCTGCTATATTAGACCAGAGAAAGGCCAGGTTGCGCTCATTCCAGCAACTGCTATTCTTACGGAGGACGAATTATGCCCAGCATCCCCGGAACTTGAAAGCGTCCGGGGTCCTCTCGATTAAAGTTGCTCTCCCCCCCCCCCATATATTTTCCATCCAAAGACGGCAACGGCATTGCCGTCATGGTCGGCTCCATTCAACAACCTACATACATACATTGTATGTACATATGTAATAGATGGCCTCGCTCCAAGATGCGACTCCGAACGAGAGACTATTCTTCTTCTTCTCAAGGTTGTCGTCGGATGCGCCGATTACCTGGTAGCTACTAGTATACAGGCAAGGAAAAGAGATGTTATGAAAACGACGCAAGAAGATATGTATGTATGTACATACATGTGTATGTGCTATGTAGTTATGTACATATGCACATACATATATATGTATGCACTACTATGTGGAAGTCGGATCTCGCGAAAGCCTCCTTCCCCCGCTCTTGTTCAGCGAGGAAAACGAAAGCAAGGAGATGATGGTAATAGTGATGATGCTTTTTGGATGTTCGGATCTCGCAATAAGCTCTTACAATGGCGGAGCTTGAGTGGGGGAGAGAGACGCCGAACCTTGGCGTGCATGGTGCCACGATAAGATGCTTCTTGTTGGATGGATCGCGCATGCTTTTCAGGACGGGAGGAAGGGTTGTGCAGCGATTGTCTCTCCAAGATTCAACTGGGTAGGTAGGCATTGTTCTTGATCCTTTTTTTGACAACCTCTTATTGTCGTTCTTACTTCCCTACCTACTACAATACAATAACTACATATCTGAATCTCTCCTACCGTTCGCCTATCTCGAGTTCTGCATGTATGTACATATGCATATACATATGTAAGTTAAGCAGTAGGTGGGTACAGCTGCATATGTATGTATGTATGTACATATGTATTTAGGTATGTACATATGTGACTTATAAGTTATAACAAGGCAGCATACCTTCATCGGCGGGCCGCCAAGATGAATTGACACCCCCCTCCGGTCGCTCTACCGGCAGTACGACCCTGTCTTGGTCCTTGGAGCAAGCAGATGGATGGATGGAATTGACAGCCACGACTCAAGCATTGTTGTATGTACATATGTATGTACATACATACATACATGCATACACATAAATATATGTATGTATGTACATATGTAAGTATTATGTCGTGGGTAGGATCGTGGAGTGCATAATACCCAAAGTAAGATGCGTAGGTAGGCACTGCACGAAACAAACATACATGTACATACATATGTATGTATGTACAATTGTATGTATATTGTTATACGAAGGCAGGCCCTTCTGACATACATATATACATATATATATATACATAGAGGTGGGCATGCACGGAATTGACTGATGAGTCGTCCCGTCCGCTATGCGCCAAGAGCCGATTAAGTGTGCTGCCTGCGCCGGATGCAGGCACGTTCCTGTTTTCCCGGAACCTTGTTTGTGATTCTGCTTTGTTCGCTACACCTCCTCTTTCTACTGAGCAACAACCAGTTACACCGCTTCATCTTTCTCTCGCATGGAATTTTTCCGCACAGTGCGTACAAGGTGACAGAATAAAGTGAGTGTTTGGTGAGTGAGAGTTTCAAATCGAATATAGAACGATCCTGGTTGGCTGGCGAGATCTAGATACATACATACTGTATGTATGCAATATTCCTGAGAAGGGGCCAGAGAAGGGGCCAGAGAAGGGGGGGGGACCGGGTCGGCATCCGGTTCGCTCGCGTGCCCCGGCTAACTACCCTAGACCGGCACACCTTCCCGTCGTCAGCTGTCAGGAACATCTGTCACTTGTCACTGTTGGCTTCGTCTTGCTGTTGGTTCGATGCCATCGAGGCAAATAGGGGGGTGACTGACTGAGGGATGGATGGATGGATGCGCATACATATGTACATATGTATCTAGGTAGGTACATTACATACTTGTGTGCAAAAGGCGGAGAGGGCAAAAGGCGGAGAAGGCAAAATAAAAAAAAAAGGAGACGACGGCCAGAGGGCGGTCCCGGTCCGAAGGGCAATACGGAAGCCAACGTTGACTGATGATGAGCTTCGGGGATCCAGGGTGACACGGAGTCGGCGGCAAATACCGAACTGCAGAGACGGTCAGGAGGAGAATCAAAGAAAGTATGTATGATGTAAAGCAAAGAAGCCCTTTCTCCCTCCCCACCATTAGCCACGCGATAGCCGGTCTCTGGCCGGGATATAGAATCGTGGCCCCGTGGGCGACGACCATGTACCTAGGTACCTATGTATGTAATGTACAGGTACACCGACACGAGGTGCCCCGCCCTTCCCGGTTGGGCGAAACGAGGCCCGCAAGGGGTCCAACTACCTGTACCCAGTAGGAAGCAGAAGGACCAGGCGGAAAAGATTACTAGCACACCACAAGCTACTATACGTACATACATATGTATGTACATATGTATGTATGTACGGATATGGCTCCGCCGAATGGGTTATGAGCATGACAAGGGTTACCTGTCGGCGAAGCGCACTCGTCCTTGGGAGACATATGTAATGTAAGTAGATATTTTCTAAACCATTCCGAATTATCGGATCGATCCA
Source organism: Ophiocordyceps polyrhachis-furcata BCC 54312 (assembly GCA_001633055.2). Taxonomy (NCBI): domain Eukaryota; kingdom Fungi; phylum Ascomycota; class Sordariomycetes; order Hypocreales; family Ophiocordycipitaceae; genus Ophiocordyceps; species Ophiocordyceps polyrhachis-furcata. The sequence goes on from LKCN02000007.1 coordinate 892,245, forward strand.
ACATGCGCGCCGGCTGTGCTTCTTCACCTCGCCCCCTTATTGTCAGTAGCACGCCGCGAGAGCGAGGAAATCCGAACCCTAGTCTCGGCACGTCGCGCACCGGCCCGGCTTATTATTCGCACACTTCAATTCCGTCATCAAGTGACGGCCATTGTTCTTTTCGGCGGGGCCGAGAGCCAGTCGCCGGGATGATGATTGATGGGGCACAGAAGGGGAAAAAAGGACAGAAAAAAGTTACCTCGCATGTAGCGGTACAGGGGTGATGACTCGTGGGGTCAGCATTATCACTTATCACGATACATACATATGTACATACATACATACATATGTACATACATACAGACATGCATACATACATGAGAGGGGGGTTGTTGTTGTCTAAGACGAGGGGAAGGGGGAGAGAGCCGCACGTGTGTTGTTGTGTGAACGAACGTGCGTCCCATCATCTCCCCCGCGATTTTGCCCCTGATCTTTGATTAAAATAGAGGAGGTATGTAAAAGAGAGGAAGAGAGGGTCTGCCGTTGGCTCGGCCGGCGGTTGGGTAGTACATACATACATATGTACATATGTACATAGGTAGGTAGGTACATAGGTGTCGAGAGAGGCGTGCAGCACAAAGTCAGCCACCTGCGGTTGGCGGACGGAGGAACACATGTATGTCACCAGTCAGCCTGTTGAAGCTTCTCGGGAGAGGGGAAGGAGGAGGAAGAGGCTCGGCGGTGAGGCTGATGACGTCTTCTTGCTGCCGTTCCGCCATCATCCATCCATGCGACACGGCTCGGGCGACAGGCCAACAAGCCGGCGTCGCGACACAAGAGTGGAGGCCGGAAGACGGGGGGAGGGCGAAGACGATGGGGGGGGGGGGGAAGGAGAGGGAGGGTGAGGGGCAGAGGGGATAGACTATAGAGAGGCTCTGCCTTTGTAAGTGTGAAGTTTGTTACGTGCATATATACATACATACATATGTCATTTGCTATGCGCATTGCATGCCTATTAACTTATGCAGATAGGCAGATAGCTCGGTGGTGTGGAGGTTTATACCGAGTAGGTGTAAATGTTCCCGATTGATGGATGGTGATGATGATGATGGATGGTGGTGGTGGTGGTAGTGGTTGGTAGTGGTAGTGGTAGTGGTGGTGATGGTGGTGGTGGTGGTGATGGTGATGGTGGTGGTGTGATGGTGATGGTGGTGATAGGATCCAAGACTTAAAACAACACGCTCTTTAACTTCACTCCCTCTTTTCTGTCTCGATCGAACCGCATTTAAGATATATATGTACATACATATGTACATACATGTGTTAATATGTACATATGTATGTATGTATGTATGTATGTGCATTGCAACTGTCTGTCAGGCCGGCCCATAGGCACGGGAGGGGGAACAGATGGCCTTGAACCAAAGTTTGGTTCCACCCGAGGTCCGGCACTACGATGACGATGCGGCCTGGAACGCGCACATATGTATGTACGGATAGGATACTGTAACATGTAAATTGTGTATACACATACATATGTATGTGCAATTGTGCATACATACGTACATACATGCCTACATAGATAGTCGTAGTCTAAATCTACATACATATATAGGTAGGTACATATGTACCTATTCAACGCGGAAAGATACATGTACTTGCATGCATGCACATGCTGCCTCGTGGCATTTTCCTGTTACATATATATATATATATACAATGTACATACATACATACATATGTAGATATGAATTATGATAGATGGATGATAAGAGTGTGGTGGTAGTAGAGAAGCAGAGAAGCAGAGAAAGAAGAAGAAGAAGAAGCAGAAGAAGAGAAAGAAGAAGAACAAGTCTATTAAAGAGGCCGACTTGACTTACATACATACATACATATATACATACATACATACGTAGGTAGGTATGTACGGTACATATATATGCATATCCGCAGAAAACCGTCTAATGGTCGCAAGGAAATAAAATCAAAAAGAGGTTGCTTTTTTTGTTGAATTAATTACTACCTAGGTACCTAGGTAGGTACATATGTATGGATAGCTCGTGGTAAGACTTGGAAGGAGGCTGGCGAAGGAACCCTCTCTATAGGCTAGCGGCCGACCGGGGTTATTATTTATTAATAGTACTGTAGGCAGGCAGGTAAGTAGTAGGTTAGGTAGCCTGGAAGGAAGGAGGTGAGTGACGGGGATGAGATGAGTGAGAGTTTATATGTGAAGAAGTCGGAAGACCAGGAGTCGGAAGAGGACAGGAGGAAGAGGAGGAGGAGGAGGAGGAGGAAGAGGAGGAAGAGGAGGAAGAGGGGGGAGGCGCAGGAGGAGAGGGAAGAGGAGGACCATACATACATACATACATACATACAAGAGAGGAAGAAAAGAGTGAAGAATAAGAATAATAAAGATCTGTCTTGTCTCTTCTCTCTGCAGAGTCAAGTCTCACCTCCATCTCGTCCCTACTATCCGTACTAGCAGCAGCACTTAAAAAAAAACACACGGTGCGCAAGCGAGTCATGTGAAAAACACTGTGCCACACACCACACACCACCACACCCACCACACACACACACACACACACACACACCTCGTCCCTCACCAGTCTCCCTCCCCCTCCCTCCCATCTCTCTCTCCATCTCTCTCTCTCTTCTCCCTCTCTCTCTCGCTCGCTCTCTCTCTGCCTACCAGGTGCGGATTACCTTACATACATACATACATACATACATACATACCTACCTACATATGTATGTATGTATGTACCTCCCCCATCTGCACGAGACTCCACTGCAGACAACCAGTTGAACCCTGAACCTTATTCGCATAGCATAACCCCAGGCCCCCCAGGCTCCAGAAGAATACAAAGGGTGTTCGCCTCGCCCTTATCTTTTTTCTGCGGCGCCTCGCGCCTCGCTCTCTGTGTCTTCACTGCCGAGCCCTGCCGCAGCCTGCCGCCGCCGTCCGTCTGCGCCTCGTCTGTGTCTCATTCTGGCGGTTTTCTTTTTCTTGCCCAGGACCTTCATCCTTCTGCTCTCGACTTCTCGCCGTGTCTCTCCTACTTCTACTTCTACTTCCACACTTCGACTACATACCTACTACTCTTGCGTCTTATTCCTTTTTCTTCTTTACTTCCTTTTCTTCTCCGCCTTCATACATAAATACCTACCTACCTACATACATACAGCCATACACCTAAGGCACCTACCTACCTACCTATCTATATCCCCTTCTTTTCGCCCCCCCCCTTTCCCGTACTTCTACTACTTTTCCTCCGCCTCCTCCTCCTCCTCCTCCTCCTCCTCCGTACCCTTTCGTCAGTCTTCGTCTGCATACGCCAACGCCTCGTCCTACGTTATCGCAACATCAGAGACGTCTCGCAAGAACAACATACCAAAAAAAAATCATCTCCCTCCCCCTTTCTCGCCTCGTCGCATACATACCTATCCACGATACGTCGTCTAGCATGCGCAGCGTCCTGAGTAATTGGTTCCACGGCGCCGAGGATAGAGAGCGCTCAGCGGCAGGCAGCAGTCGTCAGGGGACGCCCGCCGCCTGGAACCCCTGCGGCCGCGCCACAGCCTGGCCATCCAACCCCGGCACAGGCGCCAGCGACATCTCGACTCCCGCATCCTTCCACTGCGACTCGCCGGTTTCCCTCATCAACTCCACCGCCTCGCTGACACAGTCGCCGTCGCCTCAGCCGTCAACGCCCCCCGATTTCTACCTCGCCCGTCTCGTCACCCGCAGCAAGAAGCCCGACGACGCCACCGTTCCGAGGCGCGACCCCTTTGGTTGCATCGACAGTGACAACCTTGTCGTGGTCGACGACGACAACAACAACAACCGCGACGACGACGGCGACATGACCATGAGCACCCTCGACCCCACCGTCAGCCACCACCCTCGCCATGACTCCTTCGTCAGCGCCGGCCCCAAACCCATCACCATGAGCAACCAGAACCGCGAGGCCGTCGGTCGCAATAGGAGAGAGTCGCTGGCCGGGAGCCTCATGGGTGGCATGAGCTGGAGCGGCATGTCTCTCGGCAGCTTCGTTAGAGACGAGTAGGTTTCTCCACACCCCCCCCCCCCAGCCTCGGTGTGCGCGCCGTGGTATCTCTGACTCGTTTTCCGTCGCAGCATCATGATGCAGAACATCTCGCCTTCTCCCTTTGGCGCTGCGCCCCAGTCGTCGTCCTCCTTCCACTCGTCATCCTATCTGCCTAAGCTCGAGGCCACCTTTATGCGAGACTTTACCTGTTGCGACAAGATCCTGCCCAACCTGCACGATCTGCTACAGCACTACGAAGAGTCCCACACCCAGTCGAGCCCCAACAGTTCGCGGAACAACAACAACAACAGCAGCAATAACAAGGCTTTTTCCCAGTTCGGCATCCCGCCCGCCTCGGCGGCTTCTAGTTCCCGTACGTCGCAGTCGTCCGGTCGCCTCCAGGGCCCGGGCTTCCAAATATCCACCTCGGCGGCCGACAGGGCCGATCTGAGCCCCGCCGTGGCCCACGATGACATGGATTCGGTCGCCGACATGGACGCCGTCGCCGACATGGAGATGGACGACGACGTCGGCACCATGGAGCTCGACGACAACAGTCGGATGCATCAGACGAGGCAGCTCTTTGGCCAGCGGCCGCAGCTCAACATGAATACGTCGGGCCTGACGCAGGGCCTGCGCACTTCGCAGCCGCCGACGCCGGCGGCGGCCAGCTTTGGTCTCCAAAATAACCCCACCGTCTCGTCGGTCAACACGCCCACCCTCTCCACCCAGAATCAGCTACCGAAGCAGAGCGGGAGAGCGGTTGTCATGGACGACGGATTATCGCCAATGCCGGCCATGGTGGACATGAGCGAGGCGGCCTTTGTCAACGAGCCCAACTACTGCATCAACGATCCCGGCAAGCACCTCTTCAGCCCCAACAACCCGGTCGGGCCCGGCAACCGCACCGTCCAGCAGCAGCTGGCGGCGCTCGGCCTGCAACAGGGCCACTCTGCGGACCCGGAGGCCAACAGGGCGCTTCTGCAGCGGCTGCAGAGCATGATGATGCCGGAGGAGCACAAGCCGTTTAAGTGCCCGGTCATCGGCTGCGAGAAGGCTTACAAGAACCAGAACGGGTTGAAGTGAGTTGGGCTCCCTCACCATTTTCTTCTCCCTTCTCTCTCTCTCTCTTCTCTCTCTCTCTCTCTCTCTCTCTCTCTCTCTCTCTCTCTCTCTCTCTCTCTCTCTCTCTCTCTTCTCTCTCTCTCTCTCTCTCTCTCTCTCTCTCTCTCTCTCTCTCTCTCTCTCTCTCTCTCTCTCTCTCTCTCTCTCTCTCTCTCTCTCTCTCTCTCTCTCTCTC
>LKCN02000007.1:902305-914171 GCA_001633055.2 Ophiocordyceps polyrhachis-furcata BCC 54312
AGACGAGAGAGAGAGAGAGAGAGAGAGAAAAGGGAAGAGTAAATAAAATATGAAATAATATAAAAAAAAAAAGAAAGAAAACAGACAGATCAAAGTCAGTTCAGCTCCATGCCGTCGTCGTCGTCGTCGTCGTCACCCTCCGACTCTAGCAGCTGCGTCTGACTGCTGCTGATGCTCTCCTTTCGCGCCCCGTGCCCCATGTCGCCGTAGCGGCCTCCTCCCCCCCCCCCCCCTCCTCCCCCTAACCCCCCCCCATTCGAGCTCCTCGCCGGCAACGACCCGCCCCTCCATGTCAATCTCCTGCGAGAGCTCCACCAGCGCGCTGCGAGGCAGCCGCAGGAAGCCCCGCGTACGCACGATCCGGCCCCAGTGCGTCATGCAAAACGTCGCCGCCCGCTTGCGCAGCCACTCCTCGTTCGCCAGCCCGGCGCAGTACCAGATGACGCACCCGTGCTCCACGTCCAGCTCCTTGGCCAGCCGGTTGACGCACAGCAGCCGCAGGTGTGGGATGTTGTAAATGTTCGACATCACTAAAAGGCCCGCCACGTCCGACAGCTCCGTCGTCGCCTCGCTGTCCGCCTCCACCGTGCCGCGGATGCTGTCCGTGTAGAGGTACAGCAGAAAGGCCCTCACCACCGTAAAAGGCTCCGGGATGTGCATCTTCTTCGTCTGGAACTCCGCCATCTGCGAGTTGTAGAGCCGCGCAAAGTGAGGCCATCGCGCCTGCAAGATCAGCTTGTGCACGTGCATCGGCTGCGACGTCGGCACGTCCGGCGCGAGCCAGTTTTGATCGTCCCCCGTCACCTCCTCCGCCCGCACCAGGCTCGACACCTGGCCCTCGTCGTCGTCGTAGTCCTCCGCCAGCGCCGTGATGATGAAATCCGTACCGCTGCCCGTCTCCGGCGGCTGGTTGAACAGCTTGGCCAGGTCCGTCCCGAGACCTTTGGACGGCGAGTCGACCGGTCTCGCCGTCGCCGACGGCCGAGACTCGATCCGTGCCTCCGGCGACATGTTGTTGCCCAGGAAACCATACCGTCGGAGGTCAATCTCCATGATGTCGCTGCTCGTTGGTTAGCCCGCCACGCCTTCCTTTCAACTCAACCGACAACCACAGACGCTCACCTGAGATATTCCTCATACCCGTTCGGCCCCAGATCCGTCGCCGTCGGATCCGTCGGGCAGCCCAGGAGCCACGCCTTGGTGCCGTCCTCCTTCATCGTGCAGTAATGCCACCTGTAGCCCGATTTGAAAATCTCCCGGCCCTCGGCAAGCTTCTGCCACCGGAGCGTCGCCAGGTCCAAGGCCGACAGGGAGCATTCCCGCGGCGTAATCGTCGCCGCTGGCGTCACAAAGTCGAGCAGCGTTCCCGACGAGTAGGCGTGGTAGTGGATACCCGAGCCCTGGCAAGGAATCGTCGGGCCCGACATGAACTTGAGCGCCGAGATGGAACCGGGCGCCAGCGGAGCGTACGTCTTGAGCTGAAACGACGGCGGGTTCACCTGCGCCGTCCGAGAGTTCGCCGCGTAGCCCGAGGTCCCCACCACCGGCGCCGGCGCCATCGGGTAGGGAGGCCGAGGCGAGCCGGCCGCTCGACTGACCACCGAGTGCCGGTCCAAGGCGCCAAAGTGCGGCCGCGAGTCGAACTCGGGGCTGCCCTTGAGGTCCAGCCACCACAGATCGCTAATCTTGTCCATGTCTTCACTGAGACCGCCAAACACCCACACCCGATCGTCCCAAATGTATGCCGAGTGGTCGAAGCGGCCCACGAAGCGCCATGCTTTTGACCAGGTAAACGTCCGCAGGTCGAGATAGCAGATGTCGTCCAACACGTAATTGTTCTGACCAGTTATCCCGCCGATGATGAACAGTTTATCCTCGTGTAGCACCGCCGCGTGTCGAGCTCTTCCCTTGGGCACCGGCCCCGACACCTGCGGCTGCGTCCAGTGCGCCGTCTTGAGGTCGAAGATGATGAGGTCCGAGAGATAGGTGCGGTGCTCGTTCTCGCCGCCAAAGACCAGCAGCTTGTCTCCGCGGTACAACGTTGCCGTGTGGCCTGTCATCAAGCCGTCAGCCGTGAGCGTATCGGGGACTGCCGCCCGCTCATCATACCCATCCGCACTCCTGGAATATCTCCATAGTTGTCCACCAGACTCCACTGATGGCACGAGAGGTCAAGTCGCAGTACATGGTTATATACCTCATCCGTGTACTGGTCGAAGCCGCCAAAGGCATATATCTGGTTGTTTCCGCAGTACGTCACCGAAGCGTTGACGAGGCACGCCGGACGCTGGCCCAAAGTGCGAGTGATCCTCGGTCGGTATCCATCAGCACCGGACCGTGCTTTGGCTGGCGAGTTGGGCATGATGTAGGTATTCGACGATGACGCAGACGAAGCCGGCGTCGGGCCCGAGGAAACGGCTGAGGCCGCGCTCGGCAGCAGAAGCTGACTGTGGCTGGCCTGAGACGGTCCCGAGTGCGGCTGCGCCGGGATGATGGCAGGGGCTGGGGGCCCTCCGAAGATGGACGTCGCTGGCGGCGGGTGCTGGCCGGGCGTCGATGGATGGGCCATGGTGGAACTATCGAATCATTGCCTCTGGGTGTCCGAGAATGCAGTTGACTGGGACTTGACGAGTGTTCCCGATGGAAGAGACTTGTAGAAGGGGCAGGGGGAAAGCGAGAGTGTGTTGGTGAAGATAGAATAGAGAGGCTGACGATTCAGGGGTGCACGAGAATGGGGATGCAAAGTCCTTGAGGCTCGTCAGCCGTGGCGGAGGAGTTTTATTAGGTAAGCCCTTTCGCCGATTCGGATCTAACTTGACGCGGCCGCCGAAAGCTGCGCCCTGGTTAGCGTGACACGAGCCACAAAGATAGCCAAGCCCCAAGACGGCCGATCGGTGATTTGGGTGCGGCAACGGGTAGCACAGTAACTGTGACTCAGGCACTGTCTCGGCTCCTTGGTTCCCGCGCGACGGAGCCGCATCATCCCCTCTCCGATCCCGATCCCCCAGCCTGCTGTTGCCCTGGACAACGGATTTATGGGGCGCCCAGTAAATAAAACGGCGGCCGGGCCCCTCTTCCCTCGCTCCTTTCTCACCATCTCTCCCGCATACATCCTCTACCTCCTCTCCCTCTTCCCTCCTCCTCCCTCTCTCTCTCTCTCTTCCTCATCCTCCGCCTTTGACCGAGCTTCCGCAAGTCCACAAGATCTCATCGCTTTCGAGCCATCTGATCGCCCCACCGACTTCGCCGTCTCTCTCAAGGCACCTTCGATTTTATCGAACATTGCAAACAATTAACGGAATACTAACCCCCAGGAACCTTTAGCTAGAGTCTCTTGGACTTCGTTCGATATCTTTGAAGCCTTCTTTCTGTCGACGCATTTATTTGCTTTCGGTAGAAGAACTACCTAACCCCCCCCCCCCCCTCCTACACACGCACACACTTCATCCCCATCACATTCAAGTCATCATGGCCACAGCATCAGTGTCAACACCCATCAAGTCCCATAGGGGTCTGTTCTCCTCGAAAACTGCTGGTGGTCGCATGCCCCTCACCCCCTCGCCCCGCCAGCCATCGACAACTGCCGCCGTACCTGTGAACCTTGGCTCTTCTCCTCTCAGCCCTGAGACTCGGTCCGCCAATGACTGCCGCGTGGCCTCCATCACCGCATGCAGCGGAAGTCTCATGTCACGACTTCGGGAATCGCCAAAGTCCAACATTGCTCGTGACGCTCAGACGCCGCGGAAGGCCCTGGAGCTAGGCGTTTCCGACTTTACTCTGGTCGGCACCGGCAAGACCCCCTCCAGCTCCAAGAGCAAGAAGAGGCCTCTTCGCCAAAAGTCAACTAAGACGACGTTGAGCTATGGCGGAGACCGTTTCATCCCGAACCGGGGCTCCAGTGGAAGCTCGGGATCGAACAAGTTGGGACTACGCAACAAAAGCGGCGAGAACTCTTCCGTCTTGTCGGCGGCGGCTGAAGATGCCGCCGCGGCCCTCGATAGGCTCAACATCAACGACGACGGAGCAGAGAACTACTCGCGGCCATCACCCAACACGGCTGCCTACCAGGATTCCTTGGCCGACGCCTGCGGCGTCAACCTGAGCACGCGCATCCTCGAGTTCAAGCCGGCGCCGCCCGAGTCTTCCAAGCCCATTGACCTCAGACAGCAGTATAACAGGCCGCTGAAGCCGGCCGGTGCGAGCTCCGCTCAGCTGCGTCGGCGCATCCCTACGGCGCCGGAACGCGTCCTCGACGCCCCGGGGCTCATCGACGACTACTATCTCAACTTGCTCGACTGGAGCTCGGAAAACCAGGTGGCCATCGGGCTGGAGCGCAACGTCTACGTCTGGTCCGCTAACGAGGGCAGCGTAAGCTGTCTTTCGGAAGCGCCTGCGGACACGTACGTCAGCAGCGTCAAATGGGCCGAGGACGGCTACTACATGAGCATTGGTCTGGGCACCGGTGAGGTTCAGATCTGGGACGTGGTCAAGGGCATCAAGCTCCGCAGTATGTACGGCCACGATACGCGCGTCGGTGTCGTGGGCTGGAGCAAGCACCTGCTGTCGACGGGTGCGCGGAGCGGCCTGGTCTTTAACCACGACGTCCGAGTGAAGGAACACAAGGTGGCCGAGCTCGTCTCGCACACGTCGGAGGTGTGCGGCCTCGAATGGAGGGCCGACGGTCAGCAGCTCGCGACGGGCGGAAACGACAACCTGGTGTCCATCTGGGACGCCCGATCGCTATCGGTGCCCAAGTTTACCAAGACGAACCACAAGGCAGCCGTCAAGGCGCTGGCCTGGTGCCCCTGGAACATGCACCTCCTGGCGACGGGCGGCGGCGCATACGACCGTCACATCCACTTCTGGAACTCGTCGTCTGGCGCGCGCGTCAACAGCATCGACACGGGCTCCCAAGTGACGTCGCTTCGCTGGAGCCAGCACTACCGAGAGATTGTCAGCTCGAGCGGTTTCCCCACCAATTCGCTCAGCATCTGGAGCTACCCGACTCTGGTGCGGACGGTCGAGCTCAACGCGCATGAGAGTCGAGTTCTGCACAGCTGCCTCAGCCCTGACGGCCAAATGCTGGCCACTGCCGGTAAGTTTTTTTTTTTTAGTTTTTTTAATTTTTTTCTTGTTGTTCAATGTTCACCCATGGTTGCTCGTCAGGGGGGTTTGCTAACCCATATTGGACACGCAGCGGCCGACGAGAGCCTCAAGTTCTGGAAGCTGTTTGAGAGGAAGGCTGGCGCGGCTGGCGGTCTGAGCGGTGTTGCAGCGGGTGCCAAAGTGGCCGACAGGACTAAGCAGATGACAATCCGATAGTAGGCAGACGAAAAGGATGGTGGCCTTCTTTATGGCAGAGGATGGCAGCAGGCGTTTTCCTTTCGGGCACGTGGCATGAAAGAGCTTCTTCACGTGATGACGAGGCTGTGATATGTATGATTATTGAATTGAGTCATTTTGACTGACTGATTGATTGTGAGGGGGAGAGAGAGTTGCCGTGACTAGTAGTAGTAGATAGGTAGGTCGAAGGTTATATAGATTGGCTATATGCAGAGGTGAAGCAGAGAGAGATAGCTTGAGATGCTATGTTGGTAGGTAGGCAGTAGGTTTGAAAGATGACTAAGCCTTCCTCGCCGTCCGTCTCCTCGCACAGGCACACACAACAAACAAACAACAACTTGGTACTAACTCTCTCATCACCGCACAAAGAAAAAAAAAACCCCGCCGAAAACGACGAAAGAAAGCCCTGCCAGCGCCCGTCGAGTCACTGTCCGCCTGTGCTGAGCCTGTGCCCTTTCATCACCGATCGCTGCCCCCCCCCCTTGGTGGCGCCCCAGTTTCCCTTGGAAGTGGACGCTTCTCCTTCCCTTTGCCCCCGTCACCACCCCAGGGCGAGAGAGAGAGTCGGAGCGTTTCGAGCTAACTAAAGGACTCTTGTCGCCGGCGCCATGTCGAATCAAGCAGTGGGAGGCGTTTATCAGTCCATCATCGAGGAGGTCATCAGCAGCTCGCGTGTTGATTTCGAGGAGAGTGGCGTTGACGAGTCTGTGCTCGAGGAACTGCGGAGGGTAGGCATCGTGTCCTTCTACTTTCGCCCTTTTCTTTTTCTGCTCGCTGGGGTAGAGAAAGAAGGAGAGCGAGACGCTTTTTTCTTTCATGGCCATTCGCCTCGTGGGAAATGACAAGACCTGACGTGTCGTTATAGGGATGGCAGCAAAAGCTCTCTCAGCTTGACGTCGCTCGCTTTCCCTGGGATCCAAAGCCCGACCCTCCGCCGACTGTGCCGACTGCTTCAGCCGCCCCCTCAGCGCCGAGTCAGAACCATGTCCAGGCTCAGTTCTCGCCGGACCTGTCTCTGCCCAGTGCCGGTGCCACCACCGATGGGCCGGCGCAGAATGGCATCAAGACGGAGCCCGGCGTGGTCGAGGCGGATCCTGTGGTGAAGCAGGAGCCAGGCTCGCAGCCGCAGCAGTACGCAGCCTACAACGGCGCGGAAAGCAAGAATAGCGTCGCAGCGAGTCGGGCCGCACAGCAGTTGCAGATGCAGTATGGAATGCGCGCCGCTGGCTCCATCAACGCCATTCAGGACCGCATCGGACAGCAGCAGCAGCAGCAGCAGCAGCAGCAGCAACAGCAGCAACAGCAGCAACAGCAGCAGCAACAGCCGCAGGCGGGCAACGCCGCAGGACAGTCGCAAGACGCCGAAGCCGCCAACCATGTCGGAAATGGCCAGACGGACGGGGCCATTGACGAAGATGGTGGCATCGAGGGTATTCTACTTGGGCACACCACCGACGGCTCGGCTCGCGAACTGGGTAGGGTCGAGATCGACCGTCTTCTTCATGAGCAAATCGCAGCCCGGGCCAAGGCCATGGAAGGCGGCGGCTTGATGGTGCCGCTGCAGGAGGCGTCGAAGTCGCGGACGGCCGTGAGGCAGAACAAGGGTAAGGGCGTTGCAGCCTTTGACGGCGGTGACGACGATGAGGACGATATTGATGATGAGGACGCCATCAACTCGGACCTGGACGATCCCGAGGAGGATCGTGACGACGACGAAGTGGACGACGAGGGCCTGGGTCACATCATGCTCTGCATGTACGACAAGGTCCAGCGCGTGAAGAACAAGTGGTGAGTAACCGTCTCTTGGGTATTACGAGAGTTGGTCCAAGTTTGACTGACTTGGGGCTTTTTTTTTGCAGGAAATGCACGCTCAAAGACGGAGTCTTGACCGTCAACGGAAAGGAATACGTCTTCCACAAGGCCACGGGCGAATACGAGTGGTGATGTTTTTTTTCTCCGTCCCCCCTTTTTTTTCTCTCCCGCAGATGCCTTTCATTTTCATTTCCCCCGCCTCTATGTTTATGTATTTATTTTTTTCTGGCTCCTACCGTCTAGGATCTGAATGGACTCGTATGGGAGGCGGGCAAAGCAACGGGGAATGGAGGGGCAGGGGGAAAAGGACGGCAGGCATTCCTCAGTATGACATTGGACAGGGGCGAGGAAGGGTCTTGTTCGAGACTGACGACTCGTTGGTGACGACCATTTTCGGCTTGGAAGACTGGGGGGGGAGTTGGCGTTGCGTCGTGATTTTTACTCGTACGGCTTGGTCTCTAGGTCGGTTGGTTGGTGGGCAGGTAGGGCCTGAGGTTAGGAAAATGACAAGATGAGAGTTGCAAAAGCGATGATGATGTTGGGCAGATTGGCTTGGCCTAGGTAGATATTCTATGGTCTTCTTCTTCTTCCAGTGCAAGTTGGGTACGCAAGCCCCAAGGAGGGAAGGGAGGAAGCTTATGGTCGTACACGAGCAACGAGATGGCTTTCCGGGATGCGGGCCAACAGATGGATGGATGGGATGTTGGATTGGCTGTATATCGGTTGAAGCGAGTCTAAGGTGGCTGGCTGGCTGGCTCTACGGTACGGTCTGAGCAATTCTACCGGTGAGGCGTCCGCCTCCCGTAACGAGCCGTTGGAACGGACTGCCATTGGGTGTTTCTTTCTTGTTTCATGCTTTCTTTTTGCTTCTCTCCTGCAGCCACATGTATGTACGTATGTATGTATACATACATACATACATACATACATATATGTACGTGTAGATGGTTTTTTTTTTTTTGGTTGGAAGTGAGAAGAGGCGAGAGAGAGGAGAGGAGAGATGAGGAGAGAAGAGAAGAGATGTTGGGGGAAATGGGGGCCGAGGCTGTGGAGATGAGAAGAACAATGCGGTGAAGATGTTGCTGATAAGCTGGATGGATGGTTGGTGACGCAGGGCTGCAGGTTTCACCATCTATGTATGTATGTATGTATGTATGTATGCGTATGTGTATGTGTATGTGCACGAGACTTTGAAGTGTTAGTAAGATGGCGATTTGTTATTTCGTCGTGTCGTCGTCGTCGTCGTCGTCGTTAGTTGGGAAGGTCACGTGCTCTTGGGAAAAAAAAAAGTCTGTTCTTCGTCTTTCCTAAGGCTGTGTGACGTGTTCTTTCCTGTTTCGGGAACGGGCACTACGCACACCACTAGTGACTAGTGAGTATTAGGTAGGTAGTTAGTTAGTTAACCTACTTACCGCTAACAGGCCACTGACGGTTTCTCACCACTACGGCACTACGGCCACTACCTACCTACCTACCTAGTCCGAACTATCGTATCTCTACTACGACATACACAACCTGGTACCTTGTTAAGAAGAAGTGCGATATGAAAAAGGAGGATCGAATCCAACCAGTGTGAGCGAGTGTAACACGACACTTTGTTACTGTTACCGTTACTACCGTTACTGGGCTGAGTGTACGGATATGTACGGATTACATACCTACCTAGGTCCGTATGTACCATAACAAGCGCTGTGCAAATAGCATAAGAGACAGAGAAAAAGGGAGGGAGGGTGTAGGCTTGTAGCAAACTGGAAAATTTCCACCACCGTCCACCACCACCACCACCACCACAAACCCCCCTAACAACCACCTCCACCACCAACCCTACCTTCACTTGCCTTTTTTTTAAAAAAAAAAAAACTCTCTACTTACCTAACTAACCTTGACTTGCCTCCTCCTTCTTCCCCCCAATTCACTGCTTGGATCCCCTCCGGTTCGGCGAATTGCGTTGTTGATGGCAAGGCATCCGAAGCCCTTTCTTTTCCTCTCCTCCAACGCGACCATCGTTCTCTCCTGTCGTCTTTACTTTTGACCTCCTACCGCTCTTGAGGCCGGTGAGAGGACGAGACGGGACGGGAGAGGGAAGAGGGAAGAGGAGGGGAGGGGGGAAAGGGGGAGGGGGGACTTCTTCGTCCTTGTCTTCCCTTGTCCTTTATGTTTTTGTGAGGACACACACAGACGAGACTAAGACTGGGTGAGTAATTTCATCTTCTTTCTTGCTTTTCCGGCTCAGTGGCATCATCATCATCATCATCCTTCCCTACTTCATTTCAACTTGCCATTCTCCCCCCACCTGTTTGTTCCCCTACCTACCTACCTACCTACCTACCTACCACCTATTACTATACGAGTAATTCATACATACATACATACATACATACATACATATATATATATATATATATATATATACATGTACATACATACATACACACATATTCATCATCATCATCATCATCATCATCACCACTTGCTTCTCCTTCTTTTGACCGCTAACATACATGTACTTACTTGCATACATACCTACCTACAGAGCTACACACCTACATAAGGAAATAAGCCGGGCTTCCCATCATCTTATCCATTGCTGCATCTTCATCTTCATCTTCATCTTCTTCATCATGTCGCCAAATACGTACGTTGTTCCCCCCCCCCCTCTCTCTATCTCCATCCTTTTCCTCTCCCTCACCTTTAGCCTCACACACACCGCCCGTCCACACACACAGGATCCCAGGGCAACTCCCGCAGCCCCCGCAGCTGCTACAAGGCTTCTGGGCTCATGGCCGCTTCTACGGCGGATGGAGGCCGAGAAAGTATCCCTTTCCCATCGACTCCGTAAGCTGCCCCCCCCCCCTACCTTCTCTCTTTTGCAAGGGGAGAGATGGCTATAACTTGGCCCAGGAAGAGCTCAATAGGCTCGATTTATTCCACAAATTCTTCCTCGTCGCTCGAAAAAAGGCCCTGTGTGCGAATAACCTCAACCTCGGCCGACCAGCCAAGATTCTCGATCTCGGCACCGGTACCGGCATATGGGCCATCAATGTTGCCGAAGAGTTTGTTTTTACCTCTTCTTCTTCCATCTTTGTCATGCATAATATCTGATCTGACTTCTTTCCTTTACTCCTCCTCATCAGATCACAACAGATGCCCGAGATCATGGCCGTAGACCTCAACCGCATCCAACCGCCACTGTACGCAGAATGAAAAAAAAAAAAAACCCCCAATAGAGCCGGCTGGCCTTGGGCTGACACACAGGAAAAGAATCCCTCGCGGAATGGAGACGCTGCAGTTCGACATTGAGGATCCGTCGTGGGATAGCCTCATGTGGAACTGCGACTTGATACACCTCAGAATGCTCTTCGGCAGCATCCAGACAGACCTATGGCTCGACATCTACAGCAAAGCCTTGGAGTAAGCCCTCCATCACCTGATCAGTAGAAGAAGAAAGAAAAGAAAAACGGTTGACTGACTGACTGACTCGGGCGTTTGGGGGGGGAGGACGGAGGCGGGAGTCGGGCAAATACCAAAAGTCACCTAGCCCCGGGGACGGGCTCCCTAGAACACGTCGAGATAGACTGGGTCCCCCGCTGGGAATCAAGCGGCGACCTCCCCGAGAACTCCGCCTTCAAGCAGTGGTCAGACGCCTTCCTCAAGGCTCTCGACCTCTTCAACCGCAGCGCCAGGGTCTCGACCCACCACACCAGGCACCTGATGGAGCAGGCCGGCTTCTGCGACTTCCGCGAGCAAACCGTCCGCTGCTACGTCAACCCTTGGTCGCCTGATGCGTGGGAGCAGGAGACGGCCCGGTGGTTCAACCTCGGACTGAGGCACTGTCTCGACGCCATGAGCTTGATGCCCATGGTCGAGAGGTTGGGCATGACGGTCGAAGAGGTTAAAGACCTTTGCGGCCGGGTCAACGAGGAGAATCTGAAGTTGCGCTATCACGGATACTGTATGGTGAAGTTTTTTTTTTTTTTTTTTTTCTTCTCTCTCTTTATCTCTCTCTTCCGCACAAATTGCTGCCCTTGCTACTGCTGCTGCTGCTGCTTGAATAAATTAAAAATAAAAAAATAAAATTAAAAAAAAACAGGCACATCTGGACGGCCAGGAGGCCCGTCAACCTACCACACCTCTCACGTGCACCGCACAAGTCGCCGTCATCACCCATCCAGGCCGGCAGACACGGTCCAGCAGGGAGAATGTAGAGTTTGGAGAGAGAGAGAGAGAGAGAGAGAGAGAGAGACTAACAAAAGGAAAAAGAAACCCAGGTATGGTCCCTTTTTATGTATACGAGACCTTGTACATACATATCGCCATGGCAGTCTTGGGTAAGGGGGGGAACAAGGCAGTCTTGGTTAAGGGGGGAACAAGAGCTGGCATCATCCGAGAGACGAAACGGTCAATGACGGAGTTGTCAAAAGTCACCGCAGAACGGGGGACGAGAGCTTGGCTACTGCCATCTCCAGGTACAAGTTGGGCCACCCGAAGACTCCTTCCGTTTGTTTGTTTGTTTGTTTGTTTGTTTGTCTGTCTGTTTGTCTGTTTGTTCTTTTGGTGGCGCTTCTTTCTCTTTCTTTATTTTATTTCCTCTTCTCCTTCTCAGCCGCCTCGCCAACGGGCGACTGTGCGTTTCGATAATGTACAGTAATTTATTTTCTGGGATAATGTGAAAGAAATCGTCGTCGTCGTCGTCGTCGGCGGCGGCGGCGGC
>LKCN02000007.1:931089-955619 GCA_001633055.2 Ophiocordyceps polyrhachis-furcata BCC 54312
GAAGCTGCTGTCGCTGCTCGGGCCGGAGACTATGGGTAGCGGCGGTTCGCAGCCGACGGCTCGTTGATGTGTTTTGGTTGGGTGTGTGTGAATGTCTCTCTCTCTCTGTCTCTCACTCTGTCTCTCTCTCTCTGTCTCTCACTCTCTGTCTCTCTACTCTCTCTCTCTCTCTCTCTCTCTCTCTCTCTCTCTGTGTGTGTGTGTGTGTGTGACGTGTGTTGATACAACCAATCTGTCTATGATGATCTCAACGTCAGATAAAACTTGGCCGTCAGCGACCGGACCTTCTCTTCGTGATTGATGCCATCAATCTTCTTCTCCTGCAGTCTCTGCAGCAAAGCCTTTGCCTTGCGAAAGTCATCCTTTAGGACGGTGCCCTGACGAAGCATGGACTTGATGAGCTTCTCCTGCTTGGCGCGAACGACGCGGACGTCATGTATCCAGCGTTGATACAAGATCTTGACGCGGGTGATGGGGGCGTCGAGACGGTCGGGCTCGAGCCGAAGCGTCAACTGACCAAGGTCGTCTTCGCTCCTCGTCGGTTTCTGCTTCAAGTGCGAGTTTTGGAGCGCGAGCTGGATGGGCTCGACGTGGTTCACGTCGTGGACGAGTAGGACGAATGTCGTCTTGCCTTTTGGGACGATGTGCGCTAGGTCACGCAGAAGATGGGGCTTGCCTAGCTTGGCTTTGGCCTTTTCTGACGACGACGACGACGACGACGATGATGACGATGACGATGACGATGATGATGGCGGCGGATTCATATCGTTTGGTGCGCCTTCAACCTTCTCCGGCACAACGTCAGACTTGATCATGTCAAGCCTGACGGGTAACTTGGCGATGTCGTCCATGTTGAAATAGCTCCCTCCTCCTGCCGCCGCCGCCGCTTCTGCTGCTGCCCCTCTGCCATCTCCAGCCCCTCCTCCTCCTCCTCCTCCTCCTCCTCCTCCTCTCCCCCCCCCAGCACCATCAGCCCCTACCCGCAACAACTTCAGTTTCTCAGCGTAGTAAGCGTCTACGTGGTTCCAGTGTGCTATAAGCTGTGTGGTATCGCACGGGTCCGAAGGCGGAGAAGACCACCATTTCTTCGTCGTCGCTCCAACGGTCGGAGAGTCATGAGCGTCCGAAAGCGAGCCCGTCCCGTCACCGTCTTCCCTCCACCTTTTCCGCGTCGTCGTCGAGGTGATCGAAGTCGTAGCATTCATTGCCCTGATCTTCGCTGTCCGATCATCATCCCCGTGCTCTGACATCTTCGGCTTTGGAC
This sequence comes from Ophiocordyceps polyrhachis-furcata BCC 54312, assembly GCA_001633055.2. Lineage (NCBI taxonomy): Eukaryota > Fungi > Ascomycota > Sordariomycetes > Hypocreales > Ophiocordycipitaceae > Ophiocordyceps > Ophiocordyceps polyrhachis-furcata. The sequence goes on from LKCN02000007.1 coordinate 932,354, forward strand.
TGTTGATCGCTGCTGCGATGTGGCGCCTTTTCCACCCTGGGACAGACGTGCTGAAGCTGATTTTGCTGTCGAGATTTTTGTTTCCCTTAGCTGCTTGGGCTTGGATGCAGAGCCTTCCTTGGTGATGACTCGTTTTTTTTTTTTTTTGCCGTAGCTTACCATGTTGTCGTCAATCGTGAGCGGCTTCGGCCGGCGGCGCGAGCGGATAGCGCCATGAGGCCACTCCTTTCTGACTTGAAAGCTTCCTCCCTACAGCCTTCGTCTTGTTATCGTCGTGCCTTGGATCAGGAGTGAAAGTGAAGCTGGTTCTGGAGCATGAATTGAAGGGGAGAAGAAGAAAAAAAAAATCTCACGATAGGTAGGGAGTTGTCAATTCCTCCTTGCCCCTACAGGTCACGTGTGGACGGTTGTGGTGCACGTTCTTGAGGAGACGGTGAAAAAAAAGATGCTTTTAATACGACGAGTTCAGCTCGAATTGTAAAAGCAAGGACCAACAACTCAAGGAGCCATCCATGATCGAATCTCCAAGACCTCAAAAATGAGACAAAAGAATTGATCGCAGCAGGGATCGAACCTGCGACCTATTGCGAGCATTTAAGTCTGTAAAGCAATCGCTCTAACCCCTGAGCTATGCGACCCGGCAAAGATAGCTTATTGGTCATCACTTTGGCTATATATAGCAGACACACATGTATTCCTCAACGACCACGACCACGTCCATGACCATACCTACCTACATACCTACCGACCTTGGGGCACGCAGGAAGACAACGTTAAACAGGCGGAAAGGAAACGAAAGGAAAACGAAAAAAAAATCAGCTCTGCAGCGGCTTCCCCATCCCGCCAAAGGTTATCGTCTTGATGTTCTGGTACTCGGCGATGCCGTACTTCGACCCCTCCCTGCCGAAGCCGCTCTCCTTGATCCCGCCAAAGGGCGCGGCAACGTCCGAGATGATGCCCGTGTTGACGCCCACCATGCCCACCTCGAGCGCTCGGCCACGCGCCAGACGCGCTGCAGGTCGCGCGAGAAGAAGTAGCCCGCCAGCCCGACCGGCGCGCGGTTCGCCATCGCCACGACCTCGGCCTCGGTCTTAAAGGGGAAGAGAGCGGCCAGGGGTCCAAACGTCTCCTCCGAGGCGACCGCCATCTCGACCGTCGCGTCGCGTATCACCGTCAGCTGCACGAAGTTGGCTCCCAGGTCCGGAATGCGGTCGCCGCCCGCCACCACCTTGCCGCCCTTGCGCCGGGCGTCGTCGATGTGGTCCATGACCTTGGTGACGGCCCGGTCGTGGATGAGGGGGCCGTGTGTCGATCCGTCTTCGAAGCCGTTGCCGACCTTGAAGGAAGACACCTTGCGGGTGAAGCGGTCGACGAAGTCGTCGTAGATTCCCGCCTGCACGTAGATGCGGTTGGCGCACACGCACGTCTGGCCTGACGATCGGAATTTGGAGGCCACGGCGCCCGTCACGGCTAAATCAATATCGGAGTCGTCGAAGACGATGAGAGGCGCGTTGCCTCCCAGCTCCATCGACAGCCTCTTGAGTGTGCTCGAAGACTGCTTCATCAGTAGCTTGCCGACGCCTGTCGAGCCGGTAAACGACACTTTGTTGACGGCCGGGTCCGTCGTCAGCACCTCGCCCACGGCGGCCGTGTTGTCCAATGTCGTCACCACGTTGACGACGCCTTCGGGATGCCAGCGCGATGGGCGAGCTCGGCCAAGGCCAGTACCGTCATGGGCGTCTCGCCGGGCGCCTTGCAGACGACGGTGCAGCCGGCCGCGAGAGCGGGACCTATCTTGCGCGTGATCATGGCGGCGGGGAAGTTCCAGCTGCGGCGATTTAGTAGGGGGAAAGAAAAAAAAACAGCGTCAGAACTCTCTCGGCGCGTCTGACATGAGGTTGCTCACGGGGTGATGAGCCCGCAAACTCCGACGGGCTCCTTGAGTGATAGCACTCGGTTTCCTGGCACCGTGGCGGGAATGACGTCGCCGTAGGCCCGCGGCGCCTCTTCGCTGAACCACTCGAAGAAGCTGGCGGCGTAGGCTACCTCGCCCTTTGCGTCGGCCAGGGGCTTCCCATTCTCCCACGTGATGAGCTTGGCCATGTCGTCGGCGTTGGCCACCACCAGCTCATACCATCGGCGCAGCAGCCGGGCGCGCTCGCGGGCAGTGGTGGTTCGGAAGTCGGCGAAGGAGGATGCTGCGGCTCGGATGGCCGATCGAGTATCTTCAGCATCGCACTCCGGGCAGGTGGCGATGAGCTTTCCCGTCGAAGGGTCTACCAAATCTGCGATGAGTCTTCTGCCGGCCGGAATTGCTGCGACGCAGACGGACCGTTGACCTTGAAGGTCTTGCCCGACGTCGCTGGCACCCATTGACCGTTGACATAGCAGACGTCGTGCTTCAGGAGCGACGGATCGTTGAGCTGCGACGTTGTCGGTTAGACGCAAAATGAAGCGTTCTCATTATACGGACGGACCTTTGGTGCAGTCATTGTCGAAGCGCTCCTAGCCAGCACCAGCAGCGAGGCGCGAGAGGAGCAGCGCAGTGACGCTTTGTGAAGAAACAGCAGCGCCATGTGCCCTCGGCGATTTTGAAGTGACGAGATGAGCGGGGGAATCGAGTTGTTGTATGTATGTATGTACGGAGTAGGACGTTGGTGAACTGCCTTGCCTACTGGTAGAATGACGTCGCGGGAAGCGGGGCCGGATTAAGGGAGGCGGGGTATAGGGTAATCGATGGTATTGTGTTTGAAATCTGAAGCTGCGAAGACCCGCGAATGAAGCATTCCTTACTTACTTAACGTTGCTTGGCGGAACGGCCCGAAAGTAGAGAGAGATAACAAACGCCAGAAAGAAGTGGAAAATCAAAAGAAAACTACTATGTTAAAAATGCATATATGTACGACCTCGAACCGAGGGGCCAGTCACGGCATCGCCATCCCCTTCAACCAACAGACCGCTCTCGGCTTCCTGCCTACCATTCAGTGGCATTCACCGCCCCGCGTCAACATTGATCCGCCCCGACCACGACGTCATGCAAACGAGCCAGCTTCATACCCCTAATTAAAACAAAGGCCTCGCCGCCGTCCCAACGACCACATCTCTGTATTTCCCTCCCTCCCCTCATCGGCATCATCGTCTACCCCCCCCCCCCCCCCCCCTTCCCCCAAAACTAATCTCGAAAAAAAAAAATATCATGGACAAAGCAAAGCAACTTCTTCATCTGGGCTCCAAACCCAGCTCTCACTCACCACCCAGCGCCGAGGCGGTATCGGAGCTCAAGGAAAAGTACGCCAGGGCCGGACAGGACCACGTCTTCGCCTTCTGGGACTCTCTCTCCGACAATGAGCGCGCCGACCTCTTCGATCAGCTTGAGGGGTTCGATCCTGGTCGAATTGACTCTATTGCCAAGAGGGCTCTGGGTAAAGGTCAAGAGGAGGCGAAAAATAAGGGCGGAGATGCTTCGCTCGAGCCATTGCCCGAGTCGGCAACGGCCAGCGTGCTCGACTCCGGCGCCGAAAAGATCGGCTCGTGGTACCGCGCTGGCCTGAAGCTCGTGGCGGAGAATAAGGTGGCCGTCGTCCTCATGGCAGGCGGTCAGGGAACCCGTCTCGGAAGCTCCGATCCCAAGGGCTGCTTCGACATCGGCCTCCCGTCGCACAAATCCCTCTTCCAGATCCAGGCGGAGCGCATCCGCAAGATACAGGAGCTCGCAGCCGGAAGCGAGTCGTCTTCCAAGGTAATCGTGCCGTGGTACGTCATGACGAGCGGTCCGACGCGGAAGCCGACGCAGGACTTCTTCGAAAAGCACGACTACTTCGGCCTGGACCGCGCAAACGTCCAGATCTTCGAACAGGGCGTCTTACCCTGCCTCTCGCCCGAGGGCAAGATTCTTCTGGAGAGCAAGGCGCGCGTCGCCGTCGCGCCAGACGGTAACGGCGGCATCTACCAGGCTCTCGTCCTCTCCGGCGTCCTCGAAGATATGCGTCGTCGCGGCGTAGAGCACGTGCACGCCTACTGCGTCGACAACTGCCTCGTTCGCGTAGCCGACCCCGTCTTCATCGGCTTCGCAGCCTCCAAGGACGTCGACATCGCGACCAAGGTGGTGAGGAAGCGCAACGCGACCGAATCCGTCGGTCTCATCCTCTGCAAGAACGGCAAGCCGGACGTGGTGGAGTATTCCGAGATCGACAAGGCGACGGCCGAGGCAACCGACGCCAGACAAAGCGACCTCCTCAAGTTCCGAGCCGCCAACATCGTCAACCACTACTACTCCTTCCGCTTCCTCGAGTCCATCCCGCAGTGGGCTCACAAGCTTCCTCACCACGTCGCCCGCAAGAAGATCCCCTCCGCCGACGCCAAGACGGGCGAGACGGTCAAGCCCGAGAACCCCAACGGCATCAAGCTCGAGCAGTTCGTCTTCGACGTCTTCCCCTTCTTGTCGCTTGACAAATTCGCTTGTATGGAGGTTCGTCGCGACGACGAGTTCTCGCCTCTTAAGAACGCTCGCGGCAAGGGCGAGGATGACCCGGACACCAGCAAGCGCGACATCATGGCCCAAGGCCGACGCTGGGTTCAGGAGGCCGGGGCCACCGTCGTCGCCGATGGCGGTGTCGAGGTCTCGCCCCTTATCAGCTACGTGAGTTTTCCTTCTTCTCCTCCTTGCTTTTGCTCTCAAACACTTCAACGTTGTTTCCAACCCATCAAAGGGGCTGACGTGTCATCCATCATCTTGAATCACAGGGTGGCGAGGGCCTCGAGAAGCTCAAGGGCACAACCGTCACCGCCCCGGCCGTCCTGGAGCGCGAATAGGCACGCGGGACAGACCGCCGCGGCCGCCCATACTGGATTCCCTTTCCCTACATCATCACGGTCGATATCTAGACATCTTTCTCGCCTCCTGCCAACGCTTTAGCCACAGATGAACAGTAGCGACCGCAAACCCCTGATTGCAGCGTTATCTTCCAAAAGTACCCTTCGACGCCACCTCGGCCGCCTGCTTTTTTTTTTTTTTTTTTTGCGATACTTGCTTCGAGATATGGTTTTGGTTTGCAAAAGACGCAGCGAAATAGATGGTCGGTCCGTCATGTGAAGAGAGACAAAAGAAGACGGCTACAGCGAATCATCCACCACCAAGTCAGGCGGTAAGAAATTCGTCTAGATTCAAGTAGGAAAGCATCTCATCGTCCTCTGCTCTAGTCCCCAAAGCCAGTCCATTCCTCCTCCTCCTCCTCCTCCCCCTCCTCGTCTACCTGCGCCTCGTCGACGTCTCGTCGAGCCTCGCTTATGCGCCGCTTGCTGCCCGCAATGGCTCCCATCCTGTTATGCTCCCGTCGTCGGTCGTAACCGCTCTTAGACGTAATCTTGGCCCCGGTCCCGCTGCGGCGCGAGTCGACGCCTCTGTACTTGAGCTTCTTGCGATCCGCCCTGGCGACGTTCGGTAGCGCGTCCAGCAGCCACTTCTGCACGCCTGCCTGGCTACCCGTCTTGCCTGCCTGCTTCTCGCTGATGGCTATGGCGTTGGCCACCGTCTTGACAAAGGGTATGTCGTCTTTGGTGTACAACGTAACGGCTACACCGCCCTCACGCCCAGCACGCCCCGTACGGCCGGCGCGGTGGACGTAGGCGGCGCTGGAACCCGGCACGTCGTAGTTGACGACGCCGTTGACGCCGGCGAAGTCGACGCCGCGGGCCAGGACGTCAGTCGTGATCAGCACCCAGATGTCACCGGCACGAAACTTGCGCATAATGGCCGCTCGCGCCGAGTCGGAAAGCTCGCTGTGCAGCGCCTCGATCCGCGACGGGCCGCCGGCCTCGAGCGGGATATCGTACTTGAGCTCCTCGCGAAGGGCCGACGCCCGATCAATGGTCTGCGTGAAGACCAGAAAAGGCGGTCGAAGCGGAGGCCCTGCGTCGTCGCCCGGAGCAGGATGGAGAAGCTGTCGCAGCGCCATTAGCTTCCCCGTCTCGCTCGCCGTATAAATTAGCCTGTGCGCGATATTGGGCACTGCCGTGTCTCTTAGACCAACGACAAGCCGGACCAGCGGCTTCAGCCTGATGTCCCGTGTTTCGGACCACTCTTTCAATTTGTCGACGACAAGCGACTCGATGTTGGACCCCATCGTAGCGGACCAGCAGGAAACCCGCATGCTCGGATTTCGGCATGCCGTCCAGATGCCGAGCGTCTGCTCACGGAAAAGCGCATCGAGGAGGACGTCGGCCTCGTCGAGTACGAGTTCCCGAACGGTCGGAAGGGTTTTGCACTGGCCATCCGCCGTCTCGGAAGTGAGGGATCGAAACAGTAGAAGAGGCGTCGTGACCAAGATATCCGCCTTTGCCACGGGAGCGGGCGCTTCGACCGCCGGTTTGTCGTCTTCTGATTGAGATTCGTCGTCGTCGTCGTCGTCTTCCTCAGCGCCGGAGCCGAGTTTTGTCACGCCTGATTGATCGGAGACAACCCTCGTCCCTTTTCTCATACCGGTAACCCTTAGTCCGGTTCCTTGGGTCAACTTGCGACCTTCGTTGACGATCTGGAAGACAAGCTCGCGCGTCGGCGCTACAATCACGGCCTCGAGCTCGTGGATGCCCTGAAGCCCTTGCAGCGCCCGCCTTCGCATTATGCTGTTGATTGCCGGTATGAGGAAGCTGACGGTCTTGCCGCTCCCGGTCGGCGCCACGGCTAAGAAATTGACACCTTCCGACAGGTCGCGCTCGTCGATCATCGCAATATCGGGACGTAGCAGCACGGGCAGGGCACCGAGTTGAACCTCGGTGGGCACTCGATATCCTTGCACGGCCAGGTTTTCGGAAACTCTGCGAGAGATGCCGTACGTGCTACGCAACTCACCGAAGGAGCGCAGCGGCTGGGGGAATAATTGCCTCTTATCAGGTTTCGCGCCGACCCCAGAGGACTTATTCTTATTCTCAATCTCTTTGCCTTTGCTAGCCTTTTCTTTCCTTTTGCTCGCCTGCCTCCCATCCGGTTCGGTCATGACAGTCAACTTGAGGCGGTGGGAGCGCAAGAGCTCGCGGCAGGCATCGACGCTTAGCCTCTCGGACGGCTGCGCCGCGGGACTCGGTGCTTGCTGGGCCTTATACGTCGTGAAATGACTAGCCTCGACCTTGGGAGCGAAAAAATCAACCACGGGAAGGTCCTCGACAGCATGCTTCCGCAGAGGCTCGTCCTCATCACGCTTCCTCTTCTGGCCATGAGCATGATCGTGGAAGAGCTGCGGATTCGTCTTCGTACCGGCCGAGGGCAGCTTGATCGAAGCATCGGATCCGGCTCTCTTTGCCTGTGACGGCCGCTTCGTTCCACGCGACAGCAGCTTGAGGATGTCCATGGCGGTTTGGTTGGAAGTTTTTACTTGATCCTGAAAATGTGCTGATAAGATAGCTGGGGGTATGGGGAGAGTGGAGGCGGTGGGGTTTATGTAACCAGCGACGTTTAGCCGATGATGGTGGAAATCAAAGAGCCATTCATTCAGGCCGCCTCCTCGCGCCCGTCGCCGAAAAGGACCTCGCATACGCCGGCTAGAGGAATATCCATGACGGCATCTGTGCCCTCATTCCATACCTCCCTCCACCTCAGTCGCCCGTTGTGATCACACTTTCTTTCTCTCTTGTTGCTGCCACGGAGCCTGCCCTTGGCGTCAATGACAGCCAACTTGCCGGCCCCGTCGACGACTGTTTCCACGCTGGCCATGGGCAACGTCATCATCTCCGTGTTGTACGATGCCAGTGCGACGTAGATGTAACACAGCGTCATGGTAAGAAAAGCTGGAATGGCCAGCGCCCACCACCGGTTCGGGTAGTAATAGATGCCCAGACCGTGCAAAAAGGGCGCCGGCAGGTAGCTCCAGAGGAGCCACAGCAGAAACGACATGCTGCTGAAGAGGTAGAGCACGAAACCGTAGTACTCGTACGTCGGCACCTGAGGCGAGGCGCGGGGCACCGGGGCCATATTTTCGTCGTCCGAGGCATCGGGCGTCGTCGGCCGAGACGGCCGCAGAAGAGACGTAAGCGACGGCGACGGGGGCAGAGGCGTCGGCGGCCGTCCGTAAAAGGGCGGCGCAAAGAAGGTCTGCGACAGGGGCCGCGCCGGCCACTCATGGCCCGATGAGTCGGATGATTGGTTGTCCGAGAGGTACTCGTCTTTCTCTTCGGACGAGGCTGACATGATGACGAGCGAAGCAGGCGCCGTGCGACGGCTAGAGAGAATTATGTTTTATGTCGATGACGATGACCGAAGGTCATGAGGAATTCAGAGCTCCCTGGGAAGGTATCCGGAGCTTTATTAGAGAGGCACCTAGCTGTCTATTCGTAATCGTGGATACGTAATCCTGGCATACCTGCACCACTTCGACTTGTGCGTATGGCTATTCATACAACATCGTATTCATATCCCTACTACTGGCACCCGCCCTTCCTTCGTTCATCATTACCACTTACTATGTATTCATAGATACCTAGTGCTTTTGAAAGGGCGCCGCTCCAATAAGTCCAAATCCTACACTACGTGGCGCTTCAAACTTCCCTGCCACATATCATGAACCCATCTTTCAGAGCAGAGAAGCAACGACATGGTCACGCCTGTCCGTAGTCGGGTTGTCGTAGCGGCAACTGCCGGTCTAGCGTGTAAAACGCCTGCGTCCTCGGCGTATAGGGCGTGCTGGCGGGCGCCTTCATACTGTGCATTTCCCATGTGCCCCTCTCCGTAGAGTCGAGAGTGGCGACGTCCTCGTCGTCCTCGTTGCTGACGTCGTTTTCGCGGTTGGGCCATGTAGCATGAAGGGCGATGGCCAGGTTGATCAAGTATACGGTGCTGAAGCGGCTCGTCAGCACACAAGAGTCCTCACCTTTCAGATGTAGACTCACAGCAAGAGGAGAGTGATCGCGAGCGAGGCCTGTGCGATTTGGCAAGCCTGGTACTTGTCGTACTGTTTTGCGAGGCCGCAACCCTGGCGAAAGTACCATGCGGCCGATGCCTGGTATCGGGCATCGGCATAGTCGGGTCCGACCTGACCATATACGCTAACGGCGTACAAAACGACCAGAGCGATATTGGCAAAGATGGCAAAGACGGGATACCATGTCCTCATTATGTAGCCAATGAGCTTGATCAGGAGAAAGAAGAGAGAGACAATAGAAATGGCAACATTGAAGCTGGTCAGGCTGTGGCGCGTTCTGTCAGCGGTATAGCTTACACCGGGCGTCGACGGAAACCCACGTCGACGACCAGATGAACGGCACATCGGGGAGGGGCCGATGGTTGGCGAAGGCGTATAGGATCATGTTGGGGTTGGAGTTGAGCTTATTTTCGAAGCCGATGCGCCACATGGCGGTGCGGTACAGGTCAGGCTGGGCGATGCCGAAGATGACGAGAACCGGTACCAAGATGGCCAGCTCGACGGGCATGAGCCAGGCGAGGAGAAACTTGTCGCTCCTGGGCCAGGCTCGTGGTATTAACCGATAGGAGCGGTTCTTGCCGAGAGTGATCTTCATCGTGAGCGGAGGAGTCGGCGATTCCGCGCGCCGGATGCACTTGGATGGAACAAGCCGCGAGGCGAGGGGTCGTGAGAGGGACGAGACAAAGCTTCATCTGGCGGAGAAGCGTGCTGCGAGGAGAGGGGAGGGGAACGTGAGCTTGACACTGAATGGCGGCAGACGATAAGCGCCCGTTGGTAGGTGATGGGACACGGGCCAATGGGGGGGCTTCGGCTGCCGGCAGGGGTCTTTTGGGCGGTGGAAAACATTGCTGGTGCACTTTTTTTTTTTCATTTTTTTTTCTCTCTATTCGCTTTGGCCCGTTCCGTTGGGAACAAGTCGAAAGATTTGGGTTGCTCGAGTGTGTCGTCGAATTATGATATGAGATCATAAGAGGTAGCAGGCATGAAGGTCAGGTAAGTACTCGATTAAGGCTGACTTGACCAGGTCCGCCGGAGCCGGCGATGGAGTATGTAATTGCGGCACGTGCCGAGTAAACGGTACGGATACCGACTTGGGACGGCCGGCTCGAGCCCGCGTCAGGATGAGGATCAAGTCGCGGCACGTGCGGGCCGTGCGAGACGAGTGCGAGACCGTACGTGGTATAGGAGAATGCCCTCCCACATCATCGACCTCTGCCTATCTCGCCCCCCCCCATTCGCGACAAGGGAGTCTCTGCCGGTCAGGGGCCGGAAAAAAATTGCATACATACTCTCACATACCTACTATTTCGTAGTGCATCGGTACCTACGTAAGCAGGGAGGATGGCGAGGAAAGCCTCCTTTTAGAGGCCGTCATCGCCACGATAGATAGACTGATACCATGCCACTACCAGCCTTACACAGTACGTCGCTGCCGGAAATCCGACGCACAGATGTACCTTAGCACCATCTGGGGGCTGAAAAGATACTTGCTCTCACGAGTCAGACGACTGTGGACGGATGTAGCGAAAAAGAAAGTCGCTAGCTTCGCCTGCCAGTAGCCTGCTGGTGCGACTGGCTTCGTCTTCTCTCTTCTACTCGCTCCCCCCATAAATCCCATCTTTCTATCATCACCTACGGATTACATACCTACCTATTTTGTTACCCATCGTCTCTCTCATCTCACCGGCGCTACTCTTTAGCCCAACTTATGCGGCTCTCCTTGGCACGATACGACCTGCATACAATACATACATACATACATACATACATACCTGTATCGCGGCAGGCTGGCCCCAAATTACCGCTTCGGGCCTGCCAACCTTAATAGGTCTCATTACCTCGATCACGCCCTCTGCGCCCGATCTCGGATTGTTCCCTCTTCGCCGCGGAGGTCGCCGCTCAGATTCGACCCAGCAAGTACCAGTACGGCCACGCCGTCCTCTCGTCCGCGCTCCGGACCAAACGGCCCGCTTGGGAGCAGTCGATCGATCTGGCTTGCCGACGCTCTCGGCTCGGAGTCTCCCATCGGTGCCAAACAACCCACCCCCGCCTCCTCCTGATGCAGCCGCCAGGCAACGGCGCTGCGTCCCGCACACGCCCACCATCTTTTGCTCCTACGAAGTCTACGAGTCCTATTCCTGCTGTGACGAATCCTACTCGTCCTACAGCTCCCACCGCAACTCCCTCGGCGCCGCCTCCGCCCATCGCGGCCGCTGGCTCGGCTCCTCCCTACGACGAAGCGATCCCTGAACACCGACGTCGTCGCCAACAGTCTCACAGGCGCCATCCGGGCCCTCCCGCTCCGCCATGGGCCTCTGTTAATCGCCCCGACCTCTCGTCCTCGGCGCAGTCCTCATCATCCTCAGACGCCGCCCTCACCTCTCACTACCGCGCCCTATATTATCGCCCCCACCAACCGCAGCATCATAGCGCCTTCGGCAGGTCGTCGCGCACCCGCAGCCAGCTCGCCAAGCGTCAGCTACCGAGGCACGACGATACTGGCATGCATCAGGCTCCCGCCAAGAAGCTCCGGACCTTGGCCTCGCCGCCCCGCCGCTTCGAGATGCTATCCTCATCCACGATTCCTTCCCCCTCTTTGCATCCCCCGAACCCGCAAGTCCCTCACGATGGTCCTTTCTCGCCCTCCCCCGTTTTCTCCCCCTCGTCCTCGAGGCCCCTCGCTCGCTCGACCAACTCCTTGTCCTCCGACATGGGCATGCTCTCGCGTTCTCGTGATGACGCCCCCAGCATCACCACCGTCAAGCTTCCTCGCGCCAGCGTCTGCTCTAGTCCAGCCATGACGGGCAGTAGTCTGAGCTCTTCACTCGACCTTTCTCTCCCCAAACTAAGCCCCGACGGCCGCAACCTTCCCGCAAGCTTGCAACGAGTCCAGAATATTGGCGCCATCGAGCTTGTGGAACACGACGACCGACCGACCTTTCTCGTCGACACATACACCCCTCCGGATGCGAACCACCCCGGGCTCAATATCCTTTATTACAATACCGCCATGCGATCCTGCCCCGACCTCTGCGCCTCGCTTGCCATCGACTCTGGGGGACACACTTCTGAGGACTTTGATCGTTTCAAGACCTGGGTCTATTGCCTCAACATCAGTGACACCTCTTGCTCGCTCATGTCAACCCACCAATACGGGGGCACCAATTGGACTGCCACGACGTTGCGTCAGAGGTTTCGCTTTATCAGCACCACAATCACGCCCCGTGCTTCCCTACTTGATCTGTCTCGCCGTTCTTCCTTCGAATCCGGCCCTTCTGTGGTCGAGTCGCCTCTCACCCAGTCTATGCCCATAACTCCGGAAGGAGACAACCCCGATCTTCCCGACTACTTCGGCAATGCGGCCTCCGACGGCCTCGGCCACGAACGCCTTCCGAGCTTCACCAACTTGGTGACCGAGCCGGACCTCGAGGCTGACCGTCGTCACCCGGATGAATTCACCAACCAAGTGCTGCAACTCCAGCCCACCAAATCCGTCTTCGACTGGACGAGGATCCCCTTCTCCGATAGCCTTCCCGAGCACATCAAGTTCGTCAAATCGTTTGATTGGGCTTCGACACCCTTGGGGCCATTGTCTGAATGGTCCAGCGACCTGAGGGCTATGTCGAACCTGATCATGGGCAGCCCTCATCCGGCTGCCATGTACTGGGGGCCAGAACTCATCAGCATATACAACGCTGCATATATCGAGCTGGCTGGCCAAAAACATCCGTCGCTCATGGGCAAGCCATATAAGGAGGGTTGGTCCGAGATCTGGGAAGAGATTGCACCCATCTTCAAGAGCGCCAAGGAATGCGGCCAAGCCATCATGAAACACGACAACCAACTGTTTCTCAATCGCCACAACTTTCTTGAGGAAACTTTCTTCTCCTGGGCCATCGTGCCCTTGGTGGGAGTCGAGGGCGAAGTGGTGGGCCTGTACAACCCGGCCTTCGAACACACGCTGCGTCGGATCAACGACCGCCGTATGCTCACCCTACGAGAGCTGGGCGAGAGGACGGCCACGGCGACAACTGTGAGCGGCTTCTGGCCACAGGTCCAGAAGGGCCTCGAGTACAACGAGCATGACGTCCCCTTCAGCCTCATCTACTCGATAAAGGAAGATGTGGAGAGCGAAGTATCGTCTCTACAATCTGGGAGCTTCATGCATTCGCCGCAAATTCTGCTCGAAGGCTCTCCCGGCGTGCCCGAAGGACATGCAGCCGCCCCGGCTTATCTGGATCTGAGAACGGCGGAAGAGGGATTCGCGCCATACATGCGGCAGTGTATACAGGGTGGTGGCGAGCCCCTGGTCCTTTCTGCGAGAGACGGCACCTTGCCCAAACACCTCTTGGAGGGAATCGAATGGAGAGGCTTCGGCGACCCGTGCACCACCATCGTCATCTTCCCCGTGGTACCGACGACCAAGGAGGCCGCAACCGGGTTCGTCGTGCTTGGCTTGAACCCGCGGCGGCCTTACGATGACAACTACAAGCTCTTCATCCACCTTTTGTCTCGGCAGCTGGCGACGTCGATGGCTTCGGTGGTGTTGGTCGAGGAGGAAATCCGTCGTGGCCAACGCGCGGCGCGGCTGGCGGCCCTGGATCGCCAGGAACTCTCGATGCAGCTGCTGCTGCGGACGCAGGAAGCGAACGAGAGCGAGTACAGGTTCACGCGCATGGCGGAATTCGCTCCCGTCGGCATGTTCATCGCCGACTGTCACGGCCGGATCAACTACTGCAACGACATGTGGTGGCAGATATCTCGGCACTCGCGCTTCGACGAGACGAAGCTTGCGTGGATGAGTAGCGTCAGAGCGGAGGACAGGCCGTCGTTGGAAGAGGCGTGGCAGAAGCTGCTCGACGAACGCGTCACGATCTCTGTGGAGTTTAGATTCAACCATAGCCAACAGAGAGGCTCCAACACCATCGACACGTGGGCTCTCATGAGTGCTTACCCGGAGCAGAATGCCGACGGCGGACTCAAGTCAATATTCGGCTGCATCACCGACATCTCGTCCCAGAAGTGGGCCGAGAAGGTCCAGAGCGAACGAAGGGAGGAGGCCGTCGAACTGAAGCGCCAGCAGGAGAACTTCATCGACATCACCAGCCACGAAATGCGCAACCCGCTGTCGGCTGTCTTGCAGTGCGCCGATCAGATCTCGAACAGCATCGTCAAGTTTTCGACGCACAAGGACCAGGGCCAGCTCGACACTTTCCTCGAGGCCTGTCTGGACGCCGCCAACACCATCAATCTCTGCGCCAGTCACCAGAAACGCATCGTGGACGATATCCTGACGCTCTCCAAGCTCGACTCCAACCTCCTGGCGGTGACGCCGATCGACGAGCAGCCGGTGAAGGCGGTGCAGCGCGCGCTAAAGATGTTTGAATCGGAGCTTCAAGCGCACGACATTGAGCTGGAGTTTAATGTCGACGACAGCTTCGAGAGGCACGGCATCGAGTGGGCCAAACTCGATCCGTCGCGGCTGCGACAGGTGCTCATCAACCTCATGACCAATGCCATCAAGTTCACCCAGGGGCGCGACAAGCGCAGAATCATTGTGTCCCTGTCGGCGTCCAAGGATATCAGCGAAGTGACCAGCAAGGGCGTGCTCTATTTCGACAGAATCGACAGTCAACGCACCACGGGCATGGATATCGAAAACGAGGCCGAGTGGGGCTCGGGCGAACGGATCAACTTCCACTGCTCTGTCGAAGACACGGGGCCTGGCCTGGCCGAGGAGGAGCTCAAGTTGCTATTCCAGCGGTTCCAGCAGGCGACGCCCCGGACGCATGTCAAGTACGGGGGCTCGGGCCTGGGCCTCTTCATCTCGAGGATCTTGACGGAGATGCAGGGCGGACAAGTCGGCGTGACGTCAGTGAGGGGCGAGGGCAGCAAGTTCAACTTTTACATACAGAGCCGTAAATGTGTGGATTCTGCGTCGGGATATGAACGCACGTCGACATTCAAGATGGGCCGGAAGACGCAGGTGGCGGCGGCGGCGGCGTCGACGACACCCGGCGGCGTGACGGCCAGCCGAGAGGTCAGGGACAAAGCCGAGCAGTCACTGTTCGACGTGCTCATCGTCGAAGACAATATCGTCAACCAGAAGGTACTACAGCGGCAGCTGCGCAGCTGCGGCAACAACACTTTTGTGGCGAACCACGGGCGCGAGGCGCTCCAGACACTGGAGAGGTCGAGGTTCTGGGCCGGGCACGAGGCCGAAGGTGTCGACATCTCCGTCATCCTCATGGACCTGGAGATGCCTGTCATGGACGGCATGACGTGCGCGAGGAGGATCCGGGAGCTCGAGAAAGAGGGTACGATTGTGAAGCACATACCCATCATTGCCGTCACGGCCTATGCGCGTCCCGAGCAGATTGAGGACGCCAAGGCAGCGGGCATCGTGAGTCTTTTTTTTTTGTTCTCCGTTTTTTCTTCTCCGTGTGTGTATGTATGTGTTGAGATGGCTAAGATGGGTTGCAGGACGACGTCATCTCGAAGCCGTTTCGCATCCCCGAGCTGATGCCGAAGATCGAGGAGCTGGTGGGCAAGTGGCGGAACCTCGCCGTACCGGCTGGAGCATGAAAAGACGGGCCTTACTTTTTTTTCCCCTTTCCTTTGTCTCGACAAGGATGTGGCCGAGTCGATTGTACATACATATATACTTTCATGGCGCGGCGGGCTATTTTCTCTTTTGTCCGGCATACCTATATACATATACCTACTTCCTTGGTCAGGAGGGCGTTGCGGGACAAGACTTTGGATGAGGCATGGCGCATATGGGGGCGCGACGCGGGGGGGCGGTTTTGGAAAGCTACGTTCGTCCTTGAGTAGTGCGGATTATTACATAGCGTTGACTGTCCAAGAAGAGGGACTGCTGTATCGTTGCATTAGTAGTGTTTGCAAAGACATGCATGTCCCTGTGAACTATGTGGCTGGCTTTGTTTTGTTAGATGTAGCCTTGTAGTTGTAGCCTTGTAGGTCTTGAGAAGAAAGATTGAATTGAATAGCAGAGGCGTCGGCCAAAGAGAGTCAATTTAGTAGGCCACCCAAAAAGGGGGTGTAAAGGATGATGTCCACGATAAGTCCAGCCTGGCCGGTACGTGCCAATTTAAACCCCAATCAGGCTCCCCGGCGCCTGCCTCCACAGGCCGCCACCATGAGAGAGGCTACCACGGGACTCTCAGTCTCATCATCTCATGTAAGGTACGGATATCTTCCAGGTTCTATGATAATGATCATGTCACGTGACCTCTACCACTGCCCTAGTGCGGGGGCGGTAGGGAAGTGTACATAGACACATATGTATGTACTATTCGTACATATGTACATACATATGTACATACATATAGTATGCATGTACCGCCACCGTGTGATACTGATACTGTGATACTGATATGTACATCATACGGGAGATACCGGATACCCCTCTCTCCTCTCTCTCTACCCGTAGGGACACTAACTAGGTAGGCTCTCCCACTAGAAAACCTACACGAGCAAAGGTGCAAACATCCATCCATCTCTTGACAACCCAGATCCAGACACACAAGCATGACGGGGCTGACCAGTCGCCGCCGCCAATCAGCTCGACTACAAAACCTTGCAGCTCTTGGCCACTGTACGGAAACATACGAAACCCCCCTCGGTCCTCTCGTCCTCTTCATCCTCCAACTTCTCGCAATGTCACGTCCCGAAGCTGGCCAGTCACAATAGGTCCTGCACAATGCTACAGCTGTTGCTTCTTCTGCTTCCGCCGCCGCAGCTGCCGTCTTCCCCACGAGGTTGAGGCTCTGCGCCGTCAAATTCTCCTTCCCCTTAACTCCACTCATACCTTAGCTACCTACCTACCTCCACACGAGCACTGAGTCACGCTCACATCCTATCAACAACACCATTCTTGCTCCTCAGTCGTCATCTGCAGGCCACACGCCAAATCGTGAAAGCCAAAATTCGCCCCAAGGAACAAGGGATACAATAAGCCAGCCAGCTGCACCACCTCCAATACACAACCTGCGTAAATCACAACCTCGTCAAGCTTTCTCTCTCTCTCCTCCCATGTCTCTCACCATTTACGGCAAACATCGCTCTCTTGCCGCTTTGATCTCGTTTGCTCAGTGAAGAAAAGAAGGATCTGGTCCCCTTTCTTCACCTCTTCTTTCTCGTGTGATCCCTCGCCTTCTCATCTCGCCTGTGCAGCGAAACACAGAACCTCCAACTTTCATCATCTCCATGGGCCGCTCAAAGCATACAAGTGGCCCCAAGGCTCCCGCCCTCAGACCCGACCATGAAGCCCCCCCACCCCAAGGTGCGTTTCTGCCTCTCGTCTACGATGCCGGCAAAACATGCCTGACCGATCGCAGCCACCGCCCGGTACGATATGACGCTATCTCGGCAGCGTCTGCAAAGAGAAGGCTTCCATCCCGCAGTCACCAGCAAGCCATATGCCGAGATGCTCGAAATCGCTGGCCGAATGATACAGAAAAACTGCACTCGACCTACCAGAGAGGAGTATCTTCGTGGACAGGACAGCTCCGATCCGGATGCTTTTGCACCGCACTATCGCCTGACCAGGGTCAGTCTATTATCTCGTAGACATTCCACGTACTATCAAAACTACTGACACGCTGTCATGTAGGCTTTGCTCTTCTTCCGCCAAGATCTCGGTCAAGGTGGCTTTGACTGCGAAGCAAAGGCGGCCGCTGACAAAACGGGCAATGGCTTTTGCGATTCCTTGACAGCGCGGACATCGGAGGCATCGTCGCTCAGCACGTCTTTGCCAGTGGCTACAAGGCGGTTCTCAGCGTTGCAATGGCCTCCTCTCGGACCTGGCACTCATTGCTCGCTAGCACGGTGAGTGGGCCGGGCCGCGCTGTACTATCGTGAGGCGAGCTGACATGGAAGGCAGAAAGTATGGGATTTTTACGCCGGCGAGCTATACGCAAGTGGTCCAGCCGCCGCCTTCATCGTCGTCGCGCCCACCTACACGGTTGGCGAGTTCTCCGAACAAAGCTCGAGTGGTTGGTTCAAATGTGCCCTGGGGGCTGAGGCGGCAATTTACAAGTCCATCGCCGAATTGCATCGCCTCCTCAAGAGACGATGCAAGCCGGAGATGGGACCGCTCACCGACTTGCTTACCGACCTCGCCCGCCAGCTGACTGATACCAAGCGCATCGAGGACTCTTCCCAGTTCCGGTCGACGGTCCCGAGCCAGGTCTTCAACCCTCAGGTGCTGCTATGTCTCATGCGGCTACAATGGATGGGTAAGAAGCTGCCTCCGAAGCCGGTCTTGAACGGAGAGACTGACTACGACTAGTGAAAAATATCTTCATACGGCGCAGCGCGCTCAGGGTGCTATACTTCAACAAGGTGCCCATGCTAGATCGACGCATGCTGGCCGTCATCCTCCGCGCCTGTCCCCTAGTTGAGATGGTCGGCGTCTACAACTGCCCGCTAATCCATTTCGGAGACGTCATCTGCCTGCTGGACCTTATCCACGAAGTCAACGGACAGCGACGCAAGGACGGTAACCCCATCATCAGCGCCTTTGACTTTTATCCGCGCTACCACCGGGGGATGCCATTCCAACACCCGAGGGCCAACACGTACGGGCTGACGTGGGGTCCCGATAGCCGTGACGTCGTCCAGCGCGGCTTCTTTGCCATAGTCCTCAAGGCGTTTATGAAGGCCAAGGCCTTGCGGCTCGGCCTCTTATTCGACAAGGGCATGGCATTTCGTGATTTCCTCTATACGGCGCCCAACTATTCGCTGGCCGTCCCCGTCTTTCTCGACGCCCTGTATCGCATTTCCGATCTGCGGTACGAGAACAGGACGGGCAAAGAAGATGAGTTCAAACAGGCAATGTACGACTTGGTGAAGCCGGTACGTCTCGGCCTAGAGCTGCCTGATCACGACGCCGAAAGGTGGTACCCCAAGATCCTAGGGAAATACCTCGTCTTCTGCTCGTCGTGCGGCTACGAGATGCTCGAGGAATTCTTCACGGCAGCTGTGCGGTCGGATGCGCCACCACACCGGCGGCTCTGCGCCGGTTGTATTCTGTCGCGCCGGCTGGACAGAGAAGATGATCACCTCAAGCAGCGCAAGATGCAGGTGCTCAACCATCTCTTCCCGAAGCACGAAGCAAAGTGCTTCAACCAAGACGCGCCTCTCGGCTACGAAGCGGCCGGGCTGATCAGGCTGAAGACGAGGGAGGTGGAGCGGCCGCCGTCGCCGCCGGTGGTGGTCAACGCGGACGGCCACCCATATCAGCCGGCGTACCGGGAAGCACTAGTACGGGACAATAAGGTGTGTCTCGACTCGTTGCAGAACCTACCGTCGCTCGGCGATATAGTGCAGGGCGAGGAATTCAAGACGATGTGGTACAACGCTTTCGGAGACGGCCACTACGTGGACATGTATTCGCGCCTCTGCCGCCGCCTCTGCGACGAGAGTCGTGATGAGGAGGCTCAAGACATCAAAACGACGAGAAAGGTCGACATGAGAAGGAGAGTGGACGGCGGCATGCCTGATCATCCAGAAGAGCGTCAGCCGCCGAAGCCGGTGGGGGTCATGGCAAGCCATAGCTTCAGCAGCGTCATCGAATTGGAGACGTACGTTTACGACAAGGGATGGCTGTGAGTTGGAGAAAGGGGGAAAAGGAAAGAAAGAGCTGGTGCGGAGGACTGGATGTAGGACGGGGTTCGGCTGGTGGTGATGACGGCTGGTAGACGATCCGGAGTGGATGCGCGACACCGCGAGGAATACGGAAGAAAAAAAAAAAGGGGGGGGGGGGGGGGGGTGTTCTCCCTGTACAACAAGACGGTATGGGTTTTTTTTTTTTTTCAAATTTTATTTTGCTGGATGAGAAAAAGACGATGGTACTGGATGAATTGTCGTCTGTTGGACGGGCGGCGGCTGAAGTTGAGGGGGGAAGGGGTTGAGGTTTGCGGAGCTCGTCACTCGGTGGTGGTCGTCAAGGTAGCACGTGATGAGCGATGTCGCAACAACCATGTTGACGACTACCATGAGACGACGGGTTGGGCATTTTAAGGGGGGAGGGTCGCTTGGACGGAGAAGGTAGCTGCGACTACGGATCGGTAGAAGCTACACCATGTTGGTGACGGACCCCTTTTCTTTTGCCCCCCTTTTCTCTCTTTCTCTTCTGTCTTGTCTTCCCCCTGCTTAGTAAAATTTTACACTGCTTGGAAAATAGTGAATAAAGGAGAGAGAGAAGAAAAAGGGGAGGAAGGGAAGGAAGGCATGATGAAAGCGTGAATCGGCGCATGGGGAAATTTTTCTTTCTTTCTTTTTTTTTTTTTTAAAAAAAAAGGCGCCCTATAAGGACAGAAGCCGAAGCGCGAGGCGTAGCGCTGACGTGGACGTTAAGGGGAAGAAAGATGAAGAAGATACGGAGTAAGTAGTAGGGAAAGAGAAAGAGGATAAGGAAGGATGAGGGAGTTGGTCTCTGTCTAACCCCCTTGACCTCCTTTTTTTCTTCTCTCTCTCTCTCTCTCTCTCGGATAAGGCCGCGTGTTAAAGAGGTCCAACTCCAAGGGGGGTGGGGGGGGGGCATTTGATTTAACTATTTCATTTCAGGTAAGGATTTGTTCTTTTCTGGGTGTGAACTTGTGTATCTAGTATCTACACATGTACAGTATGTACAGTATGTAGATATGTAGATATGTACAGTATGTAGATATGTATGTATGTATGTATGTATGTATGTATGTCCCTTGATCCCTCCCTCCCCCCTTAAATTATGGAGTGGGGAGGGACCAAAGTCTGCGACAAGTCTTGCCATTTTCGAAACGGTGTCCTAAAAAAGAGACAGAGAGAAGACGAGAGACAGATGGGGAAAGGTGGGCGTTGGTGAAAGAAGGGGCGGCGAGAAGAGGGAGGAGGAGAAGAAGCATCACGTGCGGCTAGTGAGTGACAAAACTCCCGTCCTGTCTCGGCTTCGAGAGGTTGAGACGATCCGTCGGTCGAGGAGGTAGGGAGTGAGGAGAGGAGAGGAGGATGACGGGACGGCGGCTGTCTGCCGGTGGGAATCGACGGCGCGGCATAGGTGCATTTGCATGGTACGTCGATACTGCACGAGGCTTTGCGTGGCAACGGATGTCGAATCCGTTGGTGCACGGTGGATGGGGATGTGATGGTTGGCTGTAAAGAGGCGAGCAACCTCGGCAACTGGTTTTTTTTTTTTTTTTTTTTGTTTTCTCCGTAAACGCGCATGTGCAGTCCCGTATCTAGATCTGATGCTTTGACGAGCGTCTTCTTTGCTTTGTCAGAGGTGAAGAGGAAGAAAAGGTATCCGTAGTTTAGTTTGCTCTTACGGTACGGCGGTAGGGGTGGGCGAGATGAATTTGGTTTCTCTCCCTTTTTTGTTGTTGTCGTTTCTTTTTTCGTTACTTTCACTTTTCTCCTAGGTATGTATGTATGTATGGACTTGACCCCTTGAGATGAGAAATTACCTGCTATATTGTATGTACATACATATCTACATACATACATACATATGTATGTACATATGTATGTTTGTATGTAGAAGCCACGGATAACATGCACGATACCTACCTACCGTAATACATATCTAATATATATGTACATATGTATGTATGTATGTACAGTATGAAGAAGCCTTCTTTAATTTTCATTACTCCTTGACGCATGGCACAGGGTAGCATTTACGGATACATATACATACATATAAATGTACGGAGGGAAAACCTCCTCAGGCAGGGTCTGAGTAAAAGAAACATCTGTATCAGTATGCAGGTCGTATCCGTATGCGTTATGCAAGCAAGCAGAGGAAAAGCCAGGGGAGGGGGAGGGGGGGGGGGGGGGTCAAGTTCAGAGGTAGAGCTACGGAGGGAAGTTGTAACGATTAATTAGCAAGTTAGCACTAGGAAATAGAGAAGTGAGCCTGTCTCACTTGAGGAAGCGGAAACGAAGCCGGGCGAGTCACGGCCGTTCAGTATCCGTAGTTCATGCCATGTCATGTTTAGCGCTGCGGTCTGCTCTAACGGGATAGGTGAGGTGGGATTAGGTAGGTAGGGTAGGATAGGTCATACATAGATGATAGGACTTGATAGGACAGGGTGGACAGACATGTCCGTTGGAGATGCCAAGAGGTGTCTTTGTATGTATTTTTATGTATGTATCTAGTTATTTAGTCCTTTTCTGTCCTTCATCTCCCCTTTATTACAGTACATCCATCATACATATGTACATATGTATGTATGTATGTAACTCACGCTCATCCTTATGTTGGAGTATACGGATGCCATCCGCCTTATATGTATCCGTACATACATACATTGTACATACATACATATGTCGTGAAGGGTACAGATAGTAAAGGGACTGGAAAATCGCGGCGCATCCCGCTTATGCCCCCCTTTTCCCCAACGCACGTCATTTCTCACCAGACGGCGCAGCAAGAAGGCAAAAGGGTAATAACCCGATATGGATGAAGTCGGCGCCCCCCCCCCCCCCCGTCCCTCCTCTCCACGCAGTCCCGATAGCGCTGGGCAGGTATTGCATTATTCCATACGGGTACACAACACAATTGGCATTATATGTATAATAGTATGTACATACATATGTACATACATAGAGCAGCATTTCCTACGCTCACAAGAATCGAGGCGTTACGCAGAGGGGAAAAAAAAAAGAAGCTCAGGAGACAAGAGAAATGAGAGAGACAAAGACAAGAGACGCCAACGGGATGGCAGGCACCGACGCAAATCTCCGGCCCACCAAAGCATGCATTGTGTGTCGGCTTCCATGTCTCAGAAGTTTTGAGACGGCGCTGCTCATCTAGCGGTCCGTGTTTTTTTTTTTTTTTTTTTTCCTTTTTTCTTCTGTCTCTGTCTGTCTGTCTCTCTCTCTCTCTTCTCTCCTCAGTCCTCCTACACACACGCCTAGATAGGTAGTATCTGTCTGTTAGTCGCTTCCTCTGGTGCGACGCGCAGGGCGACCTGAGAAGGACTGGTACAGTGTGACGCACCGTCGCACGTGGCCGCCTGTGCCCACCATCGATCCATGCATGTGTCCACTCTTTCTCTTCTTCTTCTCTTTCCCTCCAGCAGCGAGCGCCACAGCAGCCCACACACAACCCACCACAAACCACCACCCCCCCCCCTTCTTCCATTTCTGTGCTGCTCCACCATCATAACATCCTTCTCCCTTTCCGCACCTCACCACACCGTGCGCCGTCCGTCCAAACTAACCCGGGACGAGGACAACGGTCGGTCTCATAGCTGCACACCCCCTGCTTGTAGCCCTTGTGACACTCACCAGATGAATAAGAAAAAAAAGGGCGAGACGGAGAACCGAAAAAAAAAAAAAACCAAAAATTA
>LKCN02000007.1:971026-994048 GCA_001633055.2 Ophiocordyceps polyrhachis-furcata BCC 54312
CCCCCCCCCCCCCCCCCCCCCCCCCCCCCCCCCCCCCCCACTGTAAGACTCCCTTACCTACCCACCCTTACAGGCAGCTTCAGCGCTTACTTAGTCTTACAGCCAAGGTTCATCAGCGGCTGATGGTCCGAATCGGGCTCCTGTAGAAGCTCCTTTGACTCACCCTTATTCTCCTCCCGCAACAACCTCCCATTTAATACTCCCAAGTCCAGCGGACGCGTCCTCTCTTCTCTCCCTCTCTCCCTCTCTCTTTTTTTTACTCTCTTCTTCTTCAGCCTTTGAAAAGCTCTTTGCTTGCATCATGGAGACCGAATTGCCTCTGCCTTTCCTCATTGCCGTGGCTATTCCCCCGGGCCTGGCCAATGTCGATGGCCTCAGCCGAGAAGAGGTCTCTTTGCTGGGAAACGTCTTCCTCGACGCTACCCCCGACAGTCAGGAGAATCTCGCCCGCTTCTTCAACCGCCACAACTACGAGTTCAACGCACACGTCGACGCTACGAGCCTCAAATCTCCCGACGACGTCACGGCCCTTTTGGATCGCGGCGCTCGAACCGTCTTCGTCTCGCCCGAGGCACTTCCGCAATACTCCGCTCTCGGAGGCCGCGTCCTCCCCGCAGTCTCCAAGCCCGACCTGTCTGCCGCGTCCAAGGATGGCCTGCTGATCAAGGATTTTGACGTGACGGAAGTCGATGTCGACAGCTTCGTCGACCAGGTTAACAAGGCCAAGCTTAGGAACTTGTACCTGAAGGCCTCGGCTCCCACCGATGCCCCCCTCCTCTTGGAGTTGGCTAGCATGTGTAATGCCATCGCCGTCGTTTCCTCTACCGCGCTCTCGACGGACAAGGCAGCCTCCGCGAAGCTGCTGTTGTCCAGGGTCATCGCCCAAAGTTGCCGTTCGGACCGTCCCGATGGCCTGATCCCCACCGTCGTCACTGACGAGTCTGGCGTTGCTCTAGGCCTCGCCTACTCGAGTGAGGATAGCATACTGAAAGCATTAAAAACTCAAACCGGTGTCTACCAAAGCCGCAAGAGGGGCCTGTGGATCAAGGGCGCCACTTCGGGAGATACCCAGGAGCTGGTGCGCCTGTCGGTCGACTGCGACTGCGACACGTTGCGCTTCGTCGTCAGACAAAAGGGTCGCTTCTGCCATCTGCAGCAGTTTGGCTGCTTCGGCGACCTCAGCGGTATCTCTGGACTCGAGCAGACGCTCCGGTCGAGAAAGCTGTCGGCCCCGGCTGGCTCTTACACCGCGAGGCTCTTCTCTGACGAGAAGTTGCTGCGGGCCAAGATTATGGAGGAGGCCGAGGAGCTCTGCGACGCCAAATCACCCCAAGACGTCGCTTTCGAGGCCGCAGACCTCATCTACTTTGCCCTGACCAAGGCCGTGGGCTCTGGCGTGAGCCTCGCCGACATCGAGGCCAACCTGGACGCAAAGAGCCTCAAGGTGACGAGGCGGACGGGCGACGCCAAGGGGAAATGGGCCGAAAAGGAGGGCATCAAGAATGGGTCGTCCCGGCGGCAACCGCAGAAGGACCAGGAGCAGCCGGCCGGAAGCCAAGCGCGGATCGCGATGCAGACCATCGACGCGACCCGGGTGGCGGACGCGGAGCTCATGGAGAAGCTCAAGCGCCCGTCGCAAAAGTCGCCCGAGGCCATCCTCAAGATTGTGACGCCCATCATCGACGACGTCCGCAAGGGCGGCGACAAGGCCGTCCTGTCGTACACGCACAAGTTTGAAAAGGCAACGTCGCTGACGTCGCCCGTCATCAAGGCGCCCTTCGCCAAGGAGCTGATGCAGCTCGACGCGGCGACGATGGAGGCCATGGACATCTCCTTTGAGAACATCCGCAAGTTTCACAGCGCGCAGAAGGAGGAAAAGCCGTTGTCGGTCGAGACGATGCCCGGCGTCGTCTGCGGCCGCTTCTCCCGGCCGATCGAGAGGGTCGGGCTGTACATACCCGGCGGCACGGCGGTGCTGCCCAGCTCGGCGCTGATGCTCGGCGTGCCGGCCATGGTGGCGGGCTGCAGCAAGATCGTCTTCGCGTCGCCGCCGCGGGCCGACGGCACGGTGACGCCCGAGATCGTCTACGCCGCTCACAAGGTGGGCGCCGAGAGCATCGTGCTGGCCGGGGGCGCGCAGGCGGTGGCGGCCATGGCCTACGGCACCGAGACGGTGGCCAAGGTCGACAAGATCCTCGGCCCGGGCAACCAGTTCGTGACGGCGGCCAAGATGCACGTCAGCAACGACACCAACGCCGGCGTCAGCATCGACATGCCGGCGGGGCCCTCCGAGGTCCTCGTCATCGCCGACGCAGAAGCCAACCCGGCCTTTGTCGCCTCCGACCTCCTGTCCCAGGCGGAGCACGGCGTCGACAGCCAGGTGGTCCTCATCGGGGTCGGCCTCGACGCCGCACGGCTCAGGGCCGTCGACGACGAGCTCCACGCCCAGGCCGTGGCCCTGCCTCGGGTCGACATCGTCCGCGCCGCCATCGCCCACTCCGTCACCGTCCTCGTCGATTCCGTCGACGACGCCATGCGTATCAGCAACCAGTACGCTCCCGAGCACCTCATCTTACAGGTCGCCGACGCCCACACCCTTTTGGACAAGGTCACCAACGCCGGCAGCGTCTTCATCGGCCAGTGGACGCCCGAGAGCGTGGGAGACTATTCCGCCGGTGTGAACCACTCTCTACGTACGTTTTGTTTTTTCCCTTGCCGTTTCTCCCTGGCTTACTTTACCGACTTACCCCCTTTTTCCAAACGAAACAGCAACCTACGGCTTCGCAAAACAATACTCGGGCGTCAACCTGGGCTCCTTCATGAAGCACATCACCTGCTCCAACCTTTCGGCCCAGGGCTTACAAAACGTCGGCCCGGCCGTCATGCAGCTCGCCAAGGTGGAAAAGCTGGAGGCTCACAGGCGGGCCGTCGAGATTCGCCTCCAGCATCTGCAGGGGAAGGCAATGAAGAAGTGAAGAGCGTTTTTTCACTCATCTCATGCTTCTCTTTTTTTTTTTCTCTTATGGTATCTTGGCTTTAATATCATGCATCATGAAGCAACGCGTAAACAAAGGAGAATTAGGAGAAAGGAAAAGAAGAACAAGAAGAAGAAGAAGAAGAAGAAGAAGAAGAGAGGGATACCAGAAACTCCTCAACGCCGCGCTGTGCCCCCTTGTCCCTTGAGTATAACGTACCCCTTTCCTTCAGACCTTTCCCTTGATGGAGAAATCGTACAAGGTCCACAACATCCGAATAAACAAAGTGAAAACAAAATAAAAAGACGCCGAAAACAACAAAAATAAAACGACAAGGCTAACCAGGTTAGGTAGACAAAGTAGCTGGCTGCTCGGTTCATCCGTTTTGCCCCCCCTTGGAACTGACACCCCCCCCCCGGCCACATACATACTTCACCGGCCCCGACATCACGACCGGGAGTCCCCTCCGCCGCCAGAGTCGAGGCAGACCTGCTCCTTCCTTAGCCTTCCGCTATTGTCCGAGAGACAAATGACCAACCCCGGTGATGAGCTCGGCCGCGACGTCGTGGGCGACGAAGTGTGGCTCGGACGGTTTGCGCACCGTCATGTCTTCGTGAGCGTCTAGCGCAGAGTCGTCGTCATTGTCGTCGTCGTCGGAGCCGTCGTCGTCGTCATATTCGTCGACCTCATCGTCGCCATCAGAGGCCTCGTCGTCTTCGTCGTCGGCTTCGTCATTTACGCTGAGGAGGGAATCGGCGAGGACGTCGTCGTCGTCGTCGTCGTCGTCGTCGTCGTCGTCGTCGCGTGATCCGCGCGAGATGTAGCTCTCGGCGAGGCCGTCGTCGGCAGCCACATCCTCGTCCGAGTAGACGTCGTTCGGGCCGTCGACGCCGTCGTCATCGCTGTCGCTGGCCGAGAACTCGTCTAGGGCGAGCGGGTCGTCTCGCCAGTATTTGAAGTCGGTGTAGTCCTCTCCGCCACCCTTGACCAGAGTGCCGACGGGCGGGAAGTAGTGGTCAACGACTTCGTTGATGTTCACATAGCTCATCTTAAGCTTATTAAGACTCAGGAGATCGAGAGACACCTCCGAGTTGGAGTTGATGGTGAAGATGCGCGTCCGAGGCACGTCGACGGTTCGGTACGAGATCTGATCCGTCAGACGGTTGCCGAAGCCAGCGTAGAAAGGGGTCCGGTCGCTGCCGTAGAGGTTGCGTATGTCCCGCAGCGTGGCCATCTTGAAGATGTGCGGCTTGCGCAGGTAGATTTCTCGCCGCAGAGCCGCCATGGTTCGGTCGGGCGAGAGGATCGTTGGCCCGTGAGGCATCCTGTACCCCCCTTGGACGATTCCATTCACGTAGGTCCTGGTGGTGTCGGCCTGCCCGACCGAGCGGGAGGTGAGATACATGATGTTGTAGCCGTTGAGGGCAATGTCGCTGTAGAGCTTGGCCACGCCCGAGTGCGTCCAGTCTCGGCCGATCATGTTCAGGACGTGGCCAAGGGCATCCGACTTGGTAATAGTGCCGTCAATGTCAGAGATGACGACGGGCGTCTCCTCCTTCCACAGGTACATGTTCGCCGAGCAGGTGGCGCGGTTGACGGTAAAGCTCATCAGGTTCTCGCCCGGCTTGAGGTCCAACTGCTTCAGCTGATCGCTAGTCAGCCGCAAGGTTTTGGCATAGTTCCGGTTCGGATCGCCCGCGTGAGGCTGCTCGGGGGGTGTCCGAGGAGGCGTCTGCAAGCCCGAGGGGCCCGCGTCGGACCCAGATCGTCGATGAGAGGGGTGATGACGACTGGCTGTAACGTCGCTGCCATCGCTGTGGTAGCCGGGGTCCGAGACAGCATCTTCGGCAACGCTCTCTATCGTCTTGCTCATGGCCGCCTGTTTGGCCTCTTCGCTGCGATATATCCAAAGATTGCCCAATTCGTCGAAGCCAAAAAGTGCGCCGATGTCGTAGTTGCCGTCCATCTCCTCGGCCAGTATTTGGCGTGCGAGAACCTCGGCGCGCAGGACGTCCTGCTCGCTGCTCCTGAAACCCGTCATATCCAGCATGAGATCCCCGGCCTCGGTGACATGAGTGGGGATATTGGCGGCCGATAGCTCCTTAGACAGGACGCGAGCGCGCTGGATGGCTTCCCTCGGCGCCAAGGGCGGCGGGCTGGTGGACCTCTCTGAGCCGTCTTCTATGGCGAAGGCTTGGTCAGAGCGCTGTCTCGCCCTGGCTGACGACCTCAAGACCTCGTCGGTGTGGGATCGGCTCATGTTCGCGCTCCAGTAGTTCGTGGCCGGCTGAGCAGTGGAGAGGCACGGCGACGTTGACACGGGGGTGGGGATTCCTACAACAAATGTTGAGTCTGGTGAAGAAAAACGGCAAGGGGAAGAATCTCACCATCGTCGCCTCGTCTCTGAAGAGCGGTAGCAGAGGGCCTACGATCGGTAGACAGGTCTCCATTGAGTTCCAGAGGGTCTGGATCCTGCAAGGCGGACGCAGATGGCAAGTGTGGACTGTTTGCCGGCGAAACTAGAGGCGAAGTCTGTAGTGACTCGGGAATGGTGTCGGTCGTCTCGAAGACAAAGAATGCCTCGCCGCCCTCGCCGAGTTTCATCGAGTATTCCTGCTTGACACCATTGACGCGAAATTCGACCTTCTTCTCATAAGGTCGCAGCAGAGAAAATTTGCCAAAGCGCACGTGGAAGGGCGAGCATGACAGCGAGCCGTCTTCGTGCTCGACGACAATAACATCGATGGCGCCGCTCAGCGTGGCCGGGTTGATGGAGTTCCAGGCGGTTGACACGGAGTCGCTAAGATTTCGGACGTACTGCATGATTTTGACGGTCGAGTCAAGGGTTCAATCGATGGCTGACGATGCACGAGCCGTTTCAAGCACGAGCGCCGCGCCTGGGCGATAGAGAGAGGGGGGGGGGGGGGGGGGGGGAGAAAATGACAGCCAGAGATAGTTTTTCAAGTCGAAGGAGTGTGCGCAAGAGAGAAGAGAAAGAGGAGAAAAGCAAGAAGCCAAGCTGGAGTTAGGAATTACACTTACAAATAGGAGAGAGGGGGGGGGAGAGGGAAGAGAGAGAGAAGGCGAGACGATTCGAAGGTAAGGCGAGAGAGAGAAGGTTATGAGTGATGACGCCTGGAGCACATGATTCACGTTTTGTCAGCCACAAACGAACAGGGGGGAAGACACTAATAATGGGCCAAGGACTGTGCGCTAGTACTGTACGGCACTACGCGCTAGCCCGGGAAAAGGATTCCTGGCTGATAGGGAGGTACATACTTTGCGCACGGGGCTGGCGGGGGCCGCTAGCGGGTAGCATGCTCACTGCTGACTGCTAAGAGGCCACTAAAGCCAAGGGAGGAAGCGATGCTGATAGAACGGTGAAAGTACTCCAGTAAACCAATCGTTCGGCCCGTTTCGCGCCCGCCCGGTGCTTTTGCATCCTTGTACTGTGTCGCGGGTACCCTCTTTGACTCTGAGGCTGCAAGGAGAGGAAATCGAGAGCGTCGTGGACATCGTCTCTCTATAAAAGGTAGAGAGTGAAAGAGACAGAGGGAGAGGGAGACAGAAGGAGATATAAGATGGGAAGAGTGAAAAAAAAAAATTCGGCTTTCCGTGTTTGCCGACAGCGTGAGTTCAGAAGGGGATCGGAGAAGCTCCCCCGTCATCGGCGGTCGGTTCGTGCCAGCGAGCCGTGCACGCGAACAAGGAAGCTCGGCTAGTCGGTTCTGCTTACGACTGACTCGGTACCTACAGAAGCCAAGACGGAGAAAAAAAATAACAAGATAAAAAACGGATTCGACGATGCGTGCCAAGTAGCGAGCGAGCGACTGCTCCTCTGAGGTACGAGGGGCGTTAACAAAAACAGCTACTAATCCCCAGGCACGTAGAAATATAAGGAGCTGGAATCATCCGTGTTGGTGGTGGCAACCTTGAGAGGGAGGCTCCTCCGGAATACGAGGCCGCGAACCAACCTTTTCCCGCATGAGCCCCGTGGGATAAGAAGACGATTTCTTTTTCTTCTGATTTGCATGTGAGGCATGATGCCGCACCAGTCAAGATCCGACAAAAGTCGTCATGCGGTTCAAGGCTGCGCCCGCTGAGATGGTTTCAGGAACTTACATTATATGTATGTATATACATACATGCATACATACATACATACGCATACATACACGCCTTAGCCATCGCCGTAGCCATCGCTGCAGCCATCGCTGTAGCCCGTCGCAAGGCAACCAACTCCCACAAAGGAATTAGGAAAGTAAAAAAATTTTGTATCCGTAGAGGCAGACGCGGTACCCTCACAGACTTTCGGAGCTCGTACCTGCTGACACTGTCGACAGCGTGTAAGCAGAGCAGTGGCGCTCTCGTGCTAATGCTAGCATACTAACAGCCCTCCGGTATAAGGGGCGGACGTAGACAATAACGCTCTATTACTCTCCTTCCAAGTATCCGCTACCTCCTCGCACCGCCTCTTTCTCGTACCTCTGCCATGCGCCCCAGCCACAAATGCTACTAACCTTCCGCCAATCACATCACTCCACTTCGCTTTCCTCAGCATCAGCGCATCTACGAATACGCCTCCTCTGACTCCCCTTGCACCTTTTCGGCGACCACCAACAGGCTCGCTATTTTGCTCTCCCTCCCTCGCCCTGTCGCCGTCCCGACAGCGCGCTCCGAGGGCTGAGAACATGTTATGGGCGCTTCCGATCCTGACCACAGCCTGCCTCGCCGTCTGCAGTCTTTACTGGTTCTTTAGCCGCCGTTCAGCCAGCCCCAGGTCCGTCCACGCCCACGTCGGCGTTATCGGCCTCGCTCTTCTCATCGACTGCCGCAGGCCGGCTCTGCGCCTGTGCGAGACCGCCGTCTACGCCTCCTTCGATGCCACTCCCCTTCAGCAGTTGAGGATGGCCCTGACTCTCGGAGCTGTCGTCTGGTGAGTTGCCTGCTCGCCTCTCCATCGTCTCGCCGTCAAGTTTTCTTCTTATCCCGCGGTTGGAGGCGAAAAATCGTTTAGACGCGCCTTTGTTCCCTTTTCTTACTTCAACCATCTTCTCTCCCTGCCCTAGTCCGTCTCTTCGTCGAGCTTACTCACCAATATTCTCATCAAAGGTTGCTTCATCGCTCGTGGCAGACGCTCTGGAAACCCTTACCGGAGCTGGTCGGAATCCTTGGAATCGACATTCCTCAAGCGCCCGATGTCTGCCTGTCCGGCATTGGCGCCGACTCGGCGACGCTTAGTTGGTCTCGGCCCGCGTCGAATCGACCTGTGAAAAAGTATTTGATACAGGTTAATGGGGTTCACGGTCAGTTCACTTTCCCCCACTCTGCGAAGAGGCCACCCTTGTCAACGGCTAACCTGCGTCTTGCTGCAGTTGGGGATTCTCCTGCCAACGAGAGTGAGATTACAGTCACAGGATTGCTCCCGAATCACTTCTACAACCTCCGGGTCGTCGCCGTCGGTCCCAACAACTTCCGCGCCGGCAGCCCCTTCCTCCGTCTCCGAACCTTTGGTAAAGATGGGAGACCACAGCTGGACGATTCGCGCTTGCCCACAAGCTTCGTCGATCCCCATAATTCCCGCTGCGAAAGCACCGACGAAAACGATGAGGCCGATCGAGCCGCCTCCTCCCTACCCATGGTGGAGGCCGCCCCGGTTCTCGAAAGCAGCGCCATCGTGCCTCGGGACTCTGGCGTGCTCCCGAGCCAACGGCGAAATACCGTCAATCGCCGGCATTCGCCTTCCGTGGTCGGCCCTGATCAGCCCCTGGCAAGGCCCTTGGGGCCCGAAATGTCTTTGGCCGAGCTCAACGACAAGTTTGAGGGAATCCGAAAGGAAATCGACGACACGCTAGCCCTCTACGCCAAGGATGAGGCTGAATCCCAGCAGCAAAATGAAGAGTTAAAGAGAGACCGGGACCGCAAGAGGCAGAGTGTCAAAGAAAAGGAAGAGCAGACGGTACAGCTCAAGACCATGACGCGCCTTACTATGGAGCAGATGCGGGCAGCGGAAAAGGAGCGTGCCAAAAAAGAACAGCAGCTGAAGGACAAAGAGTCGAAAAAGGCCAAAATTCGCGACAACATCATCAAGTTCGAGACGGATACGGACAAGATGAAAAAGGAGCGCCAAAGCTTCGAAGCTCATAAGAGGGAGCTGGCGAGGGAGCGGGACCGCAATATTCGCAAGCTGGACGACGAAAACACTGAGCAACAGGAAAGCTGCAACAAGCTCGAGGCTGAGCTCAAGGACAAGGGGAAGCAGCTGCAGGATTCCAAGACCGCCAAAGAGCTGTTGCCGGAAGCCGATGAAGAGACGTGGCGGGAGGAAGAGTCGAAGCTGAGGAGGGAATGGGAGCAATGTAGGAGGGAGCTCCACTGTCGCCTTGTTGCCGAGACCAAGGAGGGGCACATCCTGAGCCAGCAGAACCGAGACCTGACCGAGCAGCTCAAAGTCCAGCAGGTCGCCGGTCTCCCATATTACGGCCAGCCTGGCCCTTCAGCAGTCGACTACGAATCGCCGCCGGTAGCTCCGTCAAAGCGTGCGGTTCCAGGCGGCAATCCGCTGCTCAAGGCCGGCGTGCCTTCGCCTGACCGGGTTGCTCCGGCCGAGCCTATTCCGCAGGCGGTAATGGGCTTCAGCAACCCAAGCTACATGTCGCCTTTGTTCATGGGGCAAACGGCTGGTGCCACCAGCGAGTTGTCGGCGGACATTGAGTTGAAGACATCAGGCGCGACGTTGAGTCCGTCGGCGCAGACTCTGCTGCCCTCCAACATTTTCGAGGAAACGGAAGAAATAGAATCCATGGGGCATCAGGGCACCTTTAAGCCGGAGCCCAAGCCTGCCAGACCAGTGGCCGACGAGGGCCCTCAGTCTCCGTCTTCGTCCAATATCTCCTTCAATGTGTTTCCGAGCCCGCACGGCTCGGCAAACAACCTCTCCTTCCCGCCCTACGCGGAGAAAAGCGAGGGAAAATCGCTCAACACAGGGAACTCACCGACGGAGACGCCGACGGCAAGCCATAAGATTGCCAGCTTCTTCTTGACATTGCAAAGGGGCCGGGTTGCCAAGTGCTCGGACGGCCCTTCCGTCGGGGCGACTGACGATAACTCGATGGAAAGCAGACACACCGGTACATGGGCCGCTCGTGACTCGAACACTTCGGACAGGGCCGTTGCACCACACCTGGGAACGTCGAGGCCGGTCTCGGGACTGCGTCCGACCGTGGCCGTGACGGAGCGAGAGGATGAGCTTTCACGGCCGGCGTCGATAGCGTCGACGGATCTACCGCGCCCTTCTACCGACAGCGGGTCTATCTGGGGCGCTCCTGGAGACGCGCTGGCTCTGCAGAAGAACCGGCTCCGGTCTCGGGGAGAAGGGGCGTGGCCCTCCAGAAGCGGCTCTAGGAGGCCGTCGCTACAGGGCTCTACCGCGATGACAACGACGCTCGCTTCTGCGGATGACGAAATCCTAGGCGAGGATGACTTGTTGAACCCAGAGACGCGGGCCAGTCAGGTTGGTGTAATCGGTAGCCTGCCGCCCAGCGCTGCCAAGGCCATGAACCAACGCCTTAATCCCGCAGCGCCGACCTTTATGGGCCAGATCTTCAGGAAGGACAAGGATCGAAGCAGGGAGAAAGGCAAAGAGGACAAGGGTAAGGGAAAGGAGGTGGTGACGGGCGACTTGGCGCCCGGCCTCGGCAACTGGCCATCGGACTCCCGGGCTTCTGTTCACACGCAGGGATCGCTGGAATCGCTGCAGCACTACTCGACGACGGATTTGCCATCGCCCTCGGCATCGAGCTTGAAGGACCCCGAGAAGGCTGTTAGGAAGCTCTTCCGAAAGGGCAGTTCCAGCAAATTTGGATTGTCGACGAGGCTGGGAAAAGAGTCGAGCCTGTTTAAGAAGGGGTCGGCGGTAAACGCCGCCAGCGAACAAGGATCCGGCATGGGCGACACGGATGATGCAGGGGACGACAATTCCGTGCTTGGGAGAAGCTATGATAGCGTGGCAAGCAGCCCGTCTCTTGGCCCGACCAAGTCTAGAGAAAGCCGAGAATCAGGTAGGATGAGCAGCTGGCGCTTCTCCATGTCCTCCATTAAGAAGATGGGCAGAGATACGGCGACCAAGGAGACGGAATATACGGCGGACGACGGCTAAAGGACACACGAGCCGCCCGCCGGGCAACTTCGATGCAGCAGCATTTAGTGCTGAGGGAAGCGCCGTACCGGCGGAGGAAGCGGGAAGGGGGAGACTTAGAAGAAGGCGAGGTCGCTGAAGCAGCCGGCGGCTTTGACGATGTTCGGAAAGGTATCAATATGGCATAGCGGTTACGGATCAGCCTAGTTCTAAAGAAGTGTACATGTTAGTCTGCGGCTTCTCGTACCCAGTCGCAGATAGAAGACTGGTTGGTGGCGGTGGTGGTGGTGTTGGTGGTGGTGCTGCATTGCGTAGGTAGGTAGTTAAGTGGAAGCGCCCGGTTTAGGCGAGACGAGAACATACACATGTGTACATACCTTCGGTTGTACCGTCATCAATGAGATAGAAGCTCTTGAGCAAATCACGGTATATGAATATCTCTTCTTCCAGTTCTACATACATACACATACATATATATACATATGTGTGTATTATGCTGTCCCTACAGCCTTTATTAGCGGACGAACTGGTGCTATCGGCCCGCTATTGATCCGGAGACTTGTTGAGCTTCCTTCTTGCGCACAGCTTGCTTTGCTCGCTCCTCCTATCCTGTCCCAACGTCGACTCAGCATGAACGGGAGCTTGGGGGAGGCCCTGCCTCTCGACGCAGCCGACTACGATGCAATGGATCATCTCAACCTTCTCTTCTCACACCCGTCCGCCATCTCGTCCATAAGCCAGGTGTCACAGACGCTGCGGGCGCGACAGAAACAGCTGACGGACGAAATCGAGGCGCTCGAGTCGGCGCAAGCCTACAAGCCGGATTCGAGCCTCGAGCGAATGCAGTCGGCACAGTCGGAGCTGGCCCAGCTCTTCCGCAAGATCGAGACGGTGCGGTCCAGGGCCATCGAGACGGAGCAGAACATCACGTCGATGACTGCCGACATCAAGCGACTGGACGGCACGAAGCGGAACCTGACGCTCAGCATGACGGCCCTCAAGAGGCTTCAGATG
Source organism: Ophiocordyceps polyrhachis-furcata BCC 54312 (assembly GCA_001633055.2). Classification (NCBI taxonomy): domain Eukaryota; kingdom Fungi; phylum Ascomycota; class Sordariomycetes; order Hypocreales; family Ophiocordycipitaceae; genus Ophiocordyceps; species Ophiocordyceps polyrhachis-furcata. Next base: position 983,153 of record LKCN02000007.1, read on the forward strand.
TTGACGACGGCCTACGAGCAGCTGCGAGGCCTGGCCAAGGCGCGTCAGTACCGCGAATGCGCCGGCCTCCTGCAGGCCGTCGTCCAGCTCATGAGGCACTTCAACAGCTACCGCAGCATCGAGCAGATCGCGACGCTGAGCCGCGAGGTATCGGAGCTGCAGCGCCAGCTCCTCGAGCAGATTTGTGAGGACTTTGAGATTGCCTTCGCCAAGGACGAGGTGGCGGCCAACAAGGGCACCCTGGTCGAGGCCTGCTACGTCATGGACGCCCTGGGCGACGCGGCCAAGTCTCGCCTCACGACCTGGTACGTCAACACGGAGCTCCGTGAATACCGCCAGCTGTTCCGGGGCAACGACGAGGCCGGAAGCCTTGACAACATCGGCCGCCGCTATGCCTGGTTCAAGCGCATGATGAAGAGGCACGAGGATGATCACGCCATGCTCTTTCCCGCGCACTGGCGCATCAACGAGCTGTTGGCTACCGCCTTTTGCGAGGGTACGCGCGACGACTTCAGGGGCATCCTGGAGCGGAGCATGCGCCGCGCCGATGGCAACAAGGCCGACGTCAACCTGCTCCTCAGCTGTTTGCAGGAGACGCTTGACTTTGAGCAGGGCCTGGAGAAACGCTTCTCCAGCGAGGCGCGGGGCAGCATCGACACGCTCAGCTCGGTAGAGGAGAGGACGCAAAGCTTCGGCGGGCTGATTTCCGTCGCCTTCGAGCCCTACCTCAGCCTCTGGGTTGAGTCGCAGGACAGGCAGCTGGCGTCGATGATTCCCAAGTACCGTAGCCAGCCTCCGCTGCCCCCGGGCGAAGAGTTCTCGCCGCAGGCGGTCATGACGTCGGCCATCGAGCTGTTCCACTTCTACAAACTCACCCTGTCTCAGTGCGCCAGACTGTCGCCAAACGAGAGCCTGCTGGACCTTTCCAAGACGCTGGCCAAGTACCTGGACGAGTACGCGCAGCAGGTGCTGCTGCACAAGCTGCAGGGCGGTGGGCTGTCGGTGCAGGATGCGGTACTGGTTCTGAACACGGCCGACTTTTGGCACGTCAACGCGAACCAACTGGAGGATAGCATAAAGAAGCGGATCGAGAGCGAGCTCGCGCCCAAGGTGGACCTGACGTCGCAGTCGGACGCCTTTCTGGGGGTGGCGAGCGCGGCGGTGCTGGCATTGGTACACATGGTCGAGCTGGACTGCGAAGGTGTCTGGCGGGAGATGAGGAATACCAACTGGAGTAGCATGGACAGCGCGGGCGACCAGAGCTCGTACGTCGGAGAGTTGGTCGAGCACGTCGACGACAAGGCGCGAGAGATTATGGCCGTCGTGACGAAGCAGCAGTACGCGAGGGCCTTTTGCGACCACCTGGTGGAGCACCTGGCGACGAGCTTCATCAACAGCATGGTGCAATGCCGGCCCATCTCCGAGGTTGGCGCGCAGCAGGTAAGGTTACGACTTTCCTACCTTGTCATGGGGGAGCAAGTTCACCACTGACGGAGACGGTCAACCGACGACAGATGCTCGTCGATAAGTATGCGCTCACCAAGTCGTTCGGAAAGCTGCTGTCGCACCACAACTCGCAGGCGGCACCATCGAGTTTCGTGCGGCGCGTCGAACAGTCGATGAATCGGATGGACCCGCTGCTCAAAACGCTACAAGTCCGAGCCTCGCCTCCCGAGGGGTTGGTGCAGGCGTATCTGATTCACATTGCAGACCGGTCCGACAGCAACTTCCGCAAGATCCTAGACCTCAAGGGTGTGCGGAAGAAGGATCAGGCGCACCTTATGGAGCTGTTCGCCGTCCATCGCGAAAGCAGTTCCAACGAAAACAAGCTGGTGGCCAGCTCGGCGCTGCTGACGCCCCTAATGTCCAGCACGGGGCTCGGTTCCATGGGCGCCGCGGCCTTGGACGGCGGCTCTCTTGGGGAGAAGCTCCTGAGCGCGGCTAGAGATATGGGCGGTGGAGCTGCGACGGCGGCGGTGCCCGGCGGGGTAGAAAAGGCGACGATGAATGAAAACCTGCGTAATATAGGCAAATTCTTCAGGAAGGACTTTGGGGGCCTGGGGGCGCGATTCGGGAAGCGGGATGGGAGCGTTGGCGCCGAGGAGAAGCAGCAGCGGTAGCATGCCGCAAGAAGAAGGAAGAAGTGGCCCGAGTTGGAGGAGGCGAATACTTTCGAAAAGAAAAGAGAGTATGGCAAGAGTGTGAGAGAGCTCTTTGAGAAGATTTATCACGTTGTATCTATATAGAAAACAGGTAGGTAGCTTAGGAGCCTCTAGGGTTAGGGTTTGATCGGACGAAAGACGAGATGAGATAAGATGGAGCCATGACATGATAAAGACGATTCTGGAAGCGGGTCCTCGTGCTTGCTTAGTCAACAAGAAAAGTAGAATCCAATCTCAACCTTCCAGTCCGTCTAGTCTGGCCCCTGGGTACCGTCCAGGACCAAAGAGACAGACAACTCCAACCATTGCATCCCGAAGCTGTGATCAGAAATCTCGACTACCTTTCTCGCAACCGCCAAACTGAACGCCACGCGGCTTGGGCGGACGCTGAGGTCGAGCGCTGGACTTTACACCGCGGTCATTACTACTACTATTGGACTTAGGAATCAGAGCGCGCAGCAGCAAGCAAGGAAGATGCACAGCAAAGTCATCAGTACGTCTTTCGTCTACCCCCGTTCACCGGATGATATCGTCTGACGTGGGATAGTCATTGGCTCAGGCCCGGCGGCCCATACCGCTGCCGTCTATCTCAGCAGGGCGGAGCTGAAGCGTGAGTCGCCCGTCAGCAGCGGAAGAGACAATTAGCTGACGGCGATAGCCGTTCTGTACGAGGGCTTCATGGCCAATGGCACGGCCGCTGGCGGACAGTTGACGACGACGACCGAGGTGGAAAACTACCCGGGCTTCGACAAGGGCATCATGGGCCAAGAGCTGATGGTGAATCATTCTCCTCGTCTGTCTTCTCTCCTTTTTCGGGAGATGCTAACACGATGGACGCAGGACAAAATGCGCGCGCAATCGGAGCGGTTCGGCACCAAGATCGTGACAGACACAGTGACGAAGCTGGACCTCTCGCAACGACCGTTTCGATACAGCACCGAGTTTAGCCCGAATGAGACGCACACGGCCGACGCCGTCGTTGTCGCCACCGGCGCCTCGGCACGTCGGCTCAATCTAAAGGGCGAGGAGGAGTACTGGCAAAAGGGCATCTCGGCTTGCGCCGTGTGCGACGGCGCGCTGCCACTGTTCCGCAAGAAGCCGCTCTACGTCATCGGCGGCGGAGACTCAGCTGCCGAGGAGGCCACCTTCTTGACCAAGTACGCCAGTCACGTTACCGTCCTTGTCCGTCGTGATGTCCTGCGCGCCAGCAAGACAATGGCTTCGCGCTTGTTGGCGCATGATAAGGTGACGGTGCGGTTCAATGCCTCGGCAACCGAAGTCCGTGGGCCCGGCGGCGACGGCTGCATGAGCCATCTTGTCGTCAAGGATAACGTCACGGGCAAGGAGGAGGTGGTCGAGGCTAGTGGTCTGTTCTACGCCGTTGGTCACGATCCGGCTACGTCGCTTGTCAAGGGTCAGCTTGAGATGGATGCTGAGGGCTACATCGTGACGACGCCGGGAACTGCTAGCACGAGCATCCCCGGCGTGTTTGCCGCGGGCGATGTGCAGGATAAGCGATACCGACAAGCTATCACCAGCGCTGGTGAGTTTTTTTTTTTTTTTTTTTTTTTTCATCTTTTCTTTTCCTTTTTGTTTCTCTCGCTTGTGTCACTTGTGGCTGACGGTTGTTTGTAGGAACGGGGTGTATGGCTGCGCTTGAGGCGGAGCGGTACTTGGCTGAGATGGAGTAGGTGAACTATAGGATTTTGCGATAGAAATGGTTTTAGATTTGGGGACTATAGACTTGGTCTTTTCTTTATTAGGTACTTTCTGTATTGTCTTTCTCCTATTGGTGGATGTGATTTGAAGTGCTGTGTTAGTTGTGCAACTCTTCATCTATGTTGTTACTAGATTTTTATTGTAGATATCATAAGATATGCAATGCACATCGATACTACCAAAGAGATGGCTGGTTCTATAGTCTTGACGTAGGTAGAGTAGAGATTTTTTTTCTTCTTCGTTAAGCTACGTCTTCGAGTCCGAGGGTGGATTGAGAAGGTAGTCATCAGTTTTGACGAAGTTTGATGTCTTGTAGGATCTCTCAAGCTCCCCGCGCTCCTGGGTCTTGGCTTTTGGGAAGCTTGCTGGACGTTTTTGCCCCCTATTTCCACACTGTGACCATGTATATATGTGACGACTGACGAGGGAAGACGATGGGCCGATTTGAACTCGGGAGGCGCGATTTTATTAGTGAGAGTCTGCACAAACGGTGGAAAGATGTTTGCCATCAAGCATCTATCCTACAGACCTTCTCCCTAACAAGATTGTTCCAATTCCGATTGCTGCTTCACGAACGACCAAGATACCTGCTGCCTGAAGGCACACCGCTGTAGTCAAAGGAAGGAACCACAGTTCGCGACTGTATGTATGTACTCCATTGGGCTTCAGGTGGTGAGTGAAAGCCGACGATGTTGACAGACACAGGCGTTAACGATAATCGACACTGCCACCTCTAGCACTTCGTCCCGGCCCGTCCGCGGTATCTAGCTCAGCTGCTCATGAAGCTCGACATGTCTCGGGACAGCTTGCGATGGTATGAAGGCTCCTACTTCCCGAAGGAACTACTCGTCTCACTCGTCGGGGCAACTGCCGTAACCCGGCCTCCGCAATTTCAGCCGACCAAATCTTGCCCAGCCTCATCAAATTTCACCAATTCAGCTTTGGAGTATGAGAGGGTTCTTCGATGGGCTGGAAAGCGTTGTCTTGGCTGCCTACAACTGTGGTGGTTGGCGGTTGCCAAGAGTGAGCACGTGACGAAGCAATGCAGCAGAGAACTGTCACGTGCTCTCGTCTTTCCTTGTCCTTAACTGGGGCATTTTTTCTTCCACACCTTCAACGTCTAATAGCTCTTCATCCCGACGGATTCTGGTCGTTGCACCAGCCATGGCCATGAATGTAAGTTCTCCCTGCTGCATCTTCGTCCTTTTATCCCTTGCGCTCCTCTTGATGAACTCGCATATCGCTTCAGAACCGCTGCGATTGATTCGGCTTCTTGTCGTATGTGATTATACCATGCCAATATCTGATTTTGCGCGCGCGCCTTATGCCCCCCCGAATTTTCGTCCTTGGTGCTTTTGATGCTCATCATGGTTTCTAGCTGCCATGATGTACGGGAAATGCCTTCGTCTGGCGCGTCGGACCGTCGCCGGCGGCCTTGGGCGATGGACCTGCCCCTCGGGCAAGACGACGCCGAGTGGACTGTACCGCCACGCTCCTGGCCGGGCTCTGGCCACTGGGCCGCCCGATAATAATGATGATGATGATTCCTCTGGGCCGCCGGAAGGTGCATCGAGGACCACCAAGCTTGAAGATCATACATCGTTCAGACAACACCGATTAGCATCGATGGATGCTGATCGATTGACCGAGGAACCGCTCTATCCCGACGACTATCCTCGAATTGAAACGCAGCATGTTACCAAGTCTGTTCCTGAGTTGCTGCAAAACTTTGAAGACTGCTCCCGGAGGAAAGAGCCCGTCACGGTGATGGGCCGAGTTCGGTCGAAGAGGGTGCACGGATCTTCACTCATCTTTCTTGATATCGTCAACGAGTTTCAGATGGTACAGGTCTTGTTGAATAAGAAGAACGTCACGTCTTTCAAGACAAGGAGAGCCTATAAATTTGCCTTTCTGCGCTCCTTAATCCAAGTCGGCGACCATATTTGTGAGTTGGTCTGAGAAAAGCCGGATCGTTTCGTCTCTTAATCTTGCGCTGATCAACCGCGTAGCCGTCACCGGCACCGCAACCCGCAGCCTCACGGGAGAGCCAACAATTGATGCCAGCATGATTCCACGGCTGCTGTCCCCGAGCATGAGCCAGTTGCCAGACTCGCGCAAGGTTTCCAAAACGTCTGACCAGGAGCGTCACGTCGACATGCTGGTCAACAGGAGCACGACAGACATTCTTCGGCTGCGGTCCGAAATCACGCGTCACATGCGCAACCACTTCCACTCGAGACGCTTCCTGGAGATGCAAACGCCAATCCTGGCCGAAGACGCCGGAGGCGCCATAGCTCGACCATTCCGAACCAGGTCGAATGCCGTGCGGAGCAGGAAGGATCTGGCGCTTCGTGTCGCTCCCGAGCTGTGGCTCAAGCGGCTTGTTGTCGGCGGTTTCGACAAGGTCTTCGAGATCGGCCCGGCCTTCCGTAACGAGGGCGTCGACGCCTCGCACAATCCCGAGTTCACCATGTGCGAGTTTTACAGCGCCTACACCAACCTCGAAAACCTGATCAAGGAGACGGAGGAGCTGATTCACAGCCTGGCCGCGCATTGCAAAGAAGTCATCTCGACCGAGCTCGTCTCGCTGCCGGCCATCGACCTGTCCAAGTTTAAGCGGCCCTTTAAGCAGGTCGAATTCGTTCCCGCCCTCGAGGAAGCCATGGGGGTTCGCCTCCCGAAGCTCAATTCGGAGGGCGCCTTCGCGGAGATGTTGGTGCTCATGGAACTGACCAACATCAAGTTGAGCGACCTGATGGCGGATTCGCTACCGAAGCTTCTGGATCAGCTAGCGGCCCACTACCTGGAGCCTATGTCAATGGCCGAGCCCATCTTCATCATCAATCACCCGTCTTGCATGTCGCCGCTGGCCAAGAGCTTCCTGTGCCCCAAGACGTACCAGTTGGTTTCGGCCCGGGCCGAGCTCTTTGTCTGCGGCAGGGAGCTGGCCAACATGTATGAGGAGGAAAACAGCCCACACGAGCAGAGACGCAAGCTGGCCTTACATCGTAGTCTCGTCACCAAGCCCGACGGCAGTATCGCGCCCTCGGAAGAGACTGACAGGCCGGGGAATCAAGACGATGACGAGAAGCAGGAGACGTATGGGAGCGAGGACCCTCGGGATTCGCGCTCACAGAAACGCGCCTGCGACGATTGGGTGACGGCGCCCCTCGACAGGTCCTACATTAGGGCGCTGGATTACGGGCTCCCGCCCACGGGAGGTTGGGGCTGCGGCGTCGAGCGGCTGGTGATGCTTTTCTCTGGCTCGACTCGTATCGGGGACTGTTTGAGTTTCGGGACGCTGCGCCACGTTGTGGGCATTTCTGCTCCCCAGGAGGGCGAGGAAGAAGAAGATTTCCTACGTGTCGAGCGCGACGGAGCCATTGAGAGCGAGTCTTCTGAGACGGTCGAACTCGAAGGCTCCTCGACGAAGGAGCCTCCGGGGCAAAAGATGGCACGGACTCGTGGCGAAGAAGGCGGCTAGTGCCTCTCCAGCAGATGGACAAAAGCATGTCTTCCTATTAAGTCTCGGTACTGTCTTTTCCAGCCGTCCAAACGCCAGTTGCCAGGGGTATCTGCAAAACGCCAACGATAGAAAGAGAGCATAAACATGACGAGAGAGAGAAGAAAAAAAAAGAGCAATACGCGACGCTCGGGGTTCAGTACGGATTGTTGAAGTCGAAGTGGGTTTGATCCGGATGCCTGCGGATCCAATGGCGCACCGTCTTATCGTCAAGGCTTTCGGCGAAAGGGACGTGGTCGGGCAGAATCTTGATGACGACGCTCGCGGTCTCGTGATGGAAGATAGCGGCAAGGGTGATGTATCTGTCGACGGGCCGCTTGAACCAGTCGGAGCTGCCACCGCCGTTCTTGATGTGAAAGGTGCTTTTGCACTTGTCGCTGCCGGCGTGGAGGGCTTCGAAGAGGTCGACCTCGCCGCATTTCGAAGTCCAGCAACTACACTTGCCATACTGAACGGTACGAGGGATGCGGCCATTGAGGAGCCATATGGCGGGCATATCGCCGTTGAAGCCGCGGTTGTTGTCGAGGGGCATGCTGAAGCGGAAAAGGAAGATTTTGTCGGCACCGCCGAAACCCTCTTTGCGAGCCGAGTTAGTCTTGACCGGCGATGGAAGAGATGGAGGAGACGAACTATAGGCGACATCACGAGTTCGGGAGAAGCCGCAGCTGGCCTTGTCGCACTTTTCGGCGCTGAAGATGGCGAACTCTTTGTTGGAGGGGATGATGGCGTCTCTCAACGTCTCAGGTGCAGCCGCGCCACCGCTTGCGTCGGCTTTCAGGTAGGAAAGGGAGTTTCCGTACGTACTGACTCTGCTGTCAGCAAATAAACAAGCTGGGAGGGGATGATGACGCTCGCTCACTTGTCAAAGACGCCCGACGCTTGGCCTCCGTAGTTACCGAGGAAGCGCATGTTGTGGACTTTCTGGTGGCTGGCGTTGTAGTAGGCGATGCGCTCCCAGTTTCCGGGCTCGCAGGCAGCATCGGCATTGTCATTCGGGACCGCAGGCGGAGGGGACACGGAGGCGTGGTTCGGCCCGACGCGGTGGGGCCGAGACGGAGGCCGGGCGTGGGCGGCGTGGTGCGGCGGCGGCGGCGGCTGCTGTGTCCCGGTCCTGGGGGAAGTGATGGGCGGTACTTTCGGAAGCCGGGTTGCCTCGGCGCCGCCGTGGTAGTTGTTCCTCCATGAGACTACCTTGCCGTCTATGGTGGCCGTGACCCAATCTTGGGCTCGCTTCCGTCGCTGGTGAGACTTTGGTTTCGGTTCTTCCTTGAGCAGGGTATAGACGGCGACGTCTGTGAGATGACAAGGGCCGCGAACATGGATGGACAGCTTTCGAAGAAGATGGTGGTAAGTCGACTTGTGTCATGCAAACGATTTTCCCACTTACATCTTCATCCAACGGAGCGAGCCGGCCTCGATACGGCCTCGACTCGAAGCCACATCGGCCGTTATCAGGCATGGAAACAACATCGTTGTAGGCGCCACTGCCATGAAAGCCGCTGTAATGAGTATGGTTCGTCTCACGACAGTACCAGTTCCCCTCTATCAGCTGGCATCCTTCCGCCCTTGCCCTGCTGGCGAGCAGAAGCAGGGAGAGGACGAAGAGGGGGAAGCTCATTGGAGCGAGGCTGGGTTGTCGTATGGCTGCTGAAGTTGTCTCCCTCTCCCTCTCTCTCTCTTTGGCATTCGATGAAGAAGGCTGGTGGGAGGGAGGAGGAGTAGATGGCGAGGGAGAATCTCTACCATGCATGGAAATGGAGGAGGGGGGGGGGGGGTAGGTGTCTTCATATCCCCTTTGATTCATAGTCCTGTCTTCTTTGACTGTGGATGGACATGATGAGGAGCTGACGATACGAGCTTGTTTTTTTTTTTTTTTTTTGCTCCCAGCCTCCGATGAGCATGCTTGTGTGTATGTATGTTCGACTTGATGATGGAAACAGGCATCTCAAAAAGGATACACAGAGTGTTGTTGCCCGTTTCTTATATATGTATGTATACATATACATATATATATATATCTTGCCTATATCAGAATCTTAAACAGCTTCATATCGCAAGTCAAGACTTCTAAAACCGCCGACGTTCCCAACAAGATAAACAGACAGAGGCAAGAGAGAGCGTGAAGCTATCGTGAGCTGACGTAAGCGCCCGACAGCCGAGGAATGCTATGCTCTCTCGTGTAAAATGTTCGCACCGCCTTGATGAGGAATGCGGGTGCAGACTCTGAAGAGATGTTCTTCCGATTCCTTGCCAGCAGCAGGGGCAAAAAGAAAACTTTGTCTTTTTTAGAATAGTTGGGAGACATTGGATAGGAACATATATATGTGGAACATACATATGTACATATATATTTAGACGTTAACGAGTATATCTATAGTATGTATGGTAAAGAGGGTAAGGGGGAAACGACGGTGTTACGATCGTAGTCGTACCTTGTAAATCTGTATAATGTGAATGTGGAATCAGGACTCTCTCGACTTTCCCATCCGATCTGAGATGGGGAAAAAAAGGAACATTCTTGTCATGGGCTGGAAGTGGATGATGGATGTATCGACCAGGATTGCGCCGCCAGACTTTGAGCGACGCATCCGTCAATCGAACGTAGTTCAAGTATCAAATCAATCAACGACTATCCGCTATGAAGCCTTCGTTCGGGAAGGATATATATATAGATAGATAGATAGATAGAGATGGGGAAGAGGAGCACAGAAGAAAAGAGCACAGAGGAAAAAAAAGAGCAAGAGAAAACCGCAAAAAAACGACACCTGCAGGATTCGAACCTGCGCGGGCGAACCCAATGGCTACCTCCCAGGCTCGTATTTGCAGGCGCCTATCGTGTAGGTACCCACTGAGCACCTTGATAGCAGGCCATCGCCTTAACCACTCGGCCAAAGTGTCCGTTACTTGATATATCGTCAGCAGCTTCGGAGCTTTATATATGTACCACGGCATAAATTATCCATGCTTCTTGCTTCTCATGCGTGCCTCTTTTCGTGCTCCGATAATTCTCCATCGCGGAAGCCCCCAACCGCCGGCAACGCGTCAATCGCCTCACCCACACCACCCCTCCCGAGCTTCCCCTTCCATCGCCAGCAATGGCGCAACAGCAACAGCAGCAGCAGCCTCTCCCGACGTCGGCACAACCGACCGACATCTACGGCGGCGGTAGGTGCGACGCCAACCTTGCTCGAATGGAAAAGGGTTCGAAAGAAAAATTTCGTCCTTTACTGACGGCATTTGTGTGGCGCAAAAAAAATAAATAAATAAATAAATACAGATGAAGTGTCGGCCCTCGTTCTCGATCCAGGCTATTGCCACACGCGGGCGGGATTCGCAGGAGAAGACGTTCCGAAATCGATCCTCCCCTCTTTCTATGGACGGATCACGAGCTGCGGACGCGACGTTCTGGGCGATGAGTGTCTCATCCCCCGCGCCGACTTCGAGGTGCGCAACTACATGAATCGCGACAGCGTGGTCGAGGACTGGGACATG
>LKCN02000007.1:1010919-1029952 GCA_001633055.2 Ophiocordyceps polyrhachis-furcata BCC 54312
TCTCTCCTCTCCCTACCCCCCCCCCCCCCTCCTCTCTCTCTTTTAAGGCTGAACACCATCCTACCAGCTCGAACTCTTCATAGCAGCCCTAGACCAAACCATCGTGTCAACAGCTGCCCCCTCCATCGTCGCCAACCTCCACGGCTCGCTCGGCTACACATGGATAGGAGCGGCCTACCTGCTGGCCAACGCGGCGGCCGGCCCCATCTGGGTCAAATGCAGCGACATCTGGGGCCGCAAGCCCGCCATCCTATCCGCCATCGCCATCTTCGCCGCAGCCAGCATCGTCACGGCCGCGAGCGTAAACATGCCCATGCTCATCGCCGGCCGAGCCCTGCAGGGTGCCGCCGGCGGAGGCCTGATGCAGCTCGTCAACATCACCATCTCCGATCTCTTCAGCATGCGGAGCCGCGCCCTCTATCTCAGTGCCATGGGGCTCGTCTGGGTCCTTGCCGGCACGACGGGCCCCGTCTTCGGAGGTGCCCTGTCGCAGTATGCCAGTTGGCGCTGGTGCTTCTGGATTAACCTCCCCGTCTGCGCCCTCACCTTCGTCGTCATCCTCTTCTTCCTCGACGTCCACAATCCGCGCACCAAGCTGGGCCAAGGCCTCATGGCCATCGACTGGCTGGGGACGCTCTCCATGCTGGCCGTCACGCTTTTGCTGCTCCTCGGCCTCGACTTTGGCGGCGTCATCTATCCATGGAACAGCCCCAAGGTCATCTGCTTGATCGTCTTCGGATCGCTGATGATGGCATTCTTCCTCTACAGCGAGAAGCGCCTGGCCAGGTATCCCCTCATGCTGCTCTCCGTCTTCCAAGGCTGGTCCAACAATGCCGTCGTCGTCGTCGCCTTTACCCACAGCATGGCCTCGTTCGGCGTCGAGTACTATCTCCCGCTGTACTTCCAGAGCGTCAAGCAAGCCTCGCCTCTCCAGAGCGGTCTCCTCTTGTTGCCCATGATAATAACGTGCGCCATCGTCGACATACTCGCCGGCGTCTTCATGCATCAGATAGGCCGGTACAGGGAACTCATCTGGGCCGGAACGGCCTTGATGACCCTCGGAGCCGGTCTCTACACCATGTTCGGGACCGACACGACGCTCGGCACCATCGTCGGCTTTCAGATCATCTTCGGCTTCGGCATGTCGCTTCTGTTCCAGACGCCCACCATGGCGCTACAGAACAGCGTCAGCCAGGCCGACACGGCCACGGCCATGGCCACGTTGAGTTTCATGCGCAGCCTGGCAACCTCCCTTTCCACCGTCCTCGGCGGCGTCGTCTTCCAGAACAGCATGACGGTCCGCTCACCCTCGTTGGCGGCCAGCGGCCTCGGCAAGCCCCAGCTCGAGGCCCTGTCCGGCTACCAGGCAGCGGCCAACGTGCACCTCAGCCAGACGATCGATGACCCTGCAAAGCGTCGGGCGGTCGAAGAGGCCTTTGCCTGGAGCATCAGGAACATGTTCATCATGTACAGCTGCATAGCGGCTGTCGGTGTGTTGGCGAGTGCCTTTGTCAAGCAACGACACATGAGCAAGGAGCATACCGAGACGAAGACCGGACTAGAGAATATGACGAAGAAGAAATGAAGTTTTTTTTTTTTTTTTCCACCTACGTAGACGATGTATGAATAGGAGGAGTTTCAGCCTCTTTCAAGGCAAGGCCCAGTTTCCCCATCAAGACACTCTCGTCCTCCAAGCCGACGCTGATCCTGATGATGTGCTTGGCAACACCCTGCGACTCAGCCCAGTCCAACTCGGACGCATGCGCAATCTGGCTGTAAGGAAGCACGAGGGTGAAGTTGGCGCCGAAACTAGGGCCTTTACACAGATGGACGACGTCGTAGAAGCGGACGGCGGTTTCCGCCTCCCTGAAGACGAAACTGATGAGCGATCCGTAACCTCCGTCGGGGCGCCGGTACCGCTCGTACAGTGATCTGCTGGGCACCATGGTAGGGTAGTTGACGTTGGCGATGGAATCGCGTGACGTCAGGAAGGTGGCCATGGCGAGGGCGTTGCTGTTTGCCTTTCGGACTCGTGCTCGGAAGTCGAGCGAGTTGTGGAGGAGGACGTCTGCGTCGAGGGGGAAGATGAGATGTTGGTGGTGGACCTTGTTGAGCTTGGCCCGGAGAGGTTCGTAGAATGGTGCCTGGGGATTCAAGACGACGCTTTGAAAGTTGGCGGTTTGCATGCATGTATAGGTAGGTGGCTGTTTTGTTGTTGACCTACCTCCCGCCCATGACGTTACAGCCGCCGCTGAAGATCTTGGTGAGGCTGGTGACGACGGCGTCGGCATAAGGCAAGACATGGACGTTGACGAAGGTGCCTATCGTCTCGTCGCAGATGACTGCGAAGCGGTGTCGATCGGCAAGACGACGGATGCGATGCAAGTCCGGTGTTGCGCAGAGGGGGTTCGAGGGCATCTCGCAGAAGAGGCATGCGATGGAGTGGCCGGACACCAGCCTCGACTCGAGAGCGTCGAGCTCGTCGGACGTGCCCTTGGGTAGGAAGGTGAATCTTTGGTATCCGCTTGCTCGGACACACTTTGGCGTCGATCCATAAGGCCATCTATGCAAAGACGACGATCAGTAAGCCGTAGGTAGAGAGAGAAGAGGAACTCGTACCCAAAGATGACCACCTCGGAGGCCTGCGTGTCGAGCGGAACGAGTTCTCTCGCCAGCGTGCCGATGGCACACATGCCCTTGGGGTAGAGGAAGACGTGCTCCGGCCGGACCTCTTGCTGGTCTGACGAGGTTACGAGATCTGCGATGATGGACTTGAGCCGATGCTTGACGACGGCGTCCGAATCAAGCCAGGGCGGTTGAGCAGGCAACGACGATCCAGACACAGGCGAACCCTCCACCGAAAGCAAGGGAAAGCAGCCGAGAAGAAAGTCTGCGTGACGGCTCGAGATGCCGTCTCCCGTAAAGGACCAGAACTCAGCAACCGCTTCGGCCAGCGTGTGCGGAAAGCGAGGGCGAAGAAACGAGTCCATCTGTCGTCCTCTCGAGGGGCAAGTCGGAAGGACACCTTTCTGACGAGCTGCTGCGAGTTGCTGCCGAGATGGTCGGCGCATCGCTTCACCGCGTCGGCGGAGGGGAAGACGGCGCATCGGCTTCCATCGGGGGGCGTCGAGCCTAGCGAGGACAGCTGTGTTCAGACGTCGAAGACGGTCGTGCTGGAAGAACCTGTACGTTGAAGGCGTGAGCTTTTGGTCTTCGTGCAAAGGCATCATGTCTTGACACCTTGGATAGTCGGTTTGCAACGCTTTGTGAACGTCCGAGTCGCCGGCCATGTAGCGAACTACCGCGTCCCATGATGGGAGCGAGACGCTGACTGCCTACGTCGTAGCTGTGAGCTTCAAGGGCTGAGTGAGTGAGTGAGCCAGGATGGAAAAGACAGACATGTATGTCGTTGGGTGGCAAGGACTCTCCCAGGGGGGGACGTCGTGCAGTCATTGTTTGGTTATGGAGGAAGCAGAGGAGGAGGAGAAGAAGAAGGAGAAGAAGAAGGAGAAGAAGAGAGACTATGGAAGATGGAAATGGCTTTTCTGCTCTCCATCGTTCACATATATACGAATAGTGAAAAGCTGGTAGCAGCAGCCTTTCCTAGTATATATATATATATATATATATATATATTATATATGGCTTCCTTGAACCCCTTTCACAGCATAGTGCATACATTTATACTACTCTTCACCACCTATGTATGTTCGTATGATGCTTCAGTCAGTCTGAACTGACGGGTCACAGGCTGACATGGTGGCTTACCGGCATGCATGCATCCGAATACTATGTAGTTTCCTCTGCAATGTCACCTTTGAAAATGTTGCTATATCATGAAATAACTCGTATAAACCAAAACATGACGTGCGCCGTAAGGGGGTTAGTCGTTTGTCCATCATCAACTAGGAATCCCACCAGACGGGACCAAACCTAGCAGCAGCCAACCGCCGTCCCCTCACAAGCGAAGCCATCTGCCGGATCGAGCTGCCGAGCACATCCTCCTTGGTGACGGCAAAGCCGTCGGCCGCGCAAGCAGCGACGAGCTCCATGGCCGAGAGGGAGTCGCCTCCAAGGCTCACGAAGCTTTGGTCCGCCGCCATGTCCTCCCTGTCGAGGACAAGGCGCCAGATGGTTCGAAGACGGGCCTCGACGGCGTCCGAGACGTCGTCGCCACCGCCCTTTGCTTCTGGGCTTCCTTCTGATGATAAACCGTCGACCAAGTTCTTGACCTGCACCCGGTCCATCTTGCCAGATATCATGGACGGTATGTCGTCGACCACGACCCAGAACTGAGGAACCATGTAAGGTGGGATTCTTGAAGACAAAAAGTCCTTGACCTCGGATGTTGTTGTTGATGATGATGATGATGATGAAGACCCGTCAGTGCTCTTCACCAGCTGTATGCGGCCTCCTCCTTCATCCCGAGCGACTGGATCCGCTGATCGGAGGGAAACCACGGCCACAAGCCGCTGGGAATAGATGCCGGCAGTGGGAAGCGTCACCATCGACTGTCTCAGGAGGCCATGCGTCGATAGATGATGCTCAATCTCTCCGAGCTCGATCCTTCGACCGTGAAGTTTGACCTGCGTGTCCTTCCGTCCCATGAAGCTCACCGTCCCATCCGGGTTATACCTCGCCAAGTCGCCGGTCTTGTAAAACCGTCGGTCCGGTCCGGCAGCCCAGCTCGGACGGTCGATAAAGGACTGCCTCGTCTGCTCGTCATCGACGTATCCCCTGGCAAGCACGGGTCCTTGGATGAGAAGCTCGCCGACGCATCCGATCGGACAGAGCCGATGGTGGTTGTCGACGTCGACGATCCACAACAGCGCAGCCAGGCCGCGGCCGACGTTGTTGACGGGCTCGTCAGCCCGACGATACGTCTTGGCCGTGCACCAGATGGTCGCCTCGGCCGGACCGTAGACCTGGACGAGGGACGAGACCTTGCCGGCCCAGACGTCGAGACTGTCCCGCATCAGCGCCTCGCCGCCGAGGACCAGCGTCTCGAGACAGGGAACGTCCTCCGGTCGAAAGATGCGAGCAGCCAGGCTCGGTATCAAGCACGCCGTGTTGACCTTCATCCTCACCATGGCCCCGGCCAGGTCGTCGACCCTCTCCTGCTCGGACGGCACGCACACACATCCGCCCTGCGAAAGGGTGACGAAGATGTCGCCGTAGCTGACGTCGAAGCTGTAGGCGGCGAACTGCAGGAACCTCGACGTCGAATCGACCCTCATCGGCCCGGCAAGAGACAAGACGGCGGTGCAGAGAGCCCGGTGCTGGACCACGATCCCCTTGGGCGTCCCGGTACTGCCGGAGGTGAAGACCACGTACGCCGCCCTCGACGGCGAAAGCTGCTGGCGTCCGACGCACGCACCACCGCCGCCATCATGGTCCAACAACAACAACGCTTTAGAGTCCAGACCGACGATGCGCCGCACAAGACGGTCGAAAAGACGACAATGCCCGGGCTGAGCCAGGACGATAGACGCCCGCGTAGCCTCGACGACGGCCTCGATACGACCAGCCGGCCACGAAGGCTCGACGGCGACGAAGGCACCACCGGCCTTGAAGATGGCCAGCATGGAGACGATGGCAGCCGAGCCCTTGTCGAAACAGACGAGCACCGGCGTCTCTTCCCGCACGCCCCAGGCGACGAGACGACAAGCCAGCGTCGACGAGAGTCCATCAAGCTGGCCGTACGTCAGGTTCCCATCGCCGGAGCAAACAGCCGGCTTGTGTGCAAAGTCGCGAGCGACGGTGTCGAAGAGGCGGCTGAAGCACGTGTCGACCGCTTCTGTCGGGGACGCGTTCCATCGCAGTACTTGGTCGAGGTCGTGCTGGCTGAAGATGTCGAGGTCGCGGACGGTGGCCTTCAGATCGGCCTCGACGCATTCGTCTAGTACTTTGACGAATGTGTGGGCAACGTTGGCGGCTTGAAAGACTGACCTGTTACTTCGGATGGTCACTGCTGCTCCCTTGAAGAGCACCCGGGCCAGGACATCGTACTGAAGCATCGTTGGTTTGGTTTGGGTCAGGAGAATGGTTGCCTTTACTTACCTGGTCAAGCTCTTGATGATCGTCGTCGTCGTCAGTCGTCCCTACTACATGCAAGCCCCAGGGAACAAGGTCCCCAAGGCCGTGACGAGCCTCGGCATCCGCAACAGTCTTCAACAGCCAACTCTGGGCCGAGATTCGCATCCGGCAAACTCCTTGCCGTCCCGCAGCAGAGTATGCGTACGAGACATGCTCCACGCCGGCGTAGCAGCTGATGACGATGGCCCAGACAGTTTGAAAGAGGCTTTCCACCGTCACCTGATGCCGGCCGCACAAGGCCACCGCCTTGGAGACGTCTAGCGGAATCGTCGTCGTTTGCTGGGAGTAGGCATTATCCTCGGATGCCTCGTTTGAGCTTGCGTCTGCTATATGCGGCGGCATTCTTGTTAAAGTCTTGTTAAAGGAAGCTGAACTGGCATCATCATCAATCAATCAACATTCAACAAAGCAAAGTACTCTTCGTACTCGCTCGAGATACTTACTGGCAGCATACAGATCCGTGTAGGTAGGTAGTCTTAGATGCATATACATTATACATACATGCATACACATACATACATACATACATACATACATACATACATACATACATACATACATACATACATACATACATACGTAGGTAGGTATTAGGCACGCCTGATAGCATAGTGGAAGGAACAAGGTATTATAAACGGGATAAGTAAATAGATGCGTATTCCTTCTACCTAGGATAGGATAATCCCGAGCATAAATACCTACGAAGTACGGATACCTCGGGATAAGCCTAATCCTACCGAAAACTCTATAGGAAGGGCACGGTTAGCAGGTATAGAGACTGCGTTATAGTGCCGAGGAGGTCTAAGGACTATTAAAGCGGCAGGTCTATGCCTCTAGGCACTATACGCCTTTTAGATCCTGCCTAAACCCGTACTACCCTACCCTAATATACCCCCTCTAGCATTAACTAATAAGATACTAGAAAAGAGAATATCGCTAGTACTAAAAAAGATGCCTTTAAGGTATTAGAAAAAATATACTAGCCTATAGGTAGAGAAAGATAATAAAGAAGATAGCTAATAGAGAAAAAAAAAAAAATGGAAGAAAATAATAAGTATAGGGCAAGTACGTATATGCCGAGGTACTACTGCTAGCAGCTATAGTTTTGCTAAGTAGGGGTTTAAATTCCTTATAAGGCATGCCCTATAGTTTTTATTTCTTTTTCCTTTATTATTATTACTACCCTCCTCCTCCTATAGTTAGGAAAAAGCATAAAAATTAGTTAAAAAAAAAAGGATAAATACTATAGAAATATAAGATATATCCTATTATTTTATAATATACTATAATATACTAACCTACTACGCATAGTACTCTACGCACTGCCTATAAGTTTTGCATTTCTAACTATATCGATAAGAAAGTTACCCGACTCTAACTATATTATAACTAAGGTATAATCTAAGGACGTTATTATGCCTACTAAAAAGCGAACCCTATGCCTAAATAAAATCCCCTATATAGAATATATCTAATCGTATATCGATAATAAGGAGCGGGACGCAACTAACGCAATTAGTTATTTCTAAAGGCTAAAAAATAGTTACGAACCTTATATAGCAAAGGAAACGTTATGCGAATAAGTAAGAATATAGTAACTGCCCTATACTAATAGAATAGTATACTAACTAGGGAATACTAGTTTGTAATGCAGATTTTACGCAATTATGCCTCCTGCCTCTAGGACCTAATGCTTTCTAGAGGCGAAAAAGAGAAATTTAACTAGCTATATAGTTTTTTCTATTACTATTTTAATATAAATAGAATAGACTAGGAAAGTTTAAGCAAGGGCGAGTCGCTTGCTTCTAGTACTTCTAATAAAGAAAATAAAGGCTAGATAAGTTAGCTAGAAGTAGTTGTAGGGAGCTTTAGACTAATACTAGGTAGTAAAATAAAAAGTTAGCGGGCTAAACTAAAGATTCCCTAGTAAGAGTAAAGTATATTATAGTAGGTTAAGAAAATAAATAATATATATAGGATTTTATAAATATTTATTTAAGTATTTTTATAAGATTTTTATAATAATTTTTTAGAATAGTAAAAAGGATTATAAGTATTATAAAAGCATAAGGAGCAAAATACTAAGGAAGAGATAACGCGATATATTATATAAGTCTCTAGTATATAAAGATATTAAAATAAATAAAGGTATTACGTGTAAAAGAGAATAGGGGTAGTATAGCTATATATGCAGAACGCGTACGCTTATATAATCCTAAAATGCTAAAAACGACTCGGGTAAAAGGGCTTTTATAAAGCTATCCGTAGGATTTTCTGCAGATTTAATCTAATAAATATCGAGTCGATTTGCCTAGACTTCTTATCGAAGCTAGTAATAGTAAATATTAATATAATACAAGTTAGTCTAAAGTCTTAAGGCAGGATTAGTAAGAAGAGAAATCGTTCTTTAATTATCGCAGTATAAAGTCGATAGACCCTAAAGGTCGAGTCCTAATTCGAGGAATAGTCGTTTTAGCGCTATCTATTCCTTCGCTGCTTTAGATAATACGAGAAGCTCTGCCTCTATCGAAAATATTATTACTATTATTTGCTTCGTAGCTCGCTAGTTAAACGTTCCTCTATCCTTAAGGCGAAAGCAGTAGCCTTAGGCAGACTTCCTTATATTAGGATAGTCGCTATAGGAAGAATTAGAGGAGCAATAAACGCGCTAAGAGCCTTTGCTAAAGGATAACGCGTAGTTAGATATATTAATAAGGTACGCTAAATATTAACGCGCTTTAAAGAAATATCGTTTATTTAGATTTATACTAAACCTTGCTAACTTGCTAACCGCGTAGGCTATATCTAGTCTTATATATATCGCTGCATATAGAGTATAGCTAATAATCGAGAGGTAAAGCATCGAATCGTCTTAAGTCGCTACGTCTATCGATTTAGAGAGAACGTCTATTATTAATAGTATTTATAGAGACGCAGAACGCTATTTAGCTAAGTCGATATAGAATTTATCGCAAAGGTTTTCGAGGTAACGTTTCTATAATAGCTAGAGTTATCTTATTAACTAGTCTCTAATAACTTTAATTCCTAGGAACTATTTAACGTTGCTAAGAAAAGAAACGCGAAATTCCTATCGAAAGGCTTAGTCGATTTCTTCCTACTGCGATTAAAAATAAGAGTTAAAGGACTTTATTATATTATTAATAAAGAAAAAGATCTAGATATTATAGTATTTTAGCATATAAGGGTCTTCGTAAAGACGGACTACTCCTTTCGATTTATAGAAAGCAGTAAGATAGTCGTATTATAGCTATAGCGTAATTCGCAGGCTATATAAACCCTTAATTAGACGCAGGCATTTGCCCTATTTCTTAAATCCTAGAGGCATATAATACTAGATAGGTTCTAGCAACGTTATATTTAAGAACGCAGTTTTAATATTATATTATTTTATTTCTAGGTTATCTTAGGTATAAATCGCAGCTATAAGTCGAAAGGTTCGTGCTCGAAGGGTTGCAGCGTAAGTATCCGCACTATTAAGTAGCTGCTAGTTTCTGCAGATTATAACGCGGGCTTTAAATCTCTTAATAACGCTATCTATATTCGTCTTATAGGTAAATACCTATTTAGTCGAAATTAGATAGTTATCTATCTCCTATCTTAGTACCTTTTTCTATATTCCTTAGATTTTATACGCTGCAATTTTATCCTTTATAGCTATAAGCTATTTACGCTAAAAGGGTAATACTTTAGCCTAATAGATTATAGTTAGTAGTAAGGGCATATCTTTTTCGAGGAAGGAAATATAAGACGCGTTATTAATAACTAACGCAATAAAGTTAATACTAGGTTATTAATAATAGCAAAACGTAGTAATAATATTTATAGGATTAATACCTTCTAACGTATTTCTCTATTAGCGCGTATAACGCGGAATGCAAGACTCTAAGTTAATAAACGTATCTATAGGGTTTAGAGGATTATTAGCATTATTACCCCCTAGTATAGACGAGTCTAGTAGAGTTTCTAAAGTCTAGTAGTTATTACCCCCTCGAGTTAACGCGTCTAGTAATAGTTCCGATATTAGAGGAGTAGGAAAATTCTGCATTTCTAGTTTAGAAGCAGGTTTAGCAAGTATAAAAAACGATTCTTTCTCCCTATACTAGTTTATATCTTCTAATAAGTAAGGAACCTTAAAGTCCTCGTCCGGAATAGGTTAAGGGATAGCAGAGAGTTATCTAAGAATATTATAAGAGTATATAGTAAAAGCCTTAGTATTCTCTTCCCTATGCTTTAAAAAGAACGTCTTTTTATTAAATATTATATTTGCAGAGACTAGGATTTTTATTTCTCGAATAGAGGGAATCTAGATAACATACTAGTGCGTTCTATAGTAACCTACTAGGTAACCTAGATACGCTCGAGGTTATAGAGGATTCTAAGTTTTTGCATGCTTAATATATTCTAGGGCAGAAATTATTATTAGAAAAGAGATATAGCTAAACGCTCGCAAGTAACCTAGTAATAGACAGGGGTCTTTAATATATCGATATATTGGGTTATTAGTTTGCAAGTAATACTACTACCTTATATATAGACTATTAATCGAGTCCTAACGTATTAGAGTAATATTTAGAAAGTACGTAGCAGTTTTATAGATTTCTAGCTATAATATATTAGGAAGACCTAACTAAATCGATAGAAAGCGAGCTTTTTCTTTAATAATAGCTCTAGAACGTTCTATATATCTGTTCTAAGTTAGTATTAAGGGTGCAGAAATAATAATTCGAATGCCTTCGTCCTCGAGAATTGCTATCTAATCCTTAGTTAATAGAGCCTTTTCCCTATTAGTAACTAAGGCAAGAATAGGTAGCTAGTACTGCTAAGCAAGGTAAGCAAATAGTCTATTATAGATTGCTCGAATCTCTATCTTGCGAGATACTAGGAAGGTAAACCTTATGCTTATTGTTATGCAGGTAAATAGGGCAAAATACTTTATGCCTATTTAAGATTTATAAGGCCTAGGATAAAGGTTAAAGCTAAGTTAGGAACCTAGTTATTCTAGTCGATATTTAGGTTTATTACGAGAGACGTATTTCTTAGCTTTTCTAGTTTTGCAAGTAATATAAGTATCTATTATTTAGGTAACTCTTTTATAGGAGATGCCCTTTATTAAGTATTCTAGGGCCTTCGAACCTAGATGCCCTAGTCGTTAATACTAAAGAGAGACGTCTTCCTTATTATTAATCTGCTTAGTAACTATATTTATAGCAGAGTTAGGAAACTATTTTATTGCAATAACGTACTAGTTATTAACGCGAGATATTTTAAAAAGGGTGACTTTTAACGCCTTATAGTATAGTATATTCTTAACCTAGTCCTAAAGGATTCCTCGAGAGATGCCTTAATAGGCTGCAAAAACGCTTATTAGCATTTAAGGGATAAGCTAGCAGTCTATAAGGCGGAAGATATCGCTTAAAAGGAGCGGGATAGTAACTATTCCTTTGCCTAGAACGCGGAGAAACTATTCGCTAACTTAAACTATTTCTAAGATATTATCTCGAAAAGTACTATTATTAAACTAAATAGGATAATTTATAACCGTAATATTTGCACCCGAGTCGTAGATTATGCACTATTGCAAGTTATTTATCTTGCTAGAGAGGTTTATCGAAAGTTAGTATAGAACTGCGTTTACTAATAGAGCAGAGGCTTAGTTCTAAACTTTAAAGACTCTTATCTTATTTCTAGTATTAAGAGAAGGTAACTAGGCTAAGGCTTTAGCTTTCTCCTCTAGATTTAACTAAAAGTATTGCTTAATCTTCTTCTTCGCAGGTTCCTTATATATCTATCCTTTTAGCGGGTTTTTATTATATATAGAACGGAAAGTATAATAGGTTTGCTACTAATTATCGGGATATTTTAACGAATAAAGACTATAAGGGCAAGTAACTTTAGTTTATAGATATCTTGCCTAAGCCTAGTTAACTATAAGTTAGCTAGAGAGAGGCATATAGGACTAATAGATAGACTAAAAGTTAGCAATTATAGTTCTAATTAGAGTTTATTTATCGTTATATATATCTAGCGTTCTTATAGCAACCGTATAAAACTAAATCTATAGCAAGTCGGAGTCTTTAAGGCAAGAGAGAAAGTCTTAACGCATTTAGTATTCTTCGATTTGCGTAACTTTAAGGTCTATATAGTCCTAAACTGCTTTATTAAAGGATAATAACTAGTAGAGCTAATCTCTAGATCCCTTTTTCTCGATAACTAAGAGGTAATATTATTTAGCAATTCGTTTTTTACTATTAGCGTCTAGTAGGAGTCGTTATTTTAATTCCTTAATCCGTTCTCTAGGAGTAACCTATCTAGAGAAATAAATCCTAAAGGTTTTAGAAATTAAAGAGGTAATTACGTTATTTATATATATAAGCCCCTTCTTAATAGTTCTCTCCTCTGCTTTTCTATTAGTCTAGACTTAGATTTACGCAAATATAGCCTTTTTATCGAGAGTCGTAATAAGAGTAAAGTTAATAGTAGATTTAGGATTATAGTACTGCTAAATATCTATATTTAATACTAAGAATTTAATATTATTTAACTAGGGAGTCTAGTTAAGTTTACCCTTTAAGGTATAGATATAGGTTAGGATATCTTTAATAGATTTTATTATAAAAGAGAAAGAAAGTAAGGGAAATACTATATCTATTTATATAGTTTCTATTTTCTAAGGTTAAATATAGAGGAAAATACTAAGCAAAATAAACCTATTATATAAACTAGTATTATAACTAACTTTACTTCTTTTATTTTAAGAGGTTTTATTTATATTTATTTTTAAATAAGCTCTACGGACTAGGCTTATAACTATTAGGCATGCCTAATAGTATAGTAGAAGGAATAAGGTATTATAAACGGGATAAGTAAATAGATGCGTATTCCTTCTACCTAGGATAGGATAATCCCGAGTATAAATACCTACGAAGTACGGATACCTTAGGATAAGCCCGATCCTACCGAAAACTCTATAGGAAAGGCACGGTCGGCAGGTATAGAGACTGCGTTATAGTGCCGAGGAGGTCTAAGGACTGTCAAGGCGGCAGGTCCATGCCTCTAGGCACTATACGCCCTTTAGATCCTGCCTAAACCCGTGCCACCCCACCCTGACAGTAGGTAATGGGTAGTATCCCGACCGACTAAACCTACTCCCCGGGAGTGCACCTCGATCGGTAAGTAAGCCCGTCCCGTCCCTCGTCTATAACGTCAATCTCGGTGACCCAATAAGCAGCAGCATAAAAGTCATCATCATTATCATCATCATCATCATCATCATCATCACGCGGTGGAAACCCCCTTTTACACCCACCTACCTACCTACTTACTTACTGATGGGGGGCCATACCTATCTTGGAAGGAGGGGAGCATATTTTTTTTTAGTCATCAAAGAAGATTGAGGGGTAGTCATTGGCCATGGCCACAAGGGCCATTTGGTCCTTTCTACAACATACACAATACAAGGTCAGGTTTGGTGATTTTCTTCCCTTTGAGGGAATCGTGTCATTTTGGTCTTTGTGGGACCATCACTTCGTTGGTCAGAGTCGGCCATCTCTTTCTCTTACTTACTTACAAGATACCCGTACTGAACCCAGCCATATCGTCCTCACACCAGCCAGCCATTGTAAGAAAGTAATCCTCTTCCCCCATCAGATGAAAAGCCAGTATTCCTCCTCATCCACCACCACCAGCCTAGACTCTAGAGCTTCCCCAATACATACATACATAAGCTGCCTCATAGTCATAGTAAAAGCCTGCAAAAGGTTGCACTTTTTTTGCTCTCTTTAACTAAAGAAATACGTTTGATTCCTCATATCCCTCTCCTCTCTCCTCCTCCTCCCCCCCCCCCCCCCCTCCCCCTGCAGACCTACTACCTACCTACATACATGCATTACATCACCCGTCCACGGGACACTTGTATCCCCCTCCATCCTGCAGCGCCTCAAGGCAATCCATATGAAAGATATGCCGACAAGCCAACACCACCAACGGCCCCGAAGCCGCCTCCTTACCGTCCGTCATCTCCCCCCTCGCTGCCGTTGCCGCCTCCGCCACCACCTCCTCGGCGACCTCCCCCCCCTCCCTCTCCCCCTCCCCCTCCCCCTCCCGCCGCCGATCCAGGCTCTTCCCCTTATTCCTGCTAGTCTCAAAGAAGCCATAACCACCACCCTCGCCGGCATCGGCCCTGGCCCTCCTCTCCTTGCGAGCCCTCCGCCTCGCCTCCTCGACAGCTTGCCTCTCCTCCCACGCGTCCAGGACCGCTCCGCCCGCCACGCCGGGCCCCCAGACCCTCCGCCCGCAGGCCTCGCAGGTGGAGCCCCGGGGCCGCCAGCCGCGCTGCCTCAGGTCGGCCGCCTGCTTGACGCTGACGAAGAGGCTCCGCTCCAGCAGCCGGTTCGACAGCTTCAGGATCGACTCCTCGTACGCGTACGCCGCGAAGATGGACGATAGCACCTCCCGCAAGTCCGCCACGTCCGCCGATGAGGCAGCCACTTGCGTGAGAAAGGCCCTCATGATCCGCAAAAAGGACACGTTGGTCGACATGTGCTTCACGCCCCGATGTTCGTCCGACTGGCCCGATGTCGTCTTCAGCAGCGACGTAAAAGTGTGCTGCACCAGTGACCGGAGGAGCGGCACGACCGTGTCCCTCTCGGCGACCTCCTGCAGTGTCGGAGAGAGCCGCTTCGTCGCTTGAACGCAGGCGTCAATCAGACTCACCCAGAGGGCCTCGTCCGCCGAGAGCTTGTCTGCCTGCGTCTCCGGCTGCCTTTTCTGCACCACGACCGCCCTCTGCTTCGACGTCTTGGACTGGCCCTGGCAAAGCCAGATGCCGACGTAGACGTATCTCTGCATACCGCCGAGCACATCCTCCACCGACTCGTAGGCGGCATCCACACCCCCGTCGCCGGCGCCGCTCACGAGACCCTGGACTACGGACTCGAGCGTGCACAGATGCTTGACGAGCCGCTCTAGCGCCTGGCTCGCCTTGCCGTCTCGCGCCATGAGCACCACGGCCGCATCGACCACGCCGGTGGCCTCCATCGTGGGCAGCAGCTCCTCTAGGCGGAGGTCCGCGAACTGCACCGCCCCGACGTAGTCCGAAACGCGCAGGGGCTCGAACCGGCACATGAGCCGGACGTAGTGTTCCACCAGCTGCCGGCCGGCCGTCTCGTCAGCCTGCTGCCGCTCCCTTGACCCGTCATCCTCCTCGGGCTCGAGCAGGGCTTTGAGGTACGCAAACTGCACCTCCGCCCGGTCCTCGGCCGAGCCGACGATGCGAGCGTGAAAGGCCGCCCCCTGCGACGCGAGAGTGGCCGCCGCCCGCCTCGGACAAAGCTCGAGCAGGTCTCCCGCCCGCTCCTCGACGACCTGAAGCACCTCCCGCCGCCTTCGGTCGTCGAGACCCCGCAGGCAGTCCGAGATGGCGTCGAACACGGCCTCCTGGTCATCGGCGTCTTCAAAGTACGTGGCTATCAGCTTGCCGTACTGCTCCTCCGCCTTGAAGATGCGCTTCAGGATGCGGTAGAATCCCGCCTTCTTGAAAAGCGGCATCAGGGCCGACATGTCGGAGGGCTGGTACACCGACAGGAGGTATTCGGCGCTGAGCTGGGCATCTTCAGCCAGGTCCTCGCCCGGATACGAGCAGAGGTTGGACAGCACCCGCGAGAGGGTCGAACCAGACAACAGGAGATACTGGGGAAACTTGGCCAAATTGCGAGCGATGAACATGTCGAGGTAGATGGTGTCCTCGGGCGCGGAGCTCTCCGGGCTCATGACGTCCATCAGTATCGTCAGGACGTACTGGCGATTGATGTTCAGGCCGAATATTTGCTCCTCCGACATGTCCACGCCGTTGGCCGCCTGCCGATCGGGCGAGTCGTTCAGGAAGCCGTCCTCAAACGCCTCGTTCAACGCACTTAGGAAGCTGGGCGCATCAAACTTGAGCACCAGCCGCAGGTAAGGAAACGCCGGCTCAGCCTCCTCGCCTGCCGGACGAGTCAAGAGCTCCCGTCCGCTTCCCCTCGGCCACTCGATGGTCTTGCCGGAGAAGAAGAACCAGTAAATCTCCGACTTGGCTCTGGACGCCGCCCCGTCCTCCATCCGCTCCCCGCTCGGATATGCCCTGCTCGTCAGGACGTAGGACAAGTAGGGGAAGACTTTCAACGCGTTAACGCTGTAGTATTCTGACCCTCCTCCTCCTCCTCCTCCTCCTCCTCCTCCTCCCACGTCGTGCTGCCCGTTGGTCGTCAGCGGTATCAAAAGGCTCAGGAGGTCCATCATGGGGCTGATGTAGTCGCCCAGCGCCTGGTTCCATACGTAGATGAGCGCATCGTACAGGCTGTTTTCCCTGCAGAGAAGAGTGATCTGGTCCAGGTCAAAGTTGGCCGTCTGCATGTGGCAGATGAGCTCTTCCAGTCGGCTCTCCCAACCCCGCGACACATAATATGTGACCATGTCCTTGACCACGGCCGGCGGCACGGACGGGATCGACCCATCTAGGACATAAGGCTCCAGCGTCTCGTGAAAGACGGCGCTGGCGGCGGCGGCCTCGTACCGTTCGTACACGTCCTCGAAGAGATAGTCGGTCGCATCGATAGCCTGGCAGGCGGCGAAGCAGGCCTCGACGAGCCGGCGCAACTGATCGTCGTCGACATCCTGTCTGTTCTTGAGCCTCTGGCCAAAGGCGTACTTGAGCGAAGCCGCCATAATCTCCATGATCTTGTCCTGGACCATGACGTGCCGCAGCTTCGCATCTTCAGGCAGGCCGATGGTGAGCTTGTCGGCGTCACCGGTGTAATAGGACGTGGCCAGGCAGATGGCGCCTACATAGTCTCCATGCTCCATCATGGCAATCAGGCGGTCCGCCCAGTTGGCGAGGGCGCCGATGGAGACCTCGCCGAAGCCGAGAAGGAAGACCCTTCCCTTGTAGGTCTTGAAGCTCATGTAAAAGGCATCGGCAACAACGCCGTGCATCGAATCGTTGTTGTTGTTGTTGTTGTTGTTGTTGATATCGTCGTCGTCGTCGTCGTCGTCAAGCTGCTCGACAAGATTGTGAAGCTGCTTCGAGAAGAGATCCGTGTGGTAAATGTGTTTCTGCAACAAGTCAAAGGCCTCCGTCATCCGCAAGGTCCCGTCCTCCAAAACGATGAGCCTCTGCGATATGGTGAGCACCGTCAGAACGGAGCGCGTCAGCCACTGTACAGCGACAATGGCCTCTTCGCACTTCCACCGGCTGCGGGCCTTGAATTTGAGCGACGACGGCTGATCAGCGTCTTCGCTCGGCCTCTCATCAACGTCGAGTACCGTCAGCACGTTAGACCAGCAGTAGACGAGCTTGACCCTGGACACATCACTGCCGGAAACGGAGTCGGGAACCTTTAGTCTCACGGCCGGGAACCAGGCCAGACAGCCTGTCATGGCGCTATGAGCGGGAACCTCTCTCGGCCGAGCCGACTTGTGCTGCGTCCGGGCCACCGGCGTCGTGGACACGACGACGAGCAGGTAGGGCGTGAGCATGGCCGTAAGACCCATGGTGTCGGTGGCGCGCTCCACGTTGCCGAGCGGCAGAGGCGCGAGGGCGAGAACGGTGCTCGGCTTCAGCGGCTTCCCAGCCGGCGTCGCAGCGGTAGGATATCGGCCCAGGATCCTGGTAGTCTTGACAGTCCTGCCGAGGACGCCCGTGCCCCTGGTCGCGAGATGTGAAAAGGCCATGCCTCGATCGTCGGCCGAGACGAGAGCCGTGTGTCGAGTCCCCAGAAATCCCAGGTGAATGACGGAGACGTTTGGGACGTGTCCGTCAGCCGACAGGCTCTGTACCTGAGACTCGTGCAGGTGAGGGATCGAAAGGAAAGGTCGCGCAGCACGCGAAGTGTCCCAGGTAAAGATGTTGCCGTTGGCATGACCGCCTGCGATGGTAGTATGGTCGGCAGAGATGGCGATGGACGTGACGGGGCCTGACTCAACAGCTGGAGCTCAGGTCAGAAAACGCATCATCCCCCGGCCCAGGGGTAAAAAAAAAAAAAAAAAAGTCTCACACTCACTCACCTTGGGTGCCTTGACCGATGATCATCTTGATATTTTGGTGATAGTCGAACATTAAGATTATCCCTTTCGACGTCCCGAGCACGATAGAAGCCGAAACGGCGATGCAAGTCGGCGAACCAAAGTTGCGGCGGCCCAGTTCCGAAAAGGCATTGCCGTTAAGCTTATTGAGCCGCGTCCATCGCACAACCTCCCACGGCGCCGACGGCGTCTCCGTATCTGACTGATCGAGTGGGAAATTGGAGGCCAATGACACGGTACGGCTGCGGCCATACGAGAGTAAGGCGACGGGCGACGCGTTGCGCGGACTGCTCGAAGGCGAGGGCGAGTAGCGGGATTGAAAGCGTCGATCAAAAGGCCGAAATGACGGCGTCGGGCTGCCGAGACCGGGACGGGAGGCTACCGAAGGGAGGACGCTGCTGCCCGGAGATGACATGAGAGATCCCTAGCACGAGTAGGTAAATCGACGTGTCAATCCGAGAACGCGAGAGAGAGAGAGAGAGAGATGGAAGCGCGTGGGGAGTTACCTGCAAAGACGGCGTGTTCCCAACGCCCGAAGCCAGCGAGTCAACAGGACTACCAGCTCGTCTCGGCAGCGCATCCACTAAACTCGCACCCGTCGAGCTCAAGACGGAGCCGCTCCGGCGCCGCAACCCAGTCGAGGCAGGGCGTCGTCGCGGAGTGGCGTCAGGCGTCGTCAGGTCCTGCTCCGTCTCCATCTGGAGGACGTCTGCGTCGCCGAAACCTTCGTCTCGCGCCGGAGACGTGTCTTCTGGGTCAGACATGGCGTGTTGGCTTCCATCACATCGTCGGCTTCAAGGTTCGGGTGAGGGAGGAAGACGGGCTCCGAGCTCGTGGGGGAGAGGGGGGGGGGGGGGGG
>LKCN02000007.1:1051908-1108825 GCA_001633055.2 Ophiocordyceps polyrhachis-furcata BCC 54312
TTTTTTTTTTTTCCTTCCTCTTCCTCTCTCTTTCGTCGCCCCTGCTGTCGGCTGCCCACTTCTCTTACTCCTCCGCTTCCTCCCCATCGTTGCCAATATTGACCTTCCTTCTCCTCCCTCCGGCAGTAAGTTGCTCAAGGGCTACTTTATTGACCTGACCCCCTACCTTGCGCTGCATCTTTTCAATCTCCTCTTCGGCATCCACAGCTTCCGCCTCGGCGTACTCCAGCACCAGACGCCGCCCCAGTAGATGCGTGTCCCTCAGCGCCTTTAGTGCGCTCTCTGCTTCTCTAGACGTCACGAAGTCGGCAAAGGCAAAGCCCCTTGTAGTATGGTCCGCCTTCTTTGGAACGCGGACAGATCGTAGCTGGCCGTACGTGCCGAACAGTGCCCGCACGTCCTTCTTTGTGGCTTGGAAGGGTAGGTTCTTAACGACGATTTTGGTTCGAAGGGTCGCAGCCTTCCGTGCGCGATCCTCCCGCCGTCTTTCCTCGGCCGCATCATGACCCCTATGTGACGCCCTGATGACCAGCGCGTGGCCGTCGAGCACGAAGCCATCGAGGGTTTGCAGAGCTGCCTGCGCCTGCGCCTTGCTTCGGAACTCGACGAAGCCGAATCCCATGCTCAGCGTCTGGCCGGGTTTCTTAGGGTCTGACTTGGTCTTGACACGGGCTGAGACAAATCCGTCGAGCGGTTTGAAAGCTTCGGCCAGCCTGCCAGTGCTCGTGGCGAAGTTTAAATTGCGGATAAACAGCGATGTCGTTTCCGCTGGCTCCGCAGCCGTGCCGCCTGACAGCAGCTCGTTGACGCTTAGCTTCTGGACCCCTGCAACCCTTGGACCGCTGCCTGCCACGCCACCCGGCCGATCGACGTCGGCTGTGGGCTCTTTGAGCACGTCCCTGGGGGCCCTCTCGAGGAATAGCACACTATCCCGGATCCGTCGGTAGGCGAGCTTCCCAAAGGCTGTCTTTGCGTGACTCGCTTGCGCAAACTGCACAATAGCGATTGTCCCGCTCGGCGGCATCAGCACCCTGAGGACGGGGCCAAACTCTTCGAACATCCGCCGCAGCTCCTCCATGCTCGTGCCGTGCGGGAAGTTCTTGACCAGGATGGCCGTGTCGCCGCGTTTCTGCGACTTGAAGGCCTCCAAGTCCACCCCATTGGCGGCGAAATACGACTTGGTCTCCTGAATCACCGTCGTCTCCGCGATGGCCTGCCTGACGGCCGCCTCCGCCGACGTAGGGTCGAGCAGCTCTGACTTTGAAACACCCAGCCGCTGTGCCACGGCCGAGTTGACGGCGTCCTGGCTCATGTACAGTGAATTCCAGCTGAAGGTTGTCGAAGGTGCCTCCGCCCTCTTGCGGATTAGATTTTGTTTCCGTAGTGACAGCGTGGAGATGCCAAATTCGTCCGGTCCCGCCTGTTTCTTGGCCGCCGCTGGAATGATGTGTATTATACGCCCCTGGAAAGTCGCCCCATCCAACGCCTGGAATGCCTTGACCGCGTCCGAGGCATCTGTAAACAAGACGAGAGCGAACCCCTTGCTGGATCCCATCGCGTTGGTGGGCAAGTGTACCTGGTGTCGTCGACAGTTAGCCTTGCCGCTCTCCGAGACCCGAGGCTGGCTTGTCTCAAGTCTCCTCTCAAAGTCGCGTCGCACACACACACACACACACACACAAGGTCAAGGGGCACGTCAGAAATTCGAGGCATCTACTAAAATACTCGCCCGGATTCGCATCATATGCCGATGGCATAAGCTGTCCCTATCTCGGGTTTCATCACAGCGCCAGGTAGGTAAATGGGTGGTGGGTGGGCGGGTGTGTATGTATGTATGTATGTATGTATGCACGTAGGGGCTGAGACGGATGACGTACCTCTTGCAAAGCGCCAAACTTGTCAAAGGTGTCGCGGATGTCGTCTTCCGTGGCGTCGTAGGGAAGGTTGCGAACGAAGAGCCGAGACGTCTTCGATATCGCCTCCACCGGATGGCAGTTGGTAATTTCCCGTGGCTCGACGGTCGTATCATGCGCCACCTGTTCCGAGGAATGGAGCGTGTCTTGAGCAGCGTTCATGTCTCGCTTTGCGGCTCCATCACTAGGCCTTGGCGCCGAGCCGACAGCGAGGTCCTCGGGGTCGACAAGATCCAGAAGCCTACTTGTCCGCGAACGCAGCCAATCCTCGTCGGTCTTCGGAGCCTTGCCATCATCTGTTGCTGGAACAACGGGCTCGGCGATTGTTTTCTCGGGGTGGTTCGCGTCATCATCAACGTCGTCCCTCGGTGGCGTCACACACAGCTTCTGCGACTTTGAGGGCAACTGCTCATATTCGTCATCACTGGCATCCTGCGTCGCAGCCGGGGCCGTGGTCTCGTGCTCCGATTCTGATTCATCTGCAGCCACCCCTTGCTCTCTTGACTTCATGACGCGGAGGAACTCGCGCAGCTTTGGATCTGTCCGACGCGGTTCTTCGTGGCGCTTTCTCTTCTTGGGATTCGAGTCCCCGCTGATTATCGGCTGAGCAGTGCTTTGAATAGAATCATGACGTTTACCGAGAGTTTGGTCTGAGATCTAACATTCCATCAGTAAAATTGCAGTGGAGGCGTAAACACGTCGTGTGTGTGTGTGTGTGTGTGTGTGTGTGTAGACTGTATGGATGGAGGGATGTATGTATGTATGTATGTATGTATGTATGCACACGTACTGGCTTCGCCGGCTCAACAGAAATCCTCGACAGTCGAATAAAGGATCTGTGAAAGTACTTGGTGGCCTGAGAGGCTTCCTCGGGGCTCTTGAAGCCGAGGTAGCCAATGCGACGGTGAGGGATGACTTTGACGTCGGTGATGTGGCCATTTTTGCCGGAAAAATGCTTCCGCAACTCGGCTTCAGTGATGTTCGGTGGCAGACCCTTGACGAATATCCTCGAGGTAGCCATCGTGATAGGGGCTTCGGTCGTGGTCGCAGGGTGAAAGCCCTGGAGGAGAGACGCAGGGTTTTTTTTTTTTTGCTAAACAGCAAGGAAGGAGACGCGGCTATTTTTAGTCCGCGCGCCAGTCGCGCCAAGCCAGCGCGTACCCCTTCCCTACCCTATACCAGACTTTGGAAGCCGGGATTCCAAGGAATGGACGCACATTCATCAGGCCATCCATCATTCATGGTTCTTTCATACGGGAATTGAACAAGAAAAGGAAGACGGAAAGGCCGACTTGGCGCCATGGGCCATTTTTACGGCATCACTATCCACGATACGATTCTTTACGACGTCTCTCTTACGAAGCAAAGGAGGCTAACAAGCGTAGATCCGGAGTTCACACTCACGACATTCATCACGTCTCCCTAGTAGCCGAAATCTCTACTGGGCGTAACAGTAATTATTAGAACCAGGGACTGTGTTATAAGTTATAACCAAGATAGTAAACAGGCTAAACAAGACTATACATCTATTTGTCAACGAGACGATAGACTGCGCTGCCGTCTTCCTTGGCTAAAAACTTGGGCACTTGCATCAATATCTTTTGTGTACCTAATAATGAGCAAGCAATTACAAACATACAGCAAAAAGAAAAACCACAAAAAACTTCTGACAAGACTGGGATTCGAACCCAGGAGGATTGCTCCATCAGGAAAGTGGAGTTAAGAGTAAGACCTTAACCTGACGCCATAACCAACTCGGCCATCTTGCCAGATAGCATGTGTCAAATTTTCAACAACTATAAAGCTAAAACCATTCTCCATCACCTGCACTTCAATCTTCCCCAGGGCCACAAATACTGCCGCGCAGTTCAACATGGTGGAAAAGATGCGCCTTGTTGCCCCATCCTTTCCTTCCCCCGTGGGCCGCACAGATAGGTCCAAGGCTCGTTAGACCGCCCTGATCACCGACTCGCCGCGGTCTGAAACCCGGCAATGGCTATACGACCTACGCCATGTCTATATGATCCGCGACGCCGCGGCTAAGAAGGCCGAACAGTCCTGCTTTCTCTTGCCGGGGAGTCTTGATATCTATATGTAGTTGATACTGCGTATGTACATAGAGAGTTAGTTCCTCGTCTAAGTTAACAACATCCTGTCTGCATTTCAGGGCGTCATTGCAAAATTATATCAAGACATTTCCGAAACATCGTCTCTATAGACTCTCCACTAAACTTCTCGATAGCGCCCGCTCACATCGTCACTAACGTATCCTTCGACAATAGACCAACCGACTCACGGTCCGGGACATCTGAAGCCCCGGGTATCAGGCCTCGGCGCGCCGTGATCGTGATACCATCCGCGATCTGGGTCGTCGGAGCTCCAGTACTCTTGCGTATCCGCATAATAGTGAGTCTCGTTCAAGAAGCAGTACCCGTCCTTGTTGAGGCCAGCAACCGCAGGCACATTCGTCTTGTTCGCTTCCACCACCGGATCGGTCGAGCAAGGGCCAAAGCTTCCCACGTCCGGCCTGGGCACGTTGTCGTCGCGATACCATCCGCGCTCTCTATCCTCACCGTTAAAGTACTCACCAGTGTCAGCGTAATAATGCGTCTCGTTTAAATAACAGAATCCGAAAACAATGCCCTGGACTTTTCGCTGTGAGGGCCGGTTTTCATTGTTGTAACACAGCCTTCCACTCATCGGGGGGTCTTTAGGCATCTGGTCGAGGCATTTGTGCAATTCTGACGGCTTAGGCGCGTTTGGCCGTTCTTCAAAATAGCCTGTTGTCCAGTTGAGATATTGATTCGTCTCTTTCTGGTAGTACTCAAAGGTATCGAGCAAGCAGTATCCCTTCTCCCGGCCAAGAACTCTGGGGACTCGCTGGACGTTGCCGTTGTTATCACCTTCTCTGACGGGCATCTCTATACTCTCCTCGGGCTTGTTGTCCCTCTCACTGTGCTTCTCAGGGGAGTTTCTTTCCCGAAAGATGCTAACCAAGTGCGTGAGCGGCTCGTCAGCTCCCTGAAAGATGGGCATTGTTATCTCGCAAGGAGACAAGAGTCCCACATCAACGTGATGCGGGCAAATCTGCCGACAGATGCCTTTTATATGGGCGTAAAAGGTCCAGGTCTCGAATCTACAAGAGTAGCCGACCTTGCAGATGGTGCCAACGGTGAAGCCACCCGTTTTCCACGTCCCACCGCTCACTTGCTTACTTCTCTCTTCTGTGTAAGAGACTTCCATGCTGCTAAAAGCATTAAAAATCGTCACCGGTCCAGTCAGTCCGAGAGAAGTGCTCATCTGGGCACCAACGCTCCAGCTTTGCGAAGAGCCTTCAGTAGCCGTAAACGAGTGATCGATGGTTAGAGGACTGTCGCGCTGGCCGAAGGAAAAGTGCTCGTCGCCCTCGAGTAAACGCTGGGCATGTACCGTAACCTGAGGCGTCTTCTTATCCACAAGTTTTCTGGGACATTCCGTAACACGACTCGACCAGCTGATGATCCGCATATACGGGCCCCGTAATGGAGGATTGCTCCAGTCGATGCAGAAGTTGCTCGCCAGCTCAGTCTCAAGCCGCTGTCGGACCGAGTTGACGATATCGCGGCTGTTGGAGCGAGCGTTGTCTGCCACGATCTTGTCTGATATATAGACCAGGTCGGTAACCGGCTCTCCGTTGAGCTTTGCGATTGGCGTCCGCATCTGGCACTGGACTTTGTTGCAGGTTCCGACTATCTCAACATAGTATGTCCAGGTCTCGAAACGACACGCATGCCCTCCTTCGCAGGTCTCTTCTCGTCGTTGTGTCTGTGTCACATATGAACCCGTGTTTTTGAACTTGGACTTGGTCACCGAATGACTACGGGAGATGGAGAAAGATGCCGCGCCCCCTACGGAAACCGACATCTGGGCCGCGACGGTAGTGCCTTCTGTGATGTCTTTGAAGATTGTCGTTGATTTAGAGACCGAGAAGGCATCCGGACCTGTGCCAGTATTGATGTACGACTGTTCGATATAACGCTGGATGTAGACCGTCACATTGATATCGGGTCTGCGGTCCAGGGCATCCCTGTCTGATGAGAGCGGGGGATCAGACCAGTTGATCTGATATCCCTCTTGTAGCTCAGCTATACGCCCTCTGGCTAGAATTGAGGTATTAAGAGAGTCGTGGCCCATGGCAGACGTAGCCAAGGCCAGCAAAGTGCAGACAACGGCCAACATGTCGAAAAGGTTGAAGTTTGTGATAGAAGCAGCATATGGTGTCGAGAGGAAACTCGTTCATGATAGTTATATATAGTATGTATGTTCATTTTCCCGTTTCACAGCAAGCATCAGCCTTATACGAAGAAAGCTCATAATGTAACCTCACGATCAAACGTCCGACTCGGCAATTCCGATTCTAATATGACTGTACGAACGAGATCCCGTATTCTTTTACTCACCATGCCTATCTTGGCTCTTTTGATACTCGATATAGATGGCGATGAGGCTCGTGTCCCAGGCGAAAGACTGCGTGTTGTCCGGAATGACGTTACAGATAGAGTTTTGAAGTTGGATAGTATTTTCGTCTGGACTTGGATTGAGGTTAATCATAATGTGACACTTGATATCAGTTAGCTACCTACTACCCGTAGGTCCTAGGCTCGGGTACTGACAACAAAGTCTTCCCTACGGAGTATGTACAAACAGACTTGGATATCTCTGCATGGATTGAAAACACTATGCCACATGGTATAGAAGCAAGGGAGCTGCGACGCAAGGAAGACTCTGTATATAGGCGTGTCCAGCCTCGACCTTCTCTTGGAGATGAATAACAACGGTACAGCGTACAGCGAAGAAATCCTCTGCTGACTCCCCAGATTCAGGTTGGGTTCCATTATACGGCCATCACGTATGTTTATCGAGCCATCAAAAGTAGGCCAATTCGTGGCTAACGCCTCTCGTTCCTACTAGAGGCCTAACGCTGCTAATTTATATAGGCGCGTTCCCCGTACATAATAGCCGCTATCTCTTACCGCTATTATAATAGCTATAGGAACGGCTATCGAGACGGTTGTAGGAACGGCTGTAGGTACGGCTGTAGGTACGGCTGTAGGGACTGTTATCGAGACGGCTATAGGAACGGCTGTAGGAACGGTTGTAGGAACGGCTGTCGAGACGGCTGTAGGTACGAATATAGGAACGGCTATAGTAATTGTCTATAATAACTAGTAACGTACGGGGAACGCGCTCATACAAATTAGGAGCGTTAGGCCTTTAGGAAGAACGAGAGGCGTTAGCCACAAATAGGCCTACTATTAATGGCTCGATAAATATACATACGTGATGGCCGTATAATGGACCCCATTCAGGTTTCATAATGACGGGCAAGAGGATTCGGTACCTTTAATACGTCTGAGATCCATCCCCCTGGACAGCAAAGAAAACACGCTCACCAGATTCCTCGACGAACCAAGCAAATGGAAGAGCCGATAATTCCCTCACCCAAGGAAGGGTTGGGCAGTCCGAAAATCCCCTCTACATGCATTGTACATTATAGCAGCCGTCGTCGACTACCCCTTGCCACACCAACAAGGTCGGGATCCACTGACTTCCGTCGATATTTTCCCTTACATACATACATGCATATCTATCTGGAGGCGTGTTCAGGTGAGTCGACATACTTACATATGTACGTCTCATTGATCGGACTTGTGTGTGCGTATATTGATGTTGACGTGAGGACAGGTAGAGAGGAGGAGAGCATCATCGACAACTTCGAAGCTGGTTATGACAACTTGATAGATCTACCAGCGAGGTATCGTGACTGCCCCCAAAGGGTGCCTCGTATAAGCCAATCTGACCTTGTAGGTAGGTGCTGCAGGGATGATGCCTACCTCCTTGACAGCGAATGCCCTTAAAAGCTCGAGGCAGCGCCTTGTCCTTTCAGTAGGTGACGGTCTTTCTTCTTCTTCTTTCACTTTACTCATCACAACAAGGTTTCTAGCCTACAAGGTGGTAACAATGTCTCACAGGATGTTGGTTCTCTTGGCCTCGTTCGCCATCTGCTTGCTTCTCTGGCCTAGCCATTGTGAGGCGAAACCCCTCTCCGATGGCATGGAAGCGATATCAACGGGAACATGGTCTGGACATCATCGCTCAGCCAGCCACGGTTTCGGCCTGTCGTCAATACCGCCGCCTCGGCCTTCGTCGCCTCCGAGGTTGCCGCCAGCGCAACACGACAACGTCGCTCCCTTGCCGGCCGTAGCGCCTCCGGAGCCTACCAACCCACCACTGCCACCATCGTCTGAGGACCTAGACGAGGTGCCTTCGATGCCGCCCCCGCCAGTACCAGAAGAGCCGCAAGCATCCGCCATCTCTGAGCCGAAGCAGGAGTCTCCTGTTCCTGATGAGACGACTTCAGAGCAGAAGCTCAACGAGACCATGTCGACCTCGAAATCGTCCAATCGGTTTTTCCGCCATGCTTACAGCCGAATCTCGCGAATGATGAAAAAACCGAAACAGAAAAGCAAGTCAGAAACTTCAGCGCCGAAGCCCCAAGGGCAAGAAGCGACCTCGCAATCGGAATCAGCCTCACCACAGGTGTACCCGAGACCTCGACGCGGAGCTTTAGTAAGATTCTCCAGAAAAGAACAGAAAGGGAAAGACCAAGCACAAGCTTCATCTTCGAAGCCTCACGAGCAGATGGCGGAGATGCCAGGACCGTCTTGGCGTCAGCCTCAGTACCTACCTCGCAACGTTGCTGGAACACTGAAGCGAAAGGAGACGCGAAAGGAGACGGATCCTTTATTCCTCCATCCACAACTACGCGGTGTGGGCGAATGATGGAGAGGCATCACTACCTGGTGGCACGAGAGGTCAGTCAACTAGTAGGTAGGAGAAGAAGAACATGGTATTAGACAGCTTTCGTCGACTGCATGTTTTTGTCCGTCGCCACTTGTGAAGCGAACGTTGTTTCATTTGGTTAAAGAGGGTGGTGCAGCCTTTGTCCTGCTCGAATCCTGTAGACAAATTACACTTCATCCAACCTGTCATCGTCAAACGACGTCAGAGGTTGAATGACCAGCCTAAGGAAGCCAGTCGCACTTCGCTTCCCTCCATTGCGACCTATAACACCCTGGCTTGTGAAGGTGAAAGTTCCACGGGTTCATATAAGGAATTAGACATAGAAACCGTTTCCCCCCTCCGGTCCGCAGACACCGCCGAGCCGGCTCGGTCGAGAGACGGAGATGGGCTCTCCTGTTTTCGTTGTCTATGCAGAACTCGCTCAAATTCTGAACACCGCGCAGCCCGCAGCCCGAGCTGGAATCGAAGCTGTAGGGTTTGCCGCCGATGAACATGGTCCCGTTTCTCTTGTGGCATCTCAGGATTTCAACATTGTTTCTCCGGCATAAATCCTCGGTAGTCATGGTCACCACAATGGCTTGGACGGCTGTCGGTGCGGCGAACAATGCAGCGATGACATTGTTGAGGTGCATTATGTCGGGGTGAAGTAAGTGGTTTCGATCGTATGGTAGATTTGTAGGCGAATCCAGGCCGCTGCGGAGGTTGAAGAGTCGAGATTGACTGGAACCGGTCAGAAGGTAGGCCTTGAACCTGGATAATTCAACACTTGTGTGTTGGACAAGGGCTACGAGAACCTAGATAACGTGAACAGTGTATGATTATTTTATGCAAAGCATCGCTGAGTACTGCTAAGCTCACATTGGGCGAAGCGTTATATAGTATGTATGTTGTCATCAGAAGCTATATATTTATAGTATTAAACTTCAGAGCTAGCTGTCAAGACGAAAGATAGAAACATCCCCGTCATTGTATCCAATACTCCTTTAATTAAAGGGTAACGCCGCTTACGGCTCAAAGGCCCTATGCGGATGAGACTATCTACGCTTCTAAGTGCATCTTCTAGGATCCCATACTCGACAAACGCATTTGCGCTCGGTAGCACCATCGGAAAGCGGCGAGCAGCATCTCTGTCCTGTCTTACCAACGCAGTGGAATAAAGGGCAATTCGTATAAGTCGAGCACTCAGGAGCCGGACTTAACTGGATGCCATCCACACCGTGACTCGTGTACCCGTTTGCGTTCATCACCCCTCCCGCAGCGCCGCCGGAAGCCGCGGTGTTTGCTCGCTTGTCCAGAGAAGCATCTGCGTAGGTGATTTCGTTGATGGCCTTCGCTTAGTACTGGCACATACATACATACTACTTCCTGTACCTAAGTAGCAGGGTAGGATGGTGTATGATGGATGGATGGCCTTTTGGAACCTTACAGGTGCTAATGACAATCTCTGCCTGGATCACCAGAGTTATGAGAATGGTTGAAACTATGTTGCGCATGGTGGTGAACGTATCAAAGGCTGGAGAGGCGCGTCGACGATCTTGTGGGCTCTCAGGAGTTGGCCCAACATCACTTGAGACGGAGGACATGTTAGCATTTAAGTAGCACTCGCAAAGATAAGGCGTCATTGTCAACAGACGACAACAAACCTTAGGAGCCTCGTATAGACTGGCCCAAGCCTCCGATCAGAAGCCAAAAACTGCCTTGTTTGCGATCGATCTGTGGTTCCCCTGAGCCTCGGCACATTGCTTTAAAGAGAAAGTCGAATCATACGCTATCAGAGTAAACGGTCTCTGGCTTTATTGAGGTCATGTCAATTCTTCGACCATGGCCAGTGCATGCATTTCTTCAGCCCATGATCAAGTCACCGCCGCGTTGTTAGTATTATGGATCATCTCTTTTCTCTTTCCTCCTCGTCAGCTATACTCCATTACAATTGCATTCTCCGAAACCCACCCTGTCCTACAGTTCACAAAATACATACATATGTATCCGAACGCCATCGAACGATAGCCTATAGGACAGATAGTAACAGGAGTTAGGTTACAACGGGCGTGATGATTCACCCAGTCGGCTAGCCGTCTCTCTCGGCCATACATGGGACGAACTATCGCCTCGTCATAACGTACTTGAACAGATGGATGGATGACCCCCAATAGGATCGTCGCCCCGAGACTTGAAAACTGTCAATGGGTTAAACAAAGAGATGCTAGTTTGCATTGCTACTCTGACAGACCCCAAGGAGGCAGGCAGCTTGGCACGGTCTAGAACTGGACTTTGTCGTTAACACTAGATATTTACATACTAGAATGGTATGTAGAGTTTGTGTGTCTTGTTGCTTTTTTTTTTTTTCAACTTATTAATGATTCTTTTTATGCACTTTTGTCATGTATATTATTACTCTTGGCTGCTATTGGATATATCATATCCCTCCTCGTCACTCTCGCAATCAGTCTAGGACTCTAGGTAAAGCGAGAGGCTGTCGTTGAATACCTACCTACCCAAGTAGTATCTACCAACCTACGGTTATTTAGGTATGTATGTACGAGTACGACTGTAGAGCAGCTTCCATGATACTACCAGCACTGGTATCTACATACATACATACATGCTATTGCACCGTCTCCCCTTCCCCCGCCTGATGAGGCTGCCCATCGTCGGACCAGTCGGCCCGACGATGACGATGGTTATTTGCGAAGCGGTCGGTACCTGATCGTCGCGTACCGGGTGGTATTTTCCCTGCGGCAAATCATAAATGACACGGGCTCGCACTGTAACTGTACTGGTGCTGGACTGCCCAGCAGCCCGTCACAGGCTACTGGGCGAATGGCCGTCGCTACCGTGCAGAAATTCCTCGTACTCGCGACGGATACTTGCAAGCCTAGTATAGGCTTCTTCTAGGGTAGGTAGGTAGGCATCTGCCGCCCCCCCCTTCGGGCCCTTCCATAGCAAGCGACCTCACTCGAGGAGATGTTTGTTCCCCTTCAACCACCTACCTCAACCTACCTGCCTACTAGTACCTACAGACACAATACCTCCAACACTACCTACGCATATAGCGCAGCAGCTAAGGTAAAGACGCTCACCGCCGTGGCGCGCTCCGCAACAACGAGGCCTTGCGCGTCGCAATGTCCGAAAAGCTGCCCGAAAAACTGGCGGAGACGCCCGCGTCGCGCGACAAGCTCGATGGTTCGCCGCGCCTTTTGCACTGTTTTTCTCTCCCTTCCCCTTTCCCTTTCCCTTTTACCGAGGGCGCTCTCGGTCGTGCGGCCGAGGCCAAGCTGACAACAGTTTTCTTGCAGCGCTGGTCAAGTCGGCCGACATGGTGGGCGCGAACCCGAACGGCCTTGCCGACGCTGGACCGAGAGGCTGACTTGGGGTGTGGGGGCCAAGACGGATGACATGCAACAAGAATCGATCGAAGTTGGTGCGTCACCTTTCACGAGCGTACGAGGCTGGGCCGACTTCTGACAAGGCTGCGTGCAGCACAAGAGGCAATGGCCAAATTCACCATCGAAAAGGTCGGCTTCCTCCCCATTTTGTTCTTGCACATTCAGCGGCGCTGACAAGTCTCGAATCAGGACATTGCCCAGCATATCAAGCGAACTGTCGGTTCCTTCTCCCGTGCCATCTTGCTGCGAACCACCCCCCTTCTCTCTTCTCGGCTGACATCGATGGGGGGAAAAAAAAAACAGTTTGACGAGAGGAAGGGCCCGACTTGGCACTGTATCGTCGGCCGTAATTTTGGCAGCTTCGTTACCCACGGTGAGTGAGTCAGGTGCCGGTTGTCGGTACGACACGGCTGTCTTGGTTCTCTTTTTGCCTCGGCTGATAGGCGAGATTTGGGGCCACAGAGACAAAGCACTTTATCT
Source organism: Ophiocordyceps polyrhachis-furcata BCC 54312 (assembly GCA_001633055.2). NCBI lineage: Eukaryota > Fungi > Ascomycota > Sordariomycetes > Hypocreales > Ophiocordycipitaceae > Ophiocordyceps > Ophiocordyceps polyrhachis-furcata. The sequence continues at coordinate 1,064,531 of LKCN02000007.1, forward strand.
ACTTTTACCTCGGACACTGCGCCATCCTCCTCTTCAAGACGCAGTGACGGCACGGCTACGAACAGAGTGATGGCGAGGGTAGGAATAATGATGGCCAGGCCTTTGGGGGGTTGCTGTTGTTGTTGTTGGTGGACAAGAGCCAAGTGAGGCTCAAGGGCCCAATGTTGGTGGCAGACAAGTGGCGTCATGGGCGAAAAGCTGTTGGCGTGCATTGTTTCTAGGCCGATGGAATTCATGCTTGTCAGTTGACGTCTTGCTTTGCACGCCCTGTCTCACGAAGCGGGCTCTTTTCTGCGAGACATGGGCCAGCCAGCTGTGTGACGTTGGGCAATGAGGCCAAGGGGAATTGGAGGAGGTCGTGCACAGCTTGTATGTACATACATACATACATACGTGGCATACCTACCTACGGATACTCTCATACATACATACATACATACATACATACATATGTACGCATACACACTGCATACCCCTACCAGGTAGAGGTAGGTAGGCACGTGCGTACGACGTGTATGTGTCAGAAAAGAAGGCCTTCTCAGGGTCACGTGGCTACACAAGGCCCACAGGCTCCGCAGCAATTTGCGCTGCCTCGCTAACCTTAGAATAATCGTCTTAGCAGAAGACCAGCTATCTAATATTCTTAGAGGAAATCTCTTCGGATCTTATATATATAAAGAGCTCTTCTTAGCAGGAAAGGAGAGGGGAAGATAGGGAGAATATATAAAGAATATATAGAGAATATATATAATATATACCTAGCCTAATAGGCTCTTATATATATATATATCTCTCTTCTCTATATATTTCCTTTTACATAACTTTCCGATTCCGATAGGATCTCTCCTAAAATCCTAATAGTTAAAAGCCGCAGCTTTCTAATAATACGCTACCCGAGAAATAATAATAGTTTCTAAAGGAATTACGCTAGAAAAGATAAGTATAATATAATAAGAAAATATACTAATAAATAAAAATAGCAAACTTAAATAAACTATTATAACGAGGCCTAGCTAGCCCGTATAAAAATTAAGGGGAGAAAACCCCTAATAAAAAATAATTAATTATAGAGACGAAGGGCAAAGAAGAAAGCCCGCATAAAATTAAGGGGAGAAAACCCCTAATAAAAAACAATTAATTATAGAGACGAAGGGCAAAGAAAATAATTATAGAGACGAAGGGCAAAGAAGAAAGCCTGTATAAAATTAAGGGGAGAAAACCCCTATAAAAAATAATTATAGAGATAAAGGGCGAAGAAAATAATTATAGAGACAAAGGGCGAAGAAAAATACAGGGAACTAACTCCCGCAAACTTCTACAGGGGAAATAATCTCCCTACGAATAAACTAACGCGGATAAATAAGTACGAAAAATATCTATAATTATAGTTATAAAGGATTTTAAGCAAAAATATGCGGAGAAGAAAATAGAATATATTAATTAGCCTTCTTAGCCTTTTTCTAGGCCGAGCCCGCTGCGGCGGAAGCCGCCCTCTTGCGAGGCGTCTTTATTAGCGTTATTAGCGTTATAGTCGTTATAGCAGCCGCCCCCTGCCTATTTCTCGTCGGGGTAGCGGGCGTTATAGTTATCGGCGTCTTTATCGTCTTTGCTATCTTAGGCGTCGTCTTCTTCTTATTCTTTATCTTCTTCTTCGCTGCTATAGCGGCTAACTCTGCACGAAAGGCGGCGGCCTCTGCGTCGATACAGGCCTCTATAGCGGCAAGCCGCCCCTCCTAGCCGCGAAAGACACGAATAACGGCTAAAAGGCCCGGAGTATCGCAGTTATTATTATTATCGGCTTCGTTATTATTATCTTTATCCGACTCCTCTTTATCGGAGTCGTTATTATTATCTTTATTATTGTTATTATTAGTAGTAGCAGTAGCAGGAATACTAGCGGCAGCAGCGCTAGCAGCAGCAAGAATTATAGCAGTAGTAGCGCTAGCAGTAGTTATATTATCGTTATTATTGGCAATAAGCTCTGCGCCTAATAGGGCCTAATAAGTAGTACTACTAAAAAGAATTAGATAATATAATAGGAACTCCGTAATAATTCGTACTTACGCGGGAAGGTATTTTGCAGCCTCGAGGAGGCTAATATAACGCATTATTATCGTTATAGACTTTATTAGGCGGCAGAGGTGCTTTATATCCTTCCTGCGCTAGCTAGACTAGGCGGCCCTCTAGTCCGCCGCAATCTAGCGTAGTATAAGAGGTGCCTTATTATACCTCCGCCCTTTTATTACGTACTTAGCGTACGAAAACGCTCGGGTAGACCTAGCCTAGATCTAGTACTCGAGGCCCCTAGTAAGGCATAGAATGCAAAGAGCATCCTATACCTCCCTAGGCACTACGAGGGCCTTTACCCGCTACGAGGAAAAGAGTTAGGAATTAGAAACAGGCCGTAGGAATTAGAGGGACTTATATAGGCCCCCCCGAGATTCTCGCTACTATCCTCCCCTGCTTCCTCGGCCTTGCCCTAGCCGTCCGCAGCCTCCTCCGCAGGGCTCTCTACCTCTAATACCTCTACCTCTTGCCCCGCGTTAATACCCGAGGAGATATAGGCGGGATAGACTATATTAGGGATAATAGCCTCTCTAGCCTACTCCTTACGGGCGCTAGCGCGGGCCTCTCCCTCCGCGGCATTATACTTAGTCGTTTAATTAGTTATTATTATTATCGTTATTACAGAATACTAACTATATATACTTATTAGTAAAGAACCTTACGGAGTTTAGGATTATAACTTATATTAAAGATCGTTCCTATAGAAGAAGAAGAAGAAAAGAAGAAAAGAGCCTGCTAATAAAGGGGGCATTCGACCCTTATATACTATAGGGGTGCCTTAGATTTTAGGCACGAAAGATACGTACTAATAGGCATAGAGGAATAATAGTAAAGAATTTAGCAATAAAATATTCGAACTTTATAAGAAAAATAGCAATTCTATAAAAGAAGTATCGAGGAGCTATTTAGGAATAATAGTAAGAAAAAGTAGGGACTATACGCTAATAGATAAAATAATAAAATACCTCGGCATATAGTAATAAATATAGCGCAGAACCTAATATATATATATATAATACTAATCTTAGCAATAAATATAGCGTAATAAATATACTAATACTAATATTAATAGCAAATATACTATAATAATAAGTAATAATAAATACTAATATTAGCAGCAAATATAACGGAAAAAGAGTAATAAATACTCTAAAGTCCTTCTTTCTTTTCTTTTTAGGCTCCCTAACTATATTAGGAAACCTGCAGGGGTATATTAAAAAAAAGGCCTTTTTAGGGTTACGTAGCTATATAAGGCCTATAGGCTCTGCAGCAATTTGCGCTGCCTTGCTAACCTTAGAATAATTATCTTAGTAGAAGACTAGCTATCTAATATTCTTAGAGGAAATCTCTTCGGATCTTATATATATAAAGAGCTCTTCTTAGCAGGAAAGGAGAGGGGAAGATAGGGAGAATACATAAAGAACACATAGAGAATATATATAATATACACCTAGCCTAATAGGCTCTTATATATATACATATCTCTCTTCTCCGCATATTTCCTTCTACGTGACCTTCCGATTCCGACAGGATCTCTCCTGAGATCCTAATAGTATGCATGTATGTATGTTGTATGTATGTGGGCATGGGACCGGGTATCGACACCGACAGGGCATCACGAGGAGGTTTGTGGTTGGCTCGCGTTGCTGCCGATGGGGAAACGCTGTTTTCTCGCCTTAATAATATGTTTATTAATTGACGCAGATTGTTTCCGAGATGGGCTTCCGTTTGGCAAGAGCCGGGAGGGCGTTTCGGCACGAGGTTGGCGTCTTATACAGAGATGTATGTGTGTAATGTACACACAATAGACTTGGGTCTGTATGTATTGATATGTATGTACATATATGTTGTATATGTATGTAGGTAGGTGTATCCGTATGTTTTTCTTTTTAAAACTTGATGACATTTGTTGCCTGCCGGGCTCGGGGCTGAGGCGCCGGCCTGTCGGTGTTGTTGTCGATGGCCACCTATCGGTGGTAAGTTCTATAATCTATCCACTACCTTTACCCGCCTTCATATTCCCTATGTTAATGTATGTATGTACGAGTTATTATGTAATGTATAATATATGTATGTATGTATGTACATACATATGTATGTATGCTTCACTCACACCGCAAGTTGTCGGGCCACGTCATTGTGCGTAAAGTCGTTCGTTTTCTTTCTCTCGTGAGGAGAGTCTCTTTTAGTCTGCGGCCGCATATCCGTAGTCCATACAGACTGACGTTAACAAGAGTAAACGTACTCGTAGTGCGGATGGTATGTGACGATACGTACGTAGTAGGTACAAATATATAAACATTACATACATACTACATAGGTATCTAGGCATATAGGGATAGATACGACACATAGCATGTATGTATGCATGCTGCGTACGAACAGGCTGATATATGTACATACATACATACATACATATGTATGTACATATACTGCAGTGAAAAGCCGTGTCTATTTTTGGTTCCAGCCACACTTTCTCTTTGGCTGCGGCGGGGCCGAGCTGAATCTCCTCTCTTCTAGCCGCAATAGGCGGGGGGGGAGAAAGAATACGAAGAAGTAAAAAGGGAATAAGGAACCTCTCTCCGAATGCATATCCTGCTTCCATGTGTATACCTATGGATTGAAAAACAAAAAGACTCAAGAACCTCCTCCCCCGGATCCAAGAAATAAAATCAGCTTACTCCGTTATTGTATATTACATATATACATAGGAATGTACATATACATACATATATAGCCTGTAGGTACACAACATATGTATGTATGAAACCTCCGTCCCACAGTGCCCCCTTGCTGACGGCCCCATGAATGACTCCTGTGCAGACGTGTGTGTAGGTGGGTGCCTCCCAAAATTGGTGAGGAAAAGAAAGAGGGGGGACAGTCGACACACACACAAGCTTCGACTCCATGTCTGATTCCCGCGGCCGGACCGTGCCTGACGCAGGAACGCGCCCTTTCCCCTCCCCCTTTTCTTTCTTTATGATTAAGGCGCCTCTATGGCAATTTTTTCTTTTCTTTTTCGGTTTGACCTTCTGGATTCTAGGAGTCTTAAATCTGTTAGTTAGAGAGCGAGCGGGGGAGGACGGGCTGCTTGTCTGGGACTCCCAATCTTCCGTCGAATCATCGCGGAGAAGCTGTATCCCCGAAGTACATATCTACCTATCTGCAGGGCGTGTGCATGAAGATGCCGCCAACAAAACAGCGCTAGTACCTTGGGTTCTTGAGAAAGGCGATCATCGTTTATGCCGTGAGTGCCTGGCGGAACTTGAAAGAAAGGATGTACATATGTTTTTACATACATATGTATGTAAGAATACCTACCTACATGGGGTAAAGTGTATGGCGGCAGAGCGTTTCAGGAGGGCAGATAAGACGCCCGCATCATCTCATCGTCGCCGTCTTGGCTTTGGATCTGAGGGAATACCCGACGCCTCCTTGTGGCGGAGATCCGGCCTCTCGGCCCACCCTACCGACGAGGCGAAGGAAAAAAGGAAAGAGTGCTGTTGAGTGGGGACTAGTTTCATCACGTGACTATAGGGTAATTAAGGCTGCCACCTAGTCTTCCTAGCCTAGTCGGACACACCTAGCACAATCGTCACACACACATTCTGGTGCGCTAGGGTCTCCATACATACATGTATGTATGTATGTATGTATGTTTATGTATGTACGAATACTACGGAAAGTGTGTCAAACGTCTTAATCGGTGCAGGCCGTGTCTCTAGCACGGATCGCCGCGCACAGAGGACAATAGAGAGAGACGGGGTACATGCATATGTACATATGTACGTTTATCCATCCTACTAAGACACAGATGCACATCCAATGCATTGCCCCCCATGCCACAGACACATCTCTCCTAACCCGTATATGCGTATGTATGTATGTATGTACATATGTAGTAGGTGCCTAGTATTGGTTAGGTACGAAGGGATAGTGTAGACGAGAACATGCCAACGTCGGCCGCCTCCGTGCCAACGTCAAGCACAAGGCCCTTGTCTCGACCACCCCCTGCAACCCCATCGGTGAAAGGGGGCTTGTGACCCGGCCGACGGTCATTCCGGGCCGGCAGAGCAGGGCGCGACTAAAGAAAAAAAAAGAAAAGAGAAAGAACAAACGCCGGGAAAGCTGTGTCTGCGGTGAATAAGGAGGAAGGAAAATCAAAGGACAGGAAACGGATTGCCTCTTACCTGGGGATTATCCCACTGCTACGTAACGTCGCCGTGCCACAAGGCCGTTCGGCGTCATGACTAAAGAGCTGCTCACTGGCTGCCAAGCGCGCCAATGCCAAGAGGGCCGACAGGTTAAACACATTACAAAAAACGATGATAAGCCAACAACGTGCACAATAATAGGCAACAGCAGTCACCTATCAATATCATCACATATGTACATACTCCGTAGGTACATACATATGTGCATGCGGGATGTATGTGCCTATATATGTATGTATTTAAAGTGATTTCTGCTTCTTGCATAATAATGAAAGACACAGAGACAGAGAAAGGGAAAAAGAAGACGAAGAAGGTAAACAATAACTAAAGAAGCGAGGGGGGCGTGAGATGAGCAAGGGATCACGGTAGTACAGTGCGGGGACTTATATGCACACATACCTTTTTGGCACATTGTACGGATATCCGTATGTATGTACATATGTATAAGACGAACAGCCGATGTGTCTTGGAGCGGACGTTTGCTGTCGAGTCGTCGACAAAAACCCGCCGATGCCCTCTCTAGGTGGGGAGAATACCTAGGTAGTAGCTTACCTGCGCTGCATAAGCCAATAGTCCAGCGGCGTCTTGGACGATACAGATATGGACAATACTGTGCTTGTCTTGGGAACTTTGCCTCGCAAATGCAGCGACGAACACAGCAGAAGACGCACTGTACCCTCATTACTCCCAACTGCCTCTTCCCGCCAATGCCCCCATGGGAGTAATCAAGCCCAAAGACTCTGAGTCTCTGACACATCCGCCTGCCTGCCGCGCCTCGCCGGACAAAGCTGGGTGCTCCACTGCAACTCACCAATCATCCTTCGTCTTCTCCTCCCCCTCTCCACAACACCGGAGATTCTGACTTCCCACCTTTTCTGTACGGGAGTGCTTCTGCGCCTCCAAGGTCTTCCCCACCGGCGAGACGTCGTCCAGTGTGGTCTACCCGGGGGTAGGGTAGGGGGGCTTACATATACCAGCAGCATCGGAACCAGGCTTCCACTGTTCCAAAAAGAGGGAAGGGTATCCCTGACACCCTGTACATAGGTACATGTATGGATGGATAACTTACGGCCCTAGACCCGACGCCTGTTCGGTCACCCAACACTCATCTCTTTGCCGCTTCCATTCCGTGGATGAATTGCCACGCTCACGTACCTACTACCTCAAGGGGGCATGATAAACAGAACCAGAGTCTTTCCTTTTACCTGCCTCGCAGGCTGCTTGGATGGGGTACATGTCTACTGCTAGTACTAGATGGTACTGAAGGTACCAGCCTAGCCTGAAGTGACGGATTATGCAACCAGCGTGCGTGAGTGTGCAAATATCCGATCTACGCTAGCAGACGGGGCAGGTACGAACTTGACCCATCGGGGCAGGTACGGAGGATACCTTGCTACTACCTCCCTACAAGGCCACATCCGTCTTCTTCGAGAGGCTGGCATGCATGTATGTACATACATACATAGGTAGGTAGGTATTACGGATAGGTAGGGTAGGTACCCAGGTATCTAGGTAGGTAGGTATGTATGTACATATGTATATGATACGAATATAAGATATGTACGGATATGTGCTATGTACATACATACATACATATGTACATATGTATTCGTAAACTGTGCCGCTTGGCACGAATCGATTGCATCTCTCCTCTGAGGTTTAGAAGAAAAAGGAATAACAGGTTCCCGAAGGGCATCTTCTTTGCCTTAAAAAAAAAAGCAAGACATCATCACCACCACCATCACCCACCATCACACACCACTCTGCACAACACACGGAACACGCCATGTACTGTGCAGATACAGTGCCAGATGCCGTACCTGCCCGACGCGAGCGCCCCACCTCGGACGGAGGGGGCACCTCGTCTCCTCCCCTGTACACGCCGTGCCGTGCCGGCAGGTATCGCGGTACATGTCTCTCTACCCCGCCCTCCTCGGCGACGCTGCCCACTCGCGTGAGTGCCTCGTGCTGCCACCGTAGTAGCGCGAGTCACCCAGCTGCCTCGTCCGCCTGCCTCGCTGCGTCTCCGGCCGCTGGCGTGGAGGTAGGTAGGTACCCAGGGAGGCAGGTGAGCGGCTGTGAGAAGGAGCAAGAAATCGACTTCAACGGTACTTGCCTACGCCAGAAACCCTCCACGTTACCAGCAATGTACAGTATGTGTACATACATACATACACATGTGCCCAGGTACCTTCCCAGGTACCTACCTAGGTACTCATCATCTGCCCTCCGCCAGGCTGCCCAGCCAGCGCGGCCCCACGCCCTCCCAGCTAAGTAAGAGGTACCCCGTAATCATGTCTTCCAGTGGCCCGCCCCCCTTCTCCCCTATGTACAGGCTACAGGCTATACACCCTACTACCTACCTACTACCTACCTCCTAGGTTAGGTCGTAGGAGTAAGCTTGCGCCATACATCCGTCCATCCCTCTCTTGGTCCTCTCGTCTCCTCAGCGGAGTGAACCCTTTTCTTCCTCCTCTTCCCGCATCACCACCTCATTGTTACCTGTTTGCTCATTGTCCTGTGCGCCCGCCTCTCTCGCTTGCTCACCACACGCTTGCCCTTCACCATCTCTCCGGGAGACACTGACAATCCATTGATTGCCTTTGTTCTCGGCCGGTGGACTTGCCTTTTTCTTCTTGGACAAACCACTCCTTTCTTGCATATGTCGATGACTATGTGACGACGCTGTGGACTTTCGGTCATCTTGCCGCTCATCGATTTCAGAGACGCGACTTGCCTGTCCATTGCCCACGCCCTCACGACTGGCTATATCTACCTACCGCACCCGCCCTTGGACCAACGAATCCTATGTTCAACCACTTCCCCTCACTCACCATGAACTCGCTCAAGGTTCCCGAGAGCGGCCTGCTGCTCGACGCGCCCTCCCACAGTGCCGGCATCCCCTCGCCCCCTCAGGCCTTTGTCCTGTCTTTGGGCGACAGCGTCGTCGAAAACCTGATACAGAGTGCCCGCAATGGCGCGGATCTGCACCTGGTTTTGGGTGACATGCCCGTATGCTTCTGCCTCAACCCCGACTCCCCTTTGCATCTGAACATTCGTCCTCATTCTTTGGCTTCTGTTTTTAGACCCTGAACTTCGGCTCCCAACATCACCGCATCACCGCACCCGAAGACGACGTACCCTACGATCTCTACCTCACGAAGCCGTTCGAGTCGACGCGAAAGGCAGAAAGGCTACCCCATACGAGCTCGCTATTCAAGAAGCCCAAGGTGGCCATCTCAAGTCAGAAAAAGAGCTCGGCCAAGGCAGCTGCGAAAGAGGCGGATCACAAGACGCCCGCGGCCCCTACCGGTGGCAAGAGCTCGACTCCGTCGGCCCTGGATTCCGACATAGAAGCTCTCCAGAACGGATTGGCGGCCCATGATGCTGGACGAGACAGGTCAGGACTCTTTGCAGTCCTTGGTCACGTCGTATGGCTAACCGTCGTCAAAGGGCCCGTATGGTGGAGAAGCTTCCTGCATCGAGGAAGGCGCCGGAAAAGATGAAGAGCAAGCTGTGGGCGAACTGCAACTCGACCTCTAAATCGTTGCCGACGTCTCCGGCCATCAACAACTCGGCCGGCTCGCCCTCGACGACGCCCACGCTGTCCGCCAGCCAGCAAGCAGTGGAGCGCAAAAAGGAGCAGAGAGTCGTTCTCGTACATGAACTCGCGGTGGAAAGCCGTTCTTTGGACTACCTTCGAGCGAAGTGGGCCGGCAAGGAGGCCGAGTTTCGACCGACGTTGGAAAAGACGGCCGACTACGACGCCGAGTCCAAGAAGTGGTGCATGACGAAGCCGTGCTGGAAAGAGCTCGATGTCTGGAAATACGACTATGAATCACAAAAGGACCGGCAAACGGCCATTGACAATGCTATTTGGCAATACGACAAGCAGAGACTGTCGTCTTTCGAGGTCGAATGGCAGAGGCTGCTGCCGGTGGAGGAACGGGGCAAGGGCAAATGCCTCAGTCGGCTGCAGGCAAACCTGGCCAAGGGCCCCGCGCCGCCGGCACCGAAAGCCAAGGGGCAGAGGGGGGACGACGGCGACGGCGACAGCGGCAGCCCGGACGGGGGAGCCAAGGCCAAGGCCAGCGGCGAGAGCATGGCCAGGTCCAACTCTTACCAGCCGCCGGCCAAGACGAAAAAGGTCAGCGCCCACGACGCCCAGGCCAAGCGCCTCCTGGGAAACGCCAAGGCCAAGGCGGCGGTCCCGCCCAAGACGTCGCCGACGAAGGCCAAGGCCGGAGGAGCCAAGGGGACCAGCGGCCGCGTGCTGTCGGCGGCCATCGTCGAGAACTCGGACTCGTCGGGCGACGAGGCTGCCACGCACAAGGCGAAGACGGCGAAGCCCAAGGACACGGTCTTCGTCAATGTCGGGCGACTGCAGCCGCGGGCGGTGCCGACGAAGCCGGCGTCACAGCCGGCGTCGAAGCGAAGCCGCGAGGACGACGACTCGAGTTCCAGCTCCGGCACGCCGCTGTCGAAGCGCATCAAGGCCAAGCAACCCCTACCGGCGTCGAGTACGAGACAACGGCCTACTAATGCGACGACGACGGCGGCGGCACCCCGCAAAGCCGGCACGCCGACGGTGGCGAAGAGCAACAGCAACAGCAACAGCAACAGCAGCGGTAGCAAGAAGAAGACGTCACCGACCAAGTCGTCGCCGTTGGCGTCTTCGCCGCCGACGAATGCGTCGGAGCTGGACGAGGAAACGCCGCCGGCGCCGGCACCGAAGCGCAAGATGGACGGCCAGGGCAATGGAGGACCGGCCAAGCGGCGGGCAGTGGAAAGCGTTCCGACGGAGGTGCTTTCCAAAGCGCACAAATTCAAGGCCTACTACCAAAAGTACGAGGCCTTGCATTGGGAGATATCGGCCTTGGACGATCCCCCGCACGAGAAACTGGCCGACCTGCTGGACATGAGGGGTCGCTTGCAGATGATGAAGAACGAGATCTACAAGCAGTACTCACCCGAGCGGGACTAGCCGGGATGAAGCGGGGGGGTGAGTTGGTTGAAGGGGCGAGGCAGCGTTGATTTTCCTGTTTTTCTCTTTTCTTTCTGGTTCAAACTTTGACATTGATGGACACAAACACATATTGGATGAAGCGGTTTGGGCGACAAGCCAAAACACATGAGGCGCAAGGGGAGGTTAAAGAGAGTAAATAGTCAGGATGGAAGTTAGGGCCAGGCACAGCTACAGCAGGGCAGGGGATTTGAGGTGACTTGATACCATACCACGAGACACTGAACTGGTGGGCTGAATGATGATGATGCATCAAGGCAAGCGAGCTTATAATCTGATTGTTTTCAAGGAAGTGTTGCAACAGGCGACGATGATAGGGAATGTCGGAACATGGGAGGTATCTATCGACCTACCTACCTACCTGCCTACCTTGGATAATCTGATAGGGATAGACTGATAGTACGTGTATGACGAACTATCCTATTACTTGCCCGCCTACCTAGGTAGGTATTTACTATAGGGTAAGTAAGTAAGTAGGTAGGTGGGTAGACTTTAGGAACCTACTAGGTATGTATGACAATCGAAGATGCAGATGCATACATATGTACATATGTACGGACACGTGCGTCGATAGAACCGGTAACGAGTTGCCCAGGGGGCCATGAATCGGCTGTACATACATATGTACATACATATGTTGTACACGATGGGATTGGGGAGGGGGTGTCGTTGTTATCGGCACGCTCCCAGACAGCGGTTCAATGTTAGATGAGACGACGTTTTGTTTTTTATTTATTTTTCCCTTTTTGCTTCTTCCCTTTTCCCTTTTAACTTGTTTTCTTTTTTTTTTTCTTCAAATGGTAATTTCTTGTCGTTTAGGTTTTTCATGCTTTTTTTGCATGGTAAAAAACACTTTGCGATAGATGCGGCGGCTATAATAACTTTACAAACATGGCTAGTTTTGTGTCGTCACTCTAAAGAGGTTTGTTTCTCAACCGCATGTCTAGATTATCTACCTCTATTAGAGAGAGAGAAGAAATGTACATATATACATATGTGTAAAAAAGTATGCCGTAGTTCTAGAGGGAGGAAATCCAAAGTGGTTGGGCCCTTTTTTTTATGTGGGACCTTGTCCTTATTAATCTCTTCCCTTTTTCTCCTGTTCTGGTTGATTTAGTCCGGTTGATCTACGTATATATATATGTACTGTCGCGGGCACGGACCCGCTAGGGCTCGAGCCCAGTCAGGCTCATGTAATTAGCACACTATATTTGTATAAGGAGCCTACTAGAGTTAGACTTAGCATAATAACAATCTAGTCCTTTATATCGACAGCCTAAGTCGCATAATAGGTTATACGCCCGTCGCGCCTAATAGCGCGTTTTTTATTATAATAACGCTTTCCTTAGTATTAAGACCCTCTTTAGGTCTGCTTAGCTGCAGGAGACAGTATATAGTAGCTATTACTACTATTTTCGGAGGGCGTTATACCTATCCCGGTCTATAGAGACTATTTTAAGTATATAGGTGCTATAAAACAAGCCTCGCTAAGCGAGTCTTTTGCCTATTTAGGCTATAAGTATTATAATAACTTTAATTAAGCAGTTAGACTTAAATTCGATCCCGACTAGGATTATAAAGCTAAAGGGTTAAGATAACTAGCTTAACTAGGAGATATATATTCGGATAGTAATTAAGCAATTCCGTCTTTTTCCTTATATCGATAAATCTAATAGAGGAAAGCCTCGAGAGAGTAATCTCGCAGCTATAGAGAAGTAGCAGGATAAGGAGGTCTATTATTAAAGACTTATTATATATTATTTATAAAGGAATCGACGAAGAGACAATACTAAGTCGAACTAAAGAGGAGTAATAAATAGAACTACCGAGAAGAGAGAGAGAGGAAAGGAGAGAAGCTCCCCGCTAGCTAGCTATATACCTCTCGAGGTCGGCTATTAGTAATAAGCCCGTACTAATACGAGCCTATCCTATCCTAGCTAAGCTAGAGGGTCTACTTATCGCGTACCTATAATCCCCCTATATAGATATAACTAGGTTAAAGACCTAGTCCTTTATATACCCTCTATTCCTAGAGGAGACGAGAAGCGTAAGCTAGTCGACGCCGTATAGTAAACGCTACGATAGCTATACATTACGCTAGCGCGAAGCTATATATAAACTATAAAGGCTTGCTGCAAGCGGCTAATAGTGCTAGCTAGTCCCTCCTAGAGAGGGGGAGTCTATAGGAGGCGGAGTTATATCGCCTATATTAAGGCAGGAAAGCAGCTACCCGACTAGTAATAGAAGAAATCCTATATAACTAGCGCATGCCTCGAGGGGGTCCTATTAGAGCAGGGTAGCCTTAGAGGGGCCCCTTATAGCATCGACTAACCTAGCCTCGAGTATACGCTTCGTCGCCTAGTCGCAAGGGTTGTTTTCCTAGCCTAGCGCGATTAGTAATAGTACGTACCGCCCCGCCTTGCCCTATACGCTAATAATAAATTAACGCATATAAGATAGAGGCGGGACGCGTGCAACTAATTACCTAGCCTATCCTAGACTATAACCCTTGCGGCTAATCTATAAATCCCTTACGCCCTATCGCCCTAGTTAAAAATCTCTGCCTCGCCCCTAGTTCTTTCCGCTAGCCTAGAAACTAATATTAACCTAGCAATCCGAGATTATGCGCGCAGCTAGGGGTAGTTACGTTAGAAGTAACCGACTTAGTTATATTTATAGCAATACTTGCGCTAGGGCGCGCTAGAGGCGCCGGATTTAATAGAACTAATATCTATTAGGTTAGCCTTAGTATAAGGCGGAAAATTAAATATTACTTAAGATATATCCCTAGAGTTAAATATACTATCGAAGCTCCTTAAGAGTAATACGAAATCTAAATATATTATAGGCTATATTATCTCCCGATCTAGTCGCTTCTTAGGCTCCTTACGGAGACTAGAAGCTAATAGGATAATCTTAGCATAGTCGGACTAGTATTACTATTTAGCCTCGAAGAGAATATATTCCTATCGCGTAACGTATGCGCTAAGGGACTCTAACGTCTCCTATAATAAAGTAACTAAAGAAAGACCTACGCGTTACTCCTTATAGGATTTGCTAAGAGTCTTATCGATATATACTAGGAAGGATTTAGGCTAATTAGCAAAATTATCGATACGTAATATATACGGAAGGAAATTTTACTAGAAGGTGCTAAGTTGCGAATAGATATAGAAGAACTAGGAGCGACTATCCCTAATTGCAACTCCGTTAATAGCAAACTTTGCCCGAAAAGATACTAGCTATATTAGAAGTCTAGAGCAGGAATCTAACGTATTAGGGGTAGGCAAAATTTAACGGCGTTCTGAGGTTATACTTTCCGTATTATAGTCGTAAACGGAAAGGAGTTCTATTTAATATAAAGGAATTAACGAAGAGACGATACTAAGTCGAACTAAAGAGGAGTAATAAATAGAACTACCGAGAAGAGAGAGAGAGGAAAGGAGAGAAGCTCCCCGCTAGCTAGCTATATACCTCTCGAGGTCGGCTATTAGTAATAAGCCCGTACTAATACGAGCCTATCCTATCCTAGCTAAGCTAGAGGGTCTACCTATTGCGTACCTATAATCCCCCTATATAGACATAACTAGGTTAAAGACCCAGTCCTTTACATTATTATAACAATGCTATCCTTTACGGCATCCGTAACGGCGGCTAGGTCTTAAGCTATATAGCCTATTAGACGTTAGAGGCTATTAAGAAGAAATGCAATATAGCGCTAAGGGTTACTTTCGCCCTTATAATAGAGGAGATATTTACAATAAAGGCCGAGACCTTTACAACGTTTAGTGCCTTTATTAGACGCCTTAACCTTCTATAGGACTAGCTTAACGTCGTAATGCCGAACTAGTCTAAGGGCTAGTTTATTAGAGCCGCGATTAACGCAATTAAGAACTATATACTGCTTTAATACGAAGATTATATGCATAGGCTAGCCGATTAGAAGCCTCTAACGAAGATAGAGATACTAGCATTCTTCTAGAGTTACGCAGATCTTATAGATAATACTAAAAAGGATGCCTTTTCCGCTAATCTATCTAGATTAGGGACGAAGACTTAAGATCGCAGCTGCGGCAGAGGCCGTAGAGGCCGAGGCAGAGGCCGCGGAGGCCGCGGCTCTTAAGGCGGAAGACCTTCTTTTTCTTCGCCTTCTATAATTATCGGACCTAATAGAAGAAGAGGTTAATATCTCGACTATAGCTATTTTATTCCTAAATTAAGCCGGCCTTATATAGAAGATTAATGCTAGAAGCTTTATCTTAAGCTTTATCCGCCGCCTAGATCTATAGATTAGCTACTATATTAATAGAAACAAATTATAGCTTTAGAGTCTATTACTAAGGCAGGATAGAATTATAAGTTAATAGCTGCGAGCCGATACGTCGAATAAGATAATGCTATATACGACTTAGGAGCCGGGGGTTATATCTTTAATAACCTTAAATAGTTTATCGAGATTAGCGAAAATACTAATCTTAACCCCTTCCGCGCTGCTAATAGCGGAGATCTTCTGCCTTAAGGGAAAGGAAGAGTTAAGATAGACCTACCTAGCGGCAACTCGATTACCCTATCCGAGGTCTATTATTGCCCTAATCTTTAGGCGAATTTAATTAGTACGAGTATTTTAAAGAAGAAAGGCGTAATCGCGGACCTTAAGACGAATTACCTTATTACAAGAGGCACTAAAAAACGTATTTGCGCCCTAGATAATAGACTTCGAATTATTAATGCTATCCCTGCGGGAGGCGATTAATCTATAATCGAGGCATTTGCTGCTTTGCCGTATAAAACACTTAGAAAGGGCTCGAAAGCTGATTTTGCTATTATGCACGAGCGCCTCGCATACGCTAGCAAAGAAAAGGTAATCTAAGCCTGTCGGAAGGCAGGGATCGTAATCGAAAAATCGACTGCTAAAGGCTTCCTATATAAGGCCTGTTAGTTTGCTAAAGCTAATACTATAATTAGTAGGGATTCCCTAGCAAGGCCTACTAGATTTCTCGATATTGTTTTCTAGGATATAATCGAATACAATCCGCTAGGTTAGGGCGGTGCCTGCTATAGCCTGCACGGCATTAATGCCTTTACGAGATTTTACTAGATAATATTAGCTATAACGAAGGGTTAAGCGTATAAGCTTCTTCGGGGCTAGAAAAGGCAGGTTAATACCTCTTCCGGGGGCATACCTATTGCTACGATAGCCTTCGATAATGCGTAGGAGTTTAAGAGTAAGGCGATTAAGGCATAGGCCCTTTAAGATAGCTTTATCCTGCGCTATTTAACACTATACAATCCTTAATAGAACGGGCTCGCAGAAAGAGCCGGCTAGACGCTTCTAATAATAGCGAGGGCTATCTGTCTTTATATAAAGCTTCTAGCGATGCTTTAGCCGTATTATATATTAATAGCAGCGTATATCGCGAATTTAATTCCGATAGGAGGAAAAGAGAGCCCTTTCGAGAGGCTTATAACAGCGCTAAATTTGCCCTATAAATACGATATTAGCTATCTGCACGCTTAGGGCTGTACGGCATACGTTACAAAGCTAAAAGAAAAGATCGTAAGATCCGAGAAGATAGCTCCTCGAGCCTAGAAGGGCTACCTCGTCGGCATCGAGGGTCTGCATAGCTATATCTTTAAGATCTGGCTTCCTAATTAAGAAATAGTTGTTCGAGCACGAGATATCCGCTTCTTTAATCGGGCTAGGCTATCTGCTATTATAGACAATCCTTCGATTAAATTTAAGGCCCGTTTAGAAGAAGAAGAAAGAGATCAGGTTGTTAAATTCGAGCCTATCTTATAAGGGTCTTCGACCTTAGTATAGTTCTAGTTATATAACCTAAACTTACCTCCTAACCTTAGGAAAGGCGCCCGTACAGCTATAGACTCCGCCCCCCTGCCTATGTAATGCACTTATCTTATAATAGTTCCCTTATCTCGGCTACGCCCCTATTACGCGCAGCATCCCCCCCCTAAGATGCGCAGCTACGAGTATATAGCCCGCTTCCTAAAATCGGACCTAGATATATATATATAGCCCTAGGTAGCCTGCTTCCTTTAGAGTAGCATGCGTAATTAAATATACTTAGTCTAGCCTAAGTACGCTTCCTTATAGCTAGCCCCTTAATATAATTACGCATCTCTCTTTCCCCTTTTTCTTTTCCTTTTCTTCCCTCTAATAGCCCTTCTCGTCTATACCTCTTCCCCTTTCTTTCCTTATTCCCTAGCTATATCTTAACGTAACTACTATTTTTACGCCCTTATCGCATTAGTACCTATCGAATAATCGCATCGAATACTCCCCGCAATAACGTCTGCAGAAGACTTATATATAGCTAGCATAGAAGAATAGCTTACTAGTATCTCTTTAGCGGATAACACCCCCCTAGATCTAGACTTTATTCCTTACTTTTAGCAGGAACTTACCTATACTAGGCAGGCGTTAGCTAATACCTAGGCCTCCTTTTCCTAGGAGCAGGTTACTTATTAATAGGTTCTTAAGTATATGCAGGCCTCGTATTCGGCCGAGCTCGATTAACTTCGCCGCTCTTAGCTAGGTAATCCGGCCGCCTGCCCTCTTGCTAACTCCCCCTTAGCCCCTGCTTAACTAATGCTAGACGCCTCCTTTATCGCTATAGCCCTTACGCGCTAGCAGGAGGCCTAGCTAAAATAGGATAGCAAACCTAAATCCTTCTACTTTTTTATAAGCTAGTTAATTTACTAGTATAACGTTAATAAGCCTTAGGGTAAAGCTAGCACCTCGGACTAGTCCTAGCTTCGCATTCTTAATTGCCTCCCTAAAGATAAAATAAGGCGCGTTACTGCTTTCTAGCAGGCGGGGGGTTCTAATAGATAGCGGCGCCTATAGGATTTTTTCGACTACTTATACTATACTTTTAGCACGGTTTAGGAACGACGAAAGGCCTAGGACTAGCTGCAGACCCTTATCTATAAAGATAGATAACGCTTTAGCGACTTCCTCCCGGAATTCGAGGAGGTTATGCTTATAGCCGCTAGCCCCTACGGGTAGGCGGACTCCGCTAAATTAATATAGCTTACGAACTTTCTCTCTCCTATGCTTCGAGACCTTCTTATTACGGTTAATATGCCTAAATCTTACGCGGCCTTTATTACTACGCTTTAGGGCCTTGCCTAGTCTTTTACGTAAACTCCTCGTTTCTTGCGTATTGCCTGCAAGTCCTCCCCCCCTACCCTTATAGGTCGTAGCCCTGCTCCTGCTGCTATAGCCCCTATCCTAGACGCTAATAGTAATATCCTAATAAATAGCACCTGCCTAACTAAAGGCAAAAAGGTTACTCCTACTACCTTAACTAAACCTTATACTAAATAGGTCCTTCTATCCGTTATCGACTAATAATAAAATAATAAGTTATATATACGCTATAAAGTACGCAGCTATATAATCTATGCTTATCCGTACGCTATAGCGCGTTAGCTAGCCCCTGCTCCTAGCGTTCCTAATCCGCGTATCGCGTATACTAATATCGAACCTCTCCTCGAAAACGCTAAGGAATAGGGAAACGCTTAACCCCGGAGCATTATAGCGCTTCGGGGTCCCTACTAGCTATAGATAAGAATATAAAGGCACTTCTTTAATCCTAGCTTTATGCCCCTTCTATATAGATTTCTATAATTCTTAACTACTTAGAACTTGTATAGACCCTTATTAATAAAGGCTATTAGTGCTATACTGCTATCTACCCGTAGCTAGCTACTAACCTTCGTATTCCTATTAAACGTATATTGCCCTATAGGATCTAGGGTGCCTTTGCTTAGATATAGGGACTTATAGTTACGAGTATTGCCTAGCTTACCCTCGAAGTTAATAATATTACGCGCTTTATTATAGCCTATATAGTTCCCTATCTTAACTTTCCTCTTATTTTAGGCAAACCCTAGCTTAAGCATATATACTCTTATTTTATTCCTTATAAATCCCGCCTCTAGCACGGCGACTCCTAGGCTTAGGTTTAATATCTCGACTCCCCTTTTACCCTAGCTTAGGAGATCTCCTCTGCCCCGTATATAACAGCTTCCGCCTTTATCGCCTAAGTTACCTGCAACCTTTGCTCGACGACCTCCCCTAACCTTCTTTTTTATACTATCTCCCTCGCTAATATTAATAAAGCACTATAGGATAAGGTTCCCCTTTCTAATACCTAGCTCTAATAACGCCTTCCCCCTAAAATCTAAGACTTTTTCCTACTTTTCCGTAAATAAGACGCGGATAAGTTAAACCCCTATAAGCCTAGTATCGACTACTCTATCCCCCTCCGCCCTAATATAGATAGGACTAATCCTATAATTCCTTTTAGCCCCCTCTATAGTATATCCCGCAAAGAGCTCCTCGTCCTTAAAAAGACGCTACGCGACCTTTTTACTAAGGGTTTTATCCGTCCTAGTAGCTCTCTAGCTAGCGCCCCTGTCCTCTTTGCCCGTAAACCTAGTAGCAGCCTCTATTTCTATACTAACTATCGCGCCCTTAATACTATTATAGTTCTAGATTATTACCTTATTCCCCTATTTAGCAATACGCTCTATACTATAGCTCGAGCTAAGTAGTTTACTAAG
Organism: Ophiocordyceps polyrhachis-furcata BCC 54312; assembly: GCA_001633055.2. NCBI lineage: Eukaryota > Fungi > Ascomycota > Sordariomycetes > Hypocreales > Ophiocordycipitaceae > Ophiocordyceps > Ophiocordyceps polyrhachis-furcata. The sequence goes on from LKCN02000007.1 coordinate 1,084,424, forward strand.
CTCGATATTATTTAAGCCTTTTATAAGGTCTATATTATAGAAAGAGAGGAGTAGAAGACGGCTTTCCGTACGCAGTATAGACTTTTTAAGTAGATAGTTACTCCTTTTAGCCTTTGCGGAGCCCCTGCTACCTTCTAGCGTTATATTAACTAGATCCTCGGCAACTTCCTTAACGAATTCTATTTAGCCTATATCGATAATATTATTATCTACTCCTCTAGTACTTGCTAAAATTACTTCTATAAAGTCCGCTAAGTCCTCTAACGCCTTTAGGAATATAGCTTTTACGTTAACCTTAATAAGTATAATTTCCTTATTTCTAGAGTTAAGTATCTAGGGTTTATCCTTATTACTAGCGTTAGGATCTAAGCGGATCCTGCTAAAATCTAGGCTATCTCTAACTAGGCTCGACCTTCTATAGTTAAGGGCCTCCGAAGTTTCCTTAGCTTTGCTAACTTCTATTATATATTTATTTCTAACTACGCCTCCGTTATTGCCCCCCTTACGGACCTAACCGGGTCTAGCAGACTGTTTTCCTAGGGTCCTAAATAGGAGACCGCCTTTTAGTATATTAAATAACTCTTCCTCTAGGCCCTAGTCCTTATTAAATAGGATTTCGACCTGCCTACTTAACTTAAGATAGACTATAGTAGATTCGCTACTAGTAGCGTAGTTTCCTAGGAATAGGATAGCTAGCTTCGCCTAGTTGCTTTCTACTCTTAGAAGCTATCCCTAGCTAAACGCAACTACCCTATCTATAATAAGGAAATACTTGCTATTATTCGCTACGTCGAGCAATAGCAGGCAGAACTCTATAGTTACTAGTCCTTTAATATTATTACTAATTACTAGAACCTCGAATACTTTATAACCCGCTAACGCCTCTTAGAATAGCAAGCATAGTAGGCTAAATACCTCTTACGCTTTAATTTCTAGATTAAATATCGCCCTAGCAAGCAGGCTACTATCCCTAACGCCTTTTTATAGCGAGAATAAGACTAGCTAACCTCTAATAACCTAGATAACTACGTTATTTAACTTCTTCCTTAGGATGCCCTCTAATTCTATCTTAATTTCTCTCTCCTAGACTTTAATAATACCTTACCCCCTGACTCGCTTACTGCTTCCAGCTTGCTAGACCCTGCCCCTCTTTTTACAGACTTATTTTTTACCCCTTAGGTCTTTTCCGATAATAAACTCTACTCCTTATAGCTAGTTACTACTGCCTAGGATACTATATTCTAGGAAGTCCTCTGCTGCGTAACCCGTAGCGACTATGCCTTCCCTCCTGCCCTCCGCTTTAAGGTTTAAATTACGGACTACTACGTTAACTCCCGCGGCCGCCTCTGTTTTTGCAACCGCCTCTAGGTCCCTAGTTCTCCTGCTGCTACAGACGTAGACGCCCGACGCGCCCCCCTCGACTTTTAGGGCCTTAATTAATTACGCGGCCGCCTTATCTAACTTATCTATAACTCCTACCTCGTTAGGCACCCTAGCAGGGACGGCACTATAGCTCTAGTTACGCAGGACTTCTTCTAGCCCCTATAGTAGTAGTTTATATGTTGCTTTCTCTATAACTATAACGTATATAGACGTTCTAAAGTCTAGCGCTCTTATTATATAACGCTTTTCCGCTCTCTGCCTACTCTAGACTAGTTCTACTAGTACTTTTAAATAGATTTTATAGTTAATTTTCCCCTAATAATAAAAAGTAACTGCTACTTTTAGGTTATCTAGGACTAACTTAGCAAGGAAATCCTCCTCGAGCCTATACTATTTATAGATACTAACCTTTATACGGAACGTTTCCTCTAGTATTTTATTCGCTTCTACTAGTAGCTAGCGTCTATTATAAGTAATTGCAGCTCTAACTAGATAGGGGACTTCTAGGCCTATTTTTACCGCCTTTATTATATCTCCTGCCTCCTTAGCACTGCCTACTACTCCTAAACTAATAGCAGTAGTAAGCGTATTAACTAGGAGGTTTAGGCTTACCTCTATACTATTATTACTTATAACTAGGATAATTAGGACCTTTAGCTCCCTGCTGCTTAAATAGCCCTTAATAGCTATAAATATATAGCTATTAGTATATCTCTTTTCTTTGCTACTTATAGCTTCTACGCCCTATCCGTTGCTCCTGCTATTAATAACGCCCTTCCTGCTTCCGCGCGTACGCCTGCTAGTTAAGCGCAGGCTTTTATCGCTAAGTTATAATAGGTCTCGGGCCTCTACTAGTCCTCGGACGCTACTACGGCCTAAGCTAGCAAAGCTTAGGCTAATATATTGCGCCGGCTAGCTAAACGCTTCTAGCCTAGTAATAAAGTCTAGCTTAACTTATAAAACTTTGCCTCCTACTATCTAAAAAAGAAGCTTAACTAGCGCTACGCTAAGTATACTATTAGTCGTATTATATCCCTAAATATTATTAAGCTGCTTAACCTTCCCTCTAGCATATATAATCGCTTTAACGTTAACCTCTTCCGATATACTGCGAATAACCCTATCCCTAGCTAGATAGTCGCTAATCCTTAGCTTCTAGCAATTCGAGTTAATAGGGAAAACGAATAGGAGGTAGATAATATTCTCTCTGCCTGCTAGAAAAAGGTCGGACGCAGTTAGCGACGTAAAGTCCTCGTTAAATAGACTAGATACCTCGACCCTACCTAGGAACCCCTAGCTAAGCTTAATAGTACGGATACTTTATAATAATTCGAAGCACTCTATAGCCTAGCTACGTATAATAATAGCCTACTTCTCGGACTTATAATAGCGTATCGCACCTCCCTTATAGCGGCTATATAAGTATCCTATATGCGTTTCCTTTTTATTCTTCTTCTGCTTATTCTAGGCCTTGCGGCTGCGCGTTGCCTAGCCGCAGGGGCGCTTTATTAGCATTGCTAGCGCTACGTCTAGCAGCGCCTTCCTCTTCCTTATTATTAGCGTTATTATTATTGCCCTTATTACTGCTATTTTCGTTATTGCTATTATTATTACCCCTTCCCCCCCCTATGCTTCTAGCGCTGCTACCCGCCCTTCTAAGGCTGCTATCCTCCCTATTAAGCCCCCTCCTCCCTCCTTCTCCTCCCCCCTCCCTTCTATTACTACTGCTACTACCGCCCTATTTCTCTTGCGTTAGCTAGATCTATATCTCCTTCTCTAGGGTCGACTTACTCTATTATAAGGGCCTCCCCCCTAGGGTACTTTCCCCCCTCCCCTAGCACTGCTAGCCCCCTTATTACTGCTAACGCGGCCTTTAACGCCGCGTTAGCCCGCTAGCTCTCCTCGCTATCCTAGCTAGCCTCCGCTTCCTAAGCACGAAAGGCCCGTACTAGGAGGGCGGGAGCAGCTAGGCAGGGCTAATAGGCCCCTGCGTACCTAGTATAGCTAGTATATGCCTTTTATAGCGTACTGCGCTTTAATATCTGCTTCTAGTCGTAGTACTCCTACTGCTATAATACGTAACGCACGTAGGGGTAGGCGCGAACCGCCCCTACTAATATTTTCTTCTCTATTTTTTTAGTCTCTTTAGCCTAGGGGGCTAGCTTATTATTATAGTCGTTATTATTATCGATATCTTTATCCTCTTCCTCTTCGTCCTTACTATTACTATTATTATTATCGTTAGTACTAGTACTACTACTATCCTTATTATCTCCTTTTTCTTCTTCTTATTAGTATTATGCCGCGGCTAGCGCTACGGCCGCTGCCGCGACGTCGCTAGGCCCCCCTCCCCCCCTGCCTTGCGCGACTACTAGTTCTGCCTCGGCCGGCGCTACGGCCGCTGCCGTAATACTGCCGGACGCCCTCTTCCCCCCCCCCCCCGCTTAACGCTACTGCTAGTTCCTTATCTAGGGCGGCGAGCGCCGCCCGTGCTAGGGCGGGCGCCGCTGCCCTCTTAGCGGCCCGATAGGCCTCCTCGCGCTGCTTTGCGCGCGTTGCCGCTATAAATATAGCCTTCTTCGCCTTGCAGGCAGCGGCGGCGTTAGCCGCGGCTATAGCTGCGGCTGCTACCGCTTCTACCCTACTTGCGTTAGCGGCTCCGTTAGTATAGTTATCGACTTTAGCAGCAGTATTAGTATAGTAATTATCGTTACTATTAGCAGTAGCGTTAGCTAGGTAATTATTATTATTAGCGCTAGTATTAGTATAGTGCTTATTATTGCTATTAGCGTTAACGTTCCGGTTATTATTATTATTACTACCCTTGCCGCGCTAGAGCTTACGCTTTAGCGCGGCAAGCTTGCCTAACTAAAGCTTAAACTTCTTATTATTAGTACCTTTACTCCTCTAAACCCCTTATCGACTTATTGCTTTTTACCTCTGCCTTGTTCTAGGCGAAGTTATTAGTGCTAGCAGTAGCCGCTATTAGGGCGGCCGCCGCTGCGGCCTTCTGCGCTAGCTTAGCCCTTTTCCCCCCTTTCTCGCCCCTTATTATAGGCAGCAGGCTCGCCCGCCCGCCCTCCCCCCTAGGCCGGGCGTTACTACGGCTACTACTACGGCTGCTATTGCTACGACTGCTGCTACTACTACCCCCCTGCTCTAATAAAGCTAGCAGTATCTATTTACTATTAGCCTACGCTCTCCCTCCTAACGCTACAGTCCTCCGCACGTACTATTGCTATCGCTATTATTATTGCTATTATTCTTATTATTCTTTTTCTTCTTCCTCCTCTAGTAATTATAGAGGAATCTTTTCTAGCGTTTGCGCCTTTCTTTTTTTATAAGCCCTGCTAGCTAGGTAGTAGTTACGTATACCTAAAGGCGGCCCTTATATAAGGGTCTTCGACTTTAGTATAGTTCTAGTTATATAACCTAAACTTACCTCCTAACTTTAGGAAAGGCGCCCGTACGGCTATGGACTCCGCCCCCTTGCCTACGCAATATACTTATCTTATAATAGTTCCCTTATCTTAGTTACGCCCCTATTACGCGCAGTATCCCCCCCCTAAGATGCGTAGCTACGAGTATATAGCCCGCTCCCTAAGATCGGACCTAGATATATATATATAGCCCTAGGTAGCCCGCTTCCTTTAGAGCGGCATGCGTAATTAAATATACTCAGTCTAGCCTAAGTGCGCTTCCTTATAGCTAGCCCCTTAATATATCTCTCTTCCTTATAAGGAGAAAGAGAAAACTTCCCGCACTTAAATTAGCAGTAATATAAGGGTCTGGCCTAGTGCTACTATAGAATAGCGACCTAAATAGTAATAATAAAAATAAAGAAAAAGAAAGGAAAGATATAATATATAGTAGGGGGGTAGGGCTATTATGCTATATACGCGCGGCCTGTACGCGTAGATAAGTTATCCTCGCGTAGTATAATAAGATCCGGGCAAAGCCCGGATCCTTTATATACCCTCCCGGCTATAGTTACCCCGCCTAATATAGAGGGGCGGAAAAAATAAAATCCGCATATCGCCCTAACCTACTATAACCTAGGGATTAAAATAAGATAATACGGACGTATACTCCCTATAACTTTATAATATCTATATACTATAACGGATACGGAATATTACTAAAAGCATATAAATTAAAGACTTACTTATAATAACCCGCACCTAGCCTAGGAGAAGAATAATATTAACAACCCCTAGTTAAACGCCTACTCGGGCAATAGGGACTTTCGTTATAAAAAGGGATTTAGATAACGAGGATAATACTAGCCTCGAGGAGGTAGCTTGCTTATATACCCCCTATATAGGTAATTTATATAATAACGGCAAGGCCGAATGCGTATATAGGCGGGGAGCCGCCTATATAATATACTATTAGCAGTAGAGATAGTGCCTATAGGAAAGGCACCTCTTCGCTACTAACGCACGTTTGCGGCAGCTAGTTCGTAACCTATAGGAGATATTATAGGCGGGCTAAGCTATTTTAGTCCTAGCTCGAGTTCGCAGCGGCAATACCCCTAGGCAGTATACTATCCTAACGCTAGTATACTAGGCCCGCGTAAAAAGGCTATAGAATATACTAGCCGTAGCCTATCTCGCCCCTTAGCCGACTTAAGACGTATTTACTCCCCTAGCCTCGCCTAGCAATAATAATAATAATAATAGTAATATACTAGTCCTAGCCTCTACTGCTATTATAATGCCTGCCTACCCTATTACCCCCTAGCGCGGAATAAACCTAGCTATAGCGGTAATATATTAGTAGTAGCAGTAATAGTAGGGTTTAATCGCCTATAGGCTAAATAGCTTTGCTACTTAGCAGGAAGAGGCCCTCTGCTATTAGGCGGATATCTAATAGGCAATCCTAGAAAACTAGGAGTAGTAGTAGGCTAATATACGCTAAGCTAACGCTATAATACTCGCCGCCCTATAGGGGCTTGCGGCTATATCGTCTCCGCTAGCGTTAGCTAGGTCTAGGTTTACGCTATCCTCCTTAGCTAATTCCTTAACGCAGCTATCCCCTGCCCCCTAACGTACTACTACTACTACTACTAGCACTGCGCGCAGCTATATCCGCCGCGGCTCGCTTAATATACTAACCTACGCCTATTAGACGAGTAACCTAAACCCGCGGGGTTAGCTAGCGTAGCCGGAGGAGGATAAGGTAGAGGAGGCGTAAAAGGGGGAGAGGGGGGAAAAAAGGACGTAGCGGAAGCAGCAAGTAGTAGGGAGGGGAGAGGCGATAGTATAGGAGTATATAGCTAAATATACTAGGGTCTATTATGCGTATACGCGTTACTAAACTTAGCCTCGAATTATAATAATGCCTTATAATCCTATATACTCTCTAGAGGCTTCTAGGTAGGCGTTATATAGCTGCGCTACTTAATAAGAACAGAATAGCATAAGGGTAAATTCGCTAGTCGCTAACCCCGAGTATTCTTAGTAGTAAGTACTTCCTTAACCTCCTACTTATTAAGGGACGGGTTATTATTAGATAAATAGAGAGTAGGGTCTAGCTAGGAGTTAGTATATAACTATAAGGGCAATAAGTCTAACGCAGCGTATTTAAGCAAGTCGATATAAAAGATAGAGTAAATACCCTATAGCGTATTAAGCATAATAGTTAGAGGGGATAAGATAGCAATAATATAGTATTTAGCCTAGAGATAGTTAAGCTTCCTAGAGGGATAGTTAGAGCAAATATAGCGTATATCTAGCTAAATAAGATTGCTAACCTAGAACCTTTTAGCTAGATAATACGTAGTATTAGAAGAGTCCTGCTACTACTACTATGCCTACGTAATACTAGCCTGCGCTAGGTCTATCCCCTCCTTAAGGTGCTAGAAAAAGGCAATAGCACGCCCCTTAGGCGAGGCAGAGGAAGCTAATAAAGACTACTCGATCTTAATTAAGGGAATATTAAACCTATATAAGAAGCAATTTAGGCTAAGCCTAGTAACTAATAACTTATAGTTATTTAACGCAAGCTAGCAAGCAGGGAGGTAATCTAGCTAATCTAACTAAGAAAAGGCTACTATATAGCAGAGGATAGCCTGCACTTTTTAGTTAGTACGCTTTATACTACTATCTATCTATAGGTAATAGGACGTAGATAGGAGCTGCTAGACCCTAATAAGATAGCAGAGTTCGGACTAGAAATACCTAGTCTAATTCGAACTACAATCCGAGATTAACTATATAGGGAAGCTATAAAAGCGCTACTAGGTTAAAATAAAATAACGCGTATAAGCCTCGGCGTCTATAGATATTATAGCCTTAAGCTAAACGTACTTAAAAAGCTAGTCTGTAATAACTATAAGGAAACGCAGGGAGTTAGGAGAGTTAGCTAGGAAGTTAGTTATAAAATTAATTAAGATTATAGACTAGAAATAGTTAGTAATTAGGAGGGGTTAAAAAAGGCCCTAATAATAGCAATAGCAGAAGTAATCCCTATAGTAATAATAATTACGTATAAAACGCGTAATATCTTTAGATATCCCCTCTTAGTAAAAGTCGCGTTAGAGGAGTTAAAACGTAATATTCTTCCTAGGGTAGCTAGCAAGAGGCAAGTCGTAAACGCGCTAGATTAAGGACGTAGTAAGAAGTTTCTAGCAGGGGACCTAGAGATAGCTACGGAATTGCAGGAAGCTAGCGGCGGAAATAGCATAATCTGCTACCTATTTGTAAGTATAAGCTTTAGGGGGGAACTTCCTCGCCGCTAAGCGTAACGCATCGAGGCGGATAGCATATAATAGGTCGTGCCGTAAAGCAGAACGCTATAACTCCTGCAAGTATGCGTTAGGAAAAGGAGTAGGGGAATTAGTAACGTTAAGAGGAGGAATAGAAGCTACTAATAGGGAGGGAGGATAGTCTAGCAAGGAGTTAGTCGCAGGAGGCAGAGAAGGAACCCTAAACGCGGGCTAGCAAGGAATACGCGCCTGCTAATAAGGGACGCTTGCCCGTAGCGGAGCTATCTAGAAAGCACGAATCGAGAGGGGCTATATAATCCGGCTAAAACGAGAAGGCGTATTATAGCACTCCTAATCGCGCTAGGAAAGAGTATTAGGACGCGCTGCCTATAAGCTAGGGCAGTAATAAAAGTAAAAGTTAAATAAAGATAACGTCTTAGCCTACTATGCCTAACGTTCTAATATCTCCTTAGGGGTAGTAAAGTACTTAAGGGCTTTATAATCCGTTAGGATTATAAAAGGCTCGGCTATACTACGCAGCTTAGCCGACTAGGCTTTAAGGCAGGCAATAATAGCAAGGAGCTCCTTATTATAGATAGTATAATTCCGCTCTGCAGGTTAAAGCTTCTAGGAAAAGTACGTAATAGGGCGGAGGATTTTATCCTTCCCCGTCTATAATAAGCAGCTACTAAGTGCCTTACTAGAGCAGTCCGTTTTAATAACTATTAGCTAGCAAGGATCCTACTACGCTAAGACGGGATAAGTAATAAATACGGCCTTAAAGTAGTTAAAGGCTGCCTAGTACTCGGCTATCTACTAGAAGGGCACGGTGCGACGAGTTAGATTAATAAAAGGGGCTATAATATAAGAGAAGCAAGGGATAAAGTCGCAATAGAAGTTCGCAAAGCTAAGGAAACTGCGGATACCTCGAATACAGGAAGGCGCCTCCTAGTTACGTATTACGGCTACTTTATCCGGGTTAGGACGTATCTTGCGGCTAGCATATATAATAAATCCTAGGTACTTAACCTCTTTAACTGCAAAAGCGTACTTATTAATATCTAGAAATAAACCCGCGGCCTATAACTTATCTATAATAGCCCGGACCTTGCCTTAGTAGTTAGCATATAATCCCCCGGAATAAATTAAAATATTATCGAGATACGCTATAACGAAGTCGCCTAGGGACGTGCCTAACGCGTTATTAATATATCGCTAAAAAGAAGCAGGCGCTCTAGCAAGGCTAAAGGGGCAAATAAGCTACTTAAAAAGCCTAAACTAGGTACGGAACGCTATTAGATATTTATTACCCTTTATAATACGCAGCTTATAAAAAGCGGCGCAGATATCTAACTTTATAAACTAATAGGCGCTAGAAAGGCTACGTAACGTCTCCTTAATTAAGGGAAGCGGGTAGCAATCCTGCTCCGTAACTCGGTTTAAAGTGCGATAATCGATATAGAAACGCTAGCTACCCCTAGGCTTTTTAGCGAGAAGGATAGGAGTAGCTGCTAATAATAAGCTTACGCGAATCTACCCCTTATCTATTAGGTTAGTAATTTGCTAGCGAACCTCGAGAAGGTGTTCCCGTAGCATATTATATAAAGGGCCCTATAGGAAAGCAGGCAAGGAACTATCTAGGTTATAACGCAGATAAATATAGTAATCCTAGCTGCTATAATAAGGTAGCAGGGCGCTAGCCTTCTCCTTGCTAAAAAGGTTGGCAAAATTAGAGACTTTAGATAGGAGGGAAATTATAGGGGGCGCTTTAGGAGTAGGGGTAACGCAGAGCGCTAACGAGATCTCGCGTAGGCTAGTCGCAAGGAACTAGAAACCCTTAGGATAATAGGTCTCCTAGCAAATAAGGCTAGTAAAAGTAGAGCTTATAATAGCGACTATAGGGTTAAAAACCTAGCAGGCAGCGCTACTATAAACAACTAGGTTATCTGCGGAATAGATAATTAACTCGCGCCTGCTAGCGCGGACTAATACGTTATAACGCGTAAGCTATAGGGTACTAAGAATAAATTCCTATATTAGCCTAGGGATTAGGTACGCAATAATAAGCGTAAGCTATTTATTAATATTAGCAATAAAACGTATAATATCCTAAATTAATAACGTCTCCTTAAAATAACTATCCTAATCTCGACTAATCGAAATAGCCGTTTAGACTATACGCAGCTAGGGAAGATATACTCTCTTAAGCTAGCAATATTAAACTAGCGATTCGCTTATAGCAGCGTAGTAATTATAGCTATAGTCTGCCTACGCGTCGATAAAAGTAGTAGAGTTTACGAGTATAGGAAAAAAAAAGGGCGCGGTATCTATATCCCTCTTAATATCCTTAAATTGCGTCGCTAAACTACTATTAATATCCTCGACGCGACTACTTGCCCCTAGCAAGAGACTTATTACGGGGGCAGTATATTTCCCGCCTAGCCTAGAGAAGCGTTAGAAGTATCTACTATATCTATAAAACGCACGCGTAACATAGATAGGCGACGCGCTAGATAGAGGTTATAGGACTTTAGAAAGTGCCTAGGGATACTATAGCAAAGGTATATACTATTAACGCGGCGCTGCTTAATTATATCCGAGCTAACCTACGTTGCTTAGTAGTAGGTATCGGACTATTGCGGATAGCAGGCAGCTAGTTAAGAGGAAGTGCCCGCGCTATAAATATCTATTATTAGGGTATTAGGGCGTAGACGCGTCTAGCTAGCCGGAGGAGCCCTTTTAGCGTTAGAATAAGCCTTAAGGCAGAAGGCTTCGATATTAATAGCAATAGACCTAATACGCGTTACCGCCCTAGCGTAGTCGTCGTAGGGAATATCGCGCCTAATATAGTATTAACGTAACTTAGAGGAGAGGGAGTAATAAAGGCGTTAGACCTTAATAACCTTATTCTATAAGGCCCTACCTAATAAGGATAACTTAGCCTTAAAGCGGATAAGAAAATCCGAAAAGGACTTAGTAGGGCGCTATACGAGTTTTTCTAGCTCTGCTATAGCTGTCTGCTAATAGTAAGGGTCCGTAAAGACGCTATCGAGGTAGTTAAAGAAATGCTCCGTATTATACGCATATTCCTCCCTTTACTCGAAAAAAGGGGCTATCTTAGCCTATATAGATAGCGCAAGGTATTAGTATAAAAACACTTATTAATTATAGGCGGTGCTAATAAACTCCTAGTTAGTAACGAGCTTATACGCTATAAGGGAGCGCTACGCTAGGAATAATATCTTATCGCCGTCGAATAGCAATCTAGGCAGCAGCGGCTTACGCTTAGGGCGGCTCGACTGCGCTATCGCCTATTGCTCTAACCGCAGCATAGTATCCTGCTACTATAAAACGATTTATTAAAGCTTAGCTACCTACTAAGATAATTAGAGGTATATATTAGGGTCCGCTATAGTAGAAAAAAAAAGCAAGAAGGGAATTAATCTTTATTATTTATAAGGGTCTGGCCTAGTACTGCTGCAGAATAGCGACCTAAATAGTAATAATAAAAATAAAGAAAAAGAAAGGAAAGATACAATATATAGTAGGGGGGTAGGGCTATATGCGCGCGGCCTGTACGCGTGGATAAGTTATCCTCGCGTAGTATAATAAGATCCGGGCAAAGCCTGGATCCTTTACAAGTAAATACATTTAGGAGCCCTCCGGCGCTAGGAGTTTAACTAGCGCAGGGCAGTCTAAGAGGAGGCTTAGAACGCCTAAAAAAGACCCTTTGCACCTTCCCTTACTAGATCCTACGCCTAATAAAGGCGAAACGATATAACGCCCTATTTCGGGTAGAAATACCCTTCTTAAGTCGATCGAAGAAGATTATAAAGAAACTTACCTTCTGCTAATAGCACTTACGCGCCTTCTAGGCTAGTAGATATTTAATAATAATAATAATTGTCCTAAACTTCGATAAACTAATCTAATAGCAGATAAATAACCCTCGCAATTTAAGCGTAAGGCTTTAACCCTCTCGTCTGTATTAATAGAATTATAGCGCTAAAAGCATTGCTTATCCGAAGAGATCTAGGGCATAGAGCCTATAAGACGCTCGAAGAGATTCGCCTAAGCTAATTTAGCTATATAGAGTGCTCTTAAGCCGTCCTCTCTATACGTTATATTTGCCAATTAAGATAAATATATCGAAGAGGCTCCTACGATAATTTTATTAGCCCTAGCCGCGGAGACCTTCCTAGGCTACGCCCCTAGCAACTATCGTGCGGCTAGGAAACTCCCGGACTTTAATAAATAGTAGGTGCCTGCAATAAAGAAAGAGATAGATAAACTATATTAGAAAGGCGCCTAGGAACTCGTTCTAAAGCCTTATAATATAAAGGTCCTTTTAGGAAGATAGGTATATATAGAGAAGCCTATTAAGGGCGCCGATCCGATAGCTAAGGCTTATTAGGTTATGCGAGGAGATTATAATCCTATTAATCGACTAGTAGAAGAGTTATACGCCGCTATAGCATATTAATTATCTATTTAGATTTTCCTTACCCTTATTGCTATATAAGACCTAGAATAGGCTAAATTTAATATTATTAATATATTTATTAACGCTAAACTCGATAAAAATATCTATATAGTATAACCTTATAGATTTAAAGACGAATTAGGCCGTATTTACCGCCTAAGAAGAGCTCTCTACGGCTATCGTGCCTCTCCTCGTTAGTAGTTCGAACGTGCCGCTAAAGACCTCGCTAGCTAAGGCTAGGAGCGTCTCGACTTAGAGTTATGCCTCTATCGCTATGCGGATAGCAGTCTTCTTATCCTTTATATCGATAATATTCTTCTTGCAGTACCTATATAGGCATAGATTAACGAAAAAGCCGCTATTCTAGATGCCCTTTATAAAGTAAAGCATTTTAGCAAGCCTTAAGAATTCCTTAGGCTCGAATTTAAATAAGATTATAAGGCAAAAATAATACGGGTTTATTAGACTGCCTTTACGAAGAAAATCCTCGATATATTTAACGCTAATAACCTTAAGCCTACGAAGACGCTATAGCCCTCGAGATATATAATTCCTTACGACTAGAAAGAAGCTAAAATCGCAATAGAACGTATAATATAGCAGAAACAAACGGGCAGCCTTAACTAGCTAGCCCTTAGCAGCTAGCTAGATATTACGTATAGCGTTAAGAAGCTATTAGAGGCAAATTGCTACCTAATATACGTATATCTCGTCGCCCTAAAGCATCTTCTATACTATTTACGCAGTATATATTCCCTTAGAATTATACTAAGTAATACAGCTTATAGAAAGGACTTTTAACTACGCGTTTATTCTAATGCCTTATTTGCGGATAATAAGGCTACCCGCGCCTCTATAGCCGGGTTCGTAATCTTCCTCGCGGGAGGCCCTATTGCGTAGAAATCGAAGCGTTAAATAATCGTTATAACGAGTTCTATAGAGGCTAAGTTTATTGCGCTTATACCCGCAGGACTTATAACGTTATAGCTCGCTAACGTAGTTCGTAATACTAGATTTAAATAGAAAAGACCTCTTATTATATATACGGATAGCTAAAACGCAAGGCTAGCTATAATTAACCCGTTAAATAAAGCGCGTATATAGTATATTAATATACGCTATAAATAAATAGTTTAGAGGCACTAGCAGGGCTATTTTAATCTCTAATAGATTAGTACTATAGATATAATCGCGGATAAGATAATAAAGGGCTTATTGCTTAATAAGTATTAGCAGTTTATCTAATAACTAAATATAACTATAGGAAGGAATAAAGAGGGCTCTAATAGCAAGAATACTACGACCTAATATCGCGATAATCGCTATCGGGCCTATCTGGCCTTAGGGGAGGTATTGCGGGCACGGACCCGCTAGGGCTCGAGCCTAGTTAGGCTTATATAATTAGCACACTATATTTGTATGAGGAGCCTACTAGAGTTAGACTTAGCATAACAACAATCCAGTCCTTTATATCGACAGCCTGAGTCGCACAACATGTACTGGGGAAATAGAAGGAACTAAGAAAAAGGGGGTGGTAAAGTAGAAAAGGGAGAGAAAGAGAGAAGAGAGAGAGAGAAGAGAGGAAAGAGGGAAGAAAAAAAAACACAAGACTCGTGATGACACGGCTCAAGGAATTGCCCCGATATGGCAACGGCCGAGTCTCTCGACGCTCGTCGAAACGCTCGAGGCGCTCGAGTTGAGGCCACCATCATGGGACGAGCATCGTCGTCGTCGTCGTCGTCGTCGTCGTCAGCGGCGACGGTCATCATCATCACCGTCTTCTTCTTCTTCTTCTTCTTCTTCTTCTTCCGCGTCCCCCGTCAGGGGAGCCATGGAAAAGGAGACACGCTACCTGGCGACCATCATCAAGAGCCCGCTGGGGTGGATCTCGGACGATGAAGGCGACCGCGAGCGGGTGTGGGAGCTGGCTAGCAAGCGCATGGCCGAGAGATGCGGGAGGACGGCCATGGGCGACGTGGTGAGGCCTTGGGTCGTGGGCGACACGGTCGAGCTCGTCATTGGCGAGCCTGGCCTTACGGGCGATGAGGCCTTGGGCTTCAAGACGTGGGCTTCTTCCTTTGTGCTGGCGAGGCATCTGACGCGTCTCGCCGACGTCATCGGCATCGGCAAGGAATTGGGTACTCGGCCGCGAGTGCTCGAGCTGGGCGCCGGCACCGGTCTGCTCGGCCTCTCGGCGGCGGCCCTGTGGAGGACGGAGGTGGTTGTCAGCGACCTTCCGCGCATCGTGCCCAACCTAGGCAAAAACGTGCAACAGAACGGTCCTCTCATCCGCGCCCGAGGCGGTTCCGTCGCCGTCGGTTCGCTGACGTGGGGAGGCGGGGCCGACGACGACGAGGCTTTGTTCGGCGAGCCTTTTCAATTCGACGTCGTCCTCGCGGCCGATGCGCTCTACGACGATCATCACCCGCGACTCTTGGCCTCGGCCATCGACGGCCACCTGGCCGCGAGACAGGATCGAGACGCGGCCCGGGCTGTTGTCATTGTTCCGAAGAGGGATGTGGCTACGATGAAGCTTGTCGACGACTTTCGGACGGAGATGGCGGGGTTGGATCTCTTTTGTTGTCGGGAGGAGGAGCTTTTGGGGAGGGATGATTGGGGCGGGGTGGAGGATTGGGAGGTGGGAGACGAGGACGAGGACGAGGACGAGGGGAAGGATGCTGTGCGGTGCTGGCTGGCCTTGTTTTCTCGGCTGAGCTGATGATGGATGGATGTAGCCTGTATGTACATATGTATGTGTAGGGGCGCATTAAATGAATAGAATAGCAGATGCGTTGGCTAAAGAGAGTCAATTTAGGCCACCCAAAAAGGGGGTGTAAAAAGGATAATGTCCATCATAAGTCTGACCCGGCCAGTACGTGCCAATTTAAACCCCAATCAGGCTCCCCGGCGCCTGCCTCTACAGGCCGCCACTAGCATTATACGGCCATCACGTATGTATGTATATTTATCGAGCCATCAATAGTGGGCCTATTTATGGCTGACGCCTCTCGTTCTTCCTAAAGGCCCAACGCTCCTAATAGCCGTACCTATAGCCGTCTCGACAGCCGTTCCTACAGCCATTCCTACAGCCGTCTCGACAACAGTCCCTACAGCCGTACCTACAGCCGTACCTATAGCCGTACCTATAGCCGTACCTACAGACGCGCCTATATAAATTAGCAGTGTTGGGCCTCTAGTAGGAACGAGAGGCGTCAGCCACGAATTGGCCCACTTTTGATAGCTCGATAAACATATGTACATACATACATATGTACGTGATGGCCGTACATATAATGCGCCCCTATGTGTATATAGGCCCCCCCTACCTACCTACTTGACTGGCTTCTGCTCATTGGTTGGGCAGTCATAGTTTACCGAGTCACTGGATCAAGGTCGCGTTGTGTGTACATACATACAACTACCTAGGTAGTAGTAAAAGTTAAGATGTACGGGTACCCTATGTAGGTGTGTTTAATACATGTGTATACATAGGTATGTATAAACATATGTACGTGACCGAGGTCCTCAGCTCGGGCCTCGGATTGACGTCGCCTAGCCTAGGACCTATGTATGTACAGGCTACGGGTAAGCTGCTAAGCGTAAAAGTAGAAGTACATAGGTATGTATGTAGTATACAATATGTATGTAGTCAGTAGTGTATATGTATGTATGTATAATGTATGTATCCGTACACTATTTAGATTTAGGTACAATAGGTTCCTTTTAGTTCGGTACCGATATCCGGGATCCGTTATCAGATGGCTGTTGTCTTTTTTTTTTCGACGACGAATTCATCTTCCATAACAATCAAACCTCGACAATTCGTTTTCTTCCTTCTTTCGCGGGCGGAGAACCATGGCATCAAGATGCATCAACCATGAAAGATGAAAAAAAAAAAAAAACCCTCACGGCGAACTCTCTGCACAGAAGACCATGAAATGGGCCTGCTTGACACCGTATCCTTACGGAGGCGATGAGGCCATGAAAAGACATACGTGTTGTTTTTTCCTGCATGTAGATGGCCATGTCTTCGTCAGAGACTTTCCGAGATCGAAAATCGGCATTATATGTATGTACGTGTACGTGATGCAGGGTGAAAGATCGGGGGCGCGCGGAAGATCGGGGGCGCGCGGACCAACTGCCTCAACTTTGCATAAACGTACATACATACATACATATATATATATACATACCATACATACATAGATAGATACATACAGTGAGGGTGTTTTTCTCCTCGCAGAACAGGCTCCCAGGGTCCAACTTGCATATACCTTGAGGTAGAGATGAGGACATGTTGTTCCTGCGCAAGTGTCGTCGTGTCCGGTCGCTGTTCAGGTCACTCCTGTCCACGCAAGCACGCCTCTTTAGCAGTCCGATGCATGAGAGTTGGAAAAGGTCAAGCTTGCAATCGAGGGGAAAGACGGAATTCTACGACGATGGAAAGAAGGGGAAATGAATAGAACATGCAGCATCTTTGTCTCCGCGTCACTGCTTCTTCCATCCCATCTCTCGTCACCGCGTCATAGACAGACATCCGTGATTCATAAACCTTAAGCCCGGTCCTTTGTTGTGATCTATTTCTTCTTCTTTCCTTCTGCCGCCTTTTTCTTCATTCCCAGAACATCCGGCAGGACAAACCCATCATCACATGCATCTATTTCCTCAACACGCAAACCCATTTGACCCCCCACTCGCTTCCTCGCCCCTACCAAACCTACGCTGTGCAGCCAACCTTGGCCCCCCCCTTCCTCCGACTTCGCTGCCACACACCCTCTTTGTTCGGCGTCGTCAAGAGCGCAGAACTCGACAGCCGGGTAAAGGAAGCTGACAAGAAGAACGTCTTCTCCTTTCAAACCTTCAATTTAGCCAGGGCCATACCTTGAGGGCAGGACAACCAAACATAGAGAGAGAGGGCGGGAGTTTTCAGTGTGAATGCAGACGCGATCACGTCTTTGAAACTTTTACGCAGACGCAGACGCACGGCCTGGCCATCTTAGTTGCTTTGCCCGTCTCTTCTCTCTGACTCAACCAGACTCCTCGGCTCCGCCCGTGCTTCCCCCCCCCCGGCCCCCCCCCCCTTACCCTTCTTTACCACTCATCCCTGCCTCTCACTCTTCCCCCCCCCTCCCCCCCCCAAAAGAAAGGATCTTCCACAATGGTCGGTACGGCAAGCTACAAAGACCAAGAGATCGCCTGGGTTCTTCAGCAGGTCATCGATAAGACTGTCGGCCACGTGGTCATGCAGGGATTCGAACACCTTTTCGGCCGGCCCTTGTCGATGCAGCAGATCCGATACCTGAGGAACAAGTACGGGAGGGATCCACGATTCAAGTAAGTTTTTGGAACAAGCCTTCTGCACGTTGTCGTTGCGGGTTTTCTGGGTGGCTGAACAGTCCATGAATGCAGTTCCCCTCTTGTAAACATGTCCCTTGGTGACATGGTCCGGCTTCTGCCGGCGCCTAAGGATGCGTTGCCCATCCTCCTCGGGGTGAGCCCCCCCGGCCAGACACCCATGAAGTCTCGAGACGGATCGAACTCAAACTTTTCTATTGTTCAGCAGCTGCAGCAAGGCAAACATCAACATCCGAAGATTCCAGATCACCGGAGAGCCCAGAGTGGTGTCCCTCCGCCTATATATTCCGGCTCTCTGCCCGTCTCTCTCACTCTTCCCCTTTCCCCTCTTCATCATTCTCGACCGCTACCTCTTCCCCCTTCACCTGCTTACCATACTCCACCTCTTGCTCTTTCACCTGTTCACCATTCTCGACCGCTACCTCTTCCTCCTTCACCTGCTCCCCATACTCGACCGCTACCTCTTCCCCCTTCACCCGTTCACCATTCTCGACCCCTACCTCTTCCTCCTCCTTCACCTGCTCCCCATACCCGACCGCTACCTCTTCCCCCTTCACCCGCTCACCATACCCTACCCCTACCTCTTCCTCTTTCCTCTCTTCACCATCCCCTGCCACGTCCTCTTCCCCTCCCATCATCGTTAACGTCACCGAACCACCCTGTTATCCTACCGTCGATCGAGACAGAGATCGAGCAGCCCTCTCCTCGAGCCAAGAACAAACGTAGACATCGTTCTGACTCGGGCTCTTCTCCCGATCTTCCTCTTCCCAAGAAGAAAAAACTCGGTGGTGACGACAACAAGAACGGCAAGAACAACATGGCCGACTACAATAACGATGTGGGCAACGTGGAATATTACGCCGAGCACTACATGTACTTCGGCTGGCCCAACGTGGATACGAATGGGAACGGTGTCGGCAACGGCAACGCGGCAGGCAACGTTTACGATGCCGGTATCAGCTTCGGTGCCGACAACGGCTTCGGTGCCGACCACGGCTTCGGTGCCGGCAACGGCTTCGGTGCCGACCACGGCTTCGGTGCCGACAACGGCTTCGGTGCCGGCAACGGCACGATGCTTGATGGCCCCGTGGTGGATGAGATGGGCGCCGCTTTCAGCCTGGGCGACCCCATGCTCTACATGCCGCAGGGCCTCGTGAGCCAGCAGGCCATGGGGGGAGACGC
Source organism: Ophiocordyceps polyrhachis-furcata BCC 54312 (assembly GCA_001633055.2). Classification (NCBI taxonomy): domain Eukaryota; kingdom Fungi; phylum Ascomycota; class Sordariomycetes; order Hypocreales; family Ophiocordycipitaceae; genus Ophiocordyceps; species Ophiocordyceps polyrhachis-furcata. The sequence goes on from LKCN02000007.1 coordinate 1,103,536, forward strand.
GGGGGAACTCTTGCAAGGCGAATACGCCTTGTATTATAACCTGCCCCCTGCTGAGCCTGTACCGCCGCCCGTGCCTCAACCGCCTGCCGTGCCTCAGCTACCTGCCGTGCCTCAGCCGCAGCAGGCGCCGGGGTCCTTCTTTTCGCCCGACGGCGATGGCAATTTCAACGGCTACGACGGCGGCCCCCCCGGCAGCAGCGGCGGCCCCCCGGGCGGCAGCGGAGACGCCCCCGGCGGCAGAGGCGACGCCCCCGGCGGCGCCCCCGGCGGCAGCGGTAATAGAGCCGCTCAGAAGAGGCGAAGGCGGGCCCGTGCCAGGCGGAGCCCAAGGTCCGCCGCCCCCCGGAATCCGTCCGACAGACGGCCGGCGCAGAGGCGCATGGGCAGCGCGGGTCTTGGGTTCTGCATGGCGGACCATTTCGCCCGCTTGCGAGAACAAGGGGCGGTTCCGGCGCCGTTGCCGGGGGACGTTTAAAGAAAGGGGTCAGGGGCGGTTCAGGGCTAGCACGTGGGGCCTGTCACGTGCACTCTTTGAGATTGGTTATTAAGCCTGCATTTGCATACATACATACATTGGGTGCCTCTCTACGGGATGAATCAAGCGGTTACTTGTTCGCAAAAACTTCCTCGTAGACTCTTCGTAGTTGTACCTTGTTGTCCATGACGGCGTCTTATTAGTGACAAGGCCTGAGATGGGATTCTTCCTGCTCTCTGTCGCGGTACGACGCACCACCACTTCCTCCTCAGAAAAAAACTGGAGGTACCTCTCGAGGGTGCGCACTCACTCACTCATTGGTAGGCAGGCATCAGTGGCCTGCGGCGTAAGGCACGTTTAGCATAGCAAGGTCTTGCTCTCTGTCGTAGTGAGGTGTACGGTGTGTCGAACTAAACAGGAGGCAACCCCCCCTCCCCCGAGGTGCACACTCATTAGTAGGCAGGCATTGGTGGCCTGCGGCGTAAGGCACGTTTGGCATAGCAAGGTCTTGCTCTTTATTATAGTAAAAGAAACGGTATATCGAATAAAACAGGAGGCAACCCCCCCCCCCCGAGGTGCACACTTACTGGTAGGCAGGCATAGTGGCCTGCGGCGTAAGGCACGTTTGGCACGGCACGGCAAAGGGCATAAATACCTACCTAGGCACTCCCCCTCCCCCCCCCCCCTCTGATCAGGTCCCCGGTGTCGATTTTGATTCTTCAACGCTTCTCTTCCTGTGACGACTCATGATCAGTTTCATCCTACGCTTTTCTTCGTCTGGCTCTGTGTTGTGCCTAACGTGCCGATGCTCACCACATGATGGCAATTCTCGCTTCCGTCGCGGCGACAAAAACTCTCCTTTGCAGAGACGAATTCCCGTCTCTCGACTTCTGGGTACGCAAGCCGTCCAGAGTCAATGATGACGACGAACATGACTGATAAAGCCAACAAGCTCCAGCAGCGAAATGCCCTCGCCGTCTCTGCCGACTTGGACGGCATCTGTGTCTCGCCAGCCTTGGGAGGGCAATATGGACTACTATAACATGAACTACCAACATGGACTACTACAACATGAACTACCAACATGAACTACCAACATGAACGAGTACGGTGCCGGCAACGGCGACGGCAACTTCAACGGCTACGATGCCGGCAACGGCTTCGATGCCTACAACGGCTACGATGCCGGCAACGACCGGCGAAACATCGAACAATACGGCCAACCCACCCACCACTCACTACACGGCATCAATTCGGGCATATTTGAGTACATACACAGCGGCTGCAAATGGCGAACTCAGCGAGTGAGTGGTCTGCCGAGCCAGTCTTGGTCGTGAAAGACGATTCTGATGCATGGGCCGAGATGAGGTTGACCATCAACTACCATAACGTCCATGAAGACCTCCCTGGCGCCTCCCAAAATAGGTCTGACCCCATCAACCATACACATATGTACACAATTCAGTCGCGTGTTTCTTTTGAACGCACCCTAACCCCAACCCCAACCCCAACCCCAACCCCAACCCTAACCCTGCGATCCCTCTTTTCTCTTGGTCTTTTCTTTGGGATCACCTTTGGTCCTTACTGGAGTCGGCCTCTTCTCTTTGGCAGGGATTGGACTAATGAGCATGTATCCGTACATTATACATATGTACGGTGCCACTGTGCCAGCTAGCACGTGGGACCTGTCACGTGTCTCAGAGAGCCCCCTTGCAACAACTGCCTTCTTGCTGCCAAGGGGTTTCTTTTTCTTTTTCTTTCCCTGTTATCGATTCCTGTTGCTCTGTGAATAAGAAAGACTTGTGCTCGTTGGGTTACGTCGTCGGGGTCGGCGAGTACGGATTACGTGTGTTGGGCGGTTTCTTTTTATCATAGTCATAAACAGACTGAGTCTTGATCATCTTCTTTTGCTGGTTGAGCGTCAACACGAGGAACGGCAACTACAAGTGTCTGTGATTCAAATCCAAGTCCGCCCTATGCTTTTCTCTCTCATCTCTCTCGTCGACGCAACCATGTATATGCAAGGGTATCGAGGAATATACATACATACACACACACACACACTCACACTCACACTCACACTCACACACGCACACAAAAACAAAACATCACACAACGGCATGTACATACATACATACATACATACATAAATTAAACCCTTGCCCTGGCTTGGCTTCAGACCGTAATCAACACATTCCGGCGGGATTCGGCTTCCTCTATCGGGAACTGAAAAACCAGCAGAAACAAGTCCCGCAGGTACGCCAACCGCGGCGAGCTGCTCCCCAGCGCCTGCACGCTCTTGGCCATGTCCTGAGCCGACACGCGCTCGCCTCGACTCGGTAAGGCCTGGCCTCGGGGGATGAGGGCGTCGACCACAATCGACTTCTGGTACTGCTGCAGGAGCGTGGCCTGGCTCGGCATGGAAGGAGAAGAAGAGGAAGAGGAAGAGGTAGAGGTGACGGCGGCGGCGGCGGAGCTGCCCAGCGTCGCCGCCCGCAACCCCTGGACAAAGTTCTGCAGGGACGCGCCGTTGGCCTCTTTGCCGTCCGCCCCCCTCGAATCCCGGTCGAAGCCGAGGTCCATGGCGGCTCGGACGACGAGGATCTTGGCTCGGGCCATGTTGAAGTCGCCCACCGCCGTCGTCTTGGCCGTGCTCGACGTCCGGTTGCTGCTTCTCGAGTAGCTCGACATGTTGGACGCGTTGCTCGACCATCTTCCTCCGCGTCCGCCCTCGCTCGTCGTCGTGCCGAGCACCATGATGTTGGGGAGCTGCGGCGACCGGCTCTCTGGCGAGACGGGCGTGTCCTCAAACTCGGTGATGGGCGTCTCCGGCACGGGGGGGGGCTTCCGCGGCCGCTCCTCTTGAAGACTCTTGACGCTGTCTCGCTTCGAGTAGACGGACGACCGGCTCGACCGCCGACTCTCCACTCCCGCCTGGTCCATGAAGAAGGCCGTCTGACTGGGCCGCGGCGTGTCCCGATCCGGGCGGATCTGCGTCCATCCGTCCCTGAAGATATCGCAGAGTTCCCAGCAGGCCAGCACGGCAGATCCCAGTAGCCCCTCGTCGGCTGAGCGGCCGTCCCGCCGTCTCTGACGCATGCTGAACAGCATCTCGGCCAAGCCCCAGCATGCCCGCAGGAGCTCGTTCGTTTCCTTGGCAAGCTCGCTGCGTTGCTTCATCAGACGGTGACACAGGGTGATGTAAAAGTCAAGAGTCCTCGCCCTAAACGCCTCCGGCAGCTTCATGCTGTTTTGCACGCTGAAGAGGCACGTTTTTTTTTTTTTTTTTTTTTTTTTGCACCGCGTTAGCCGCTTGTAAAACGTCGCGACGATGGGAGACTGACTGGTTGTTCAGCTCGAAACTGACACGAAGCACCGAATCGGCCGTCTCGTCTCTCCTCTGCCGAACGTCGAACAGAGCCTGACAGAAGTCGCGACAGAGATGGAGATTCGTCGTCACATTCTGAGACTCGTTGTCGCCGCCCTGGTCATGATAAAGGTGTTTGCAGAGCTTCCAGCACGTTTTCCACGCCTTCTCGTGGGCGTCGGGCGTTTCTGAGTTGTTGAAGACCTGGTTACGGTGTTTGGAGCTGAGGTTGGCCAGAGTGTTGGTGAGGGTCCAACATTCGTGAAGTGCGGCCCGCAGACTGGCAATGCCGTCTGTTTCAGAGCTCGTGAGAGGTCGTTGTCGGTACGCGTCGTCGTCCATGTCATCTTCATCGTCTACCTCGGCTTCGGCCTGTTCGTCGATTTCTAGCGGATAAAGACCGTTAGCAAGAGTCCTGATCAGCGGAGGCCGGCGCCGGATACACACTCTCGAGGCTGCTGCTGCTACTGGACCGAAGGCGAGCGCTGTCATTGAGCATGTCCTGCAGATCTTGAGCTCGCGGCGTTGCGCTGTCGATGCTGTATCGCACGGGCTTAACATCAGTCGAGATTGGCGGCCGCGAGAGGCTGGGAGGAGACTGTTGTCCGGCATGCATCGTCAGCTACAGTCAGGATTTGATCGGGGTATGGGTTGACCTTTTGGGATGCCGCATCTCTGGACGCGGCCGAGTCGATTTCGGGTGACGCTGTCAGGACAGCATCGGTCACAGGCCTTGCACCAGTCTGAAAGCCATGTCAGTGCCGGGACAGCTCCGAGCACCGATCCAAGGCAACGCACCCAGCTCGAGAGGCTCTCCGGGGCGTGGATGACGGACACGGCATCTTCGCTGCTCGGCTGGCGCACGGCATCAGGCAAGTTAGTGGCCAGTACGGGGAGCTGATGAGCTGCCGGTCAGCGAGGGCTTCGACAAAAGGTTAGGTTTAGGGCAAATGAGTTTAACCCCTGAACCGCGCAAGGCCGCGACATCGGTCATGTGTGCATGTTGGACATCTTCCGCCACGTCGTCCTCGATCTCGGTCGTTTCCGTGCCGTTGGAGGTGACAGGCGACGGGCCTACGATGTCGCTAGGGCTCAAGAGACTCATGGCACTGGCTGAAGCGCGATGGGCCAAGGGGGTCTCAGGGAAGCGAATGACGGCGAGGAACTGGGATGGATGGAAGAGACCTTGAGCGGCAAGCTTTGACAGGGGGGGAGGGAGGGGCAGCATCAAGGACCTTACACTGGCCGCAGCGAGGATCGGAGGCCGTCAGCGTCAGACATATTGGGTTCTCGGAGTAGGGCAAAATGTTGGCCGGGCAGGACAGAGGCGCTTCGAGCGCCATGAGGGTGCGGCGGCGGCGGCGGCGGCGGCGGAGGAGGAGGAGGAGGAGGAGGAAGAGGAGGAGGAGGAGGAGGAGGAGGATGGCAGGACGATAAGGCGCGGTCGG
>LKCN02000007.1:1118398-1141748 GCA_001633055.2 Ophiocordyceps polyrhachis-furcata BCC 54312
GAGAAGAGAGAAGAGAAGAGAGAAGAGAAGAGAGAAGAGAAGAGAGAAGAGAAGAGAGAAGAGAAGAGAGAGAGAGAGAGAGAGAGAGACGGAACACACACACACACACACACATACATACATACATACATACATACATACATACAACAGACACGCACGTTCGGCAAATCTCTCCGCCACAGCCGGAGCCGAGTCCGGGGCCCGGGGTCGGCAATACATACATACATACATACACGTGGATTCAACGGCTGGCTTAGGTGTGTCTGATAACGCGTTGAGTTATGGGCGCCATGCAAGGCGACGCGCCTTCGTACGAATCATACCGAGGACGTGAGACATCAGAAAAAAAAAACAGATGCTTTGTTCGGAACTTGGCTCATTTCCCTACCTCTCTCTTCTGTTGCCTTCGCCATCTCTCATCAACAAACGATGGCTTATAACTACCGCCGCCATGCTCCCTTCTCTCCGCTCCCTCGCCAAGGCTCGCTATCCATCTCGTGCCTACAATGTTCCAGCTTGCATCGACCGTCGCTCTCTTCCTCGCCGTGGCAGTGGCTACGCCGACCTTTGGCGGCGAGGTTGACTTGTCGAGGCGCCATGCTACGGCTTTCTGGTACCCTAACATGGACCATGCCGGCCCCTATCGCGGCTATGCCCCGGACGTGGATGGCGCTGCCGAGTATCAGGTTTATCGCGCTGTTAGACCGGCTGATGGCCAGGGTATCCAGGAGGCTATCAACGATGATAATGGCCAACGGCGTCATGGTCAATGGCTTGCCTCGCAGCCTAGAGTATGCTTAGCCGACTGATACAAGCAACGTTTTTGACTGATATTGTCCAGGTTGTCTATATACCGCCGGGCACGTACGAGCTTAACAAGACGCTTTACATGAACACGGATACTATCTTGATGGGTGATGCCATCGACGTACGTGCGTTTCCTGTCGTTCGGCCTTGACTCTGACCCGTCAAACTCTTTCTTATAGCCGCCCGTTCTCAAGGCAGCTGCCGGCTTCTCTGGCACCCCGATACTGGTCTCTGGTACGCTACCGGATTTGCTGGCCGATGAAGCAGCCGAATCGCTAACTTTTGTCCCGATAGCACAAGATCCGGCTACCGGAGAGCTTGGCGAACGCTCTTTTGCCGTCGGCCTCAAAAACCTGGTGCTGGACACGACCAATATCCCCGGCGGTGCGTCTCAGCAGACAAAAGTCTTCATGGCGAGCATAATTCTCATCTGACGACATGGCACAGGCAATGGATTCACAGCGCTCTACTGGGGCGTTGCCCAGGGAGCGCAGCTACAAAACATGAGGATCGTCATGGCTACGCCCAAGGGCGACAACGGCCATAGTGGGATTCATCTCGGCCGTGGCTCGACGCTGGGCCTCTCGGATGTGCGGGTCGAGTACGGCTTGAACGGCATCTGGCACGACGGCCATCAACAGGCCGCCTACAAGAACATACAGTTCTACAAGAACAAGGTGGGCATGCTCATCAGCGCCGGCAACACCATCACCATCATGGGGTCGACGTTTGACTCGTGCGGCGCCGGCGTCCGCAACACGGGCGGGACGCCTTGGATCGCCGTCGTCGACTGCACCTCTATCAATTCGGGTGTCTCGTTCGAGACTACATGTCAGCCTTCATTTCTCCTGGAGAACTTTGTCAAGGACACCGACTCGGATATGGCTCGGGGTCCCCAGGGGACGCTGCTCGGACCCAGCCGCCATGTCGACCGCTTCGTCTACGGCAAGGCGGCGGGCCGTGGTGATCCTGTCTATGGACCGTCCACGGCCAGCAGCCCTAGACCGCCGATACTGGCTCCTGGCGGCAAGTATCCGGTCATCCCGGCGCCGACATACGCGGATAAAGCGGCGTCGGACTTTATCAACGTCAAGGATCCGGAGCAGAACGGCGGGAACAAGGTTCACGGCGATGACACCGCCGATGACGCGGCGGCGCTCAACGCGGTGCTCAAGTACGCGGCCAAGGAGGGCAGAATTGCCTACTTCCCCTTTGGCAACTATCGGGTCGAGTCGACGGTCGTGATCCCCCCTGGCTCGCGCATCGTGGGCGAGGCCTGGGCTACCATCTCCGGCAGCGGCGCCTACTTCAAGGACGAGACGAAGCCGCGGCCCGTGGTATCAGTGGGCGAGGCCGGCGACGTCGGCGTGGCGCAGATGCAGGATCTGCGCTTCACCGTCGCCGACGTCCTTCCCGGGGCCATCATCGTCCAGTTCAACATGGCGGGCCGGCTCCCCGGCGACGTGGCACTGTGGAACTCGCTCATCACCGTCGGCGGCACGAGGGGAGCGTCGAAGCTGGGCGAGAAATGCCGTGACCCGAGCAAGGAGTGCAAGGCGGCCTTGCTCGGCTTGCACTTCACAAGGGACTCGTCCGCCTACGTGGAAAACGTCTGGAACTGGGTGGCGGACCACGTCACCGAGGACTTTGACGGCGGAACCAGCATCGCGGCCAAGGCGGGCTGCCTCGTCGAGTCCACCAAGGCTACCTGGCTGCACGCCCTCGGCAGCGAGCACTGGTGGCTTTACCAGCTCAACCTTCGGCGGGCGCGCAACGTCATGGTTTCGCTTCTGCAGGCCGAGACGAACTACGACCAGGGGGCGAATGCGAAGCAGCTTGCTCCGTCGCCGTGGAAGCCGGACGTCTCGGCCTGGGGGGATCCGGACTTTGGGTCTTGTGCCGAGGACGATGGGAGGTGTCGGATGGGCTTTGCTACTGTTGTCGAGGGGGGCTCTGATGTCTATAGCTATGGCTCGGCTGCTTGGGCGTTTTTCAGCGGGCCTGGCTATCAGGGATGCGGTGGACAGACGTGTCAAGGTATGTTTTTGTCTCTTTTTTGTTTCATCAAGGAAAGCTGACCTTTTCTCTCTCTCTCAAGGTACGATGCACTGGATCAAGCAGACGCCGAAGAACCTGCAGGTGTTTGGGCTGTGCTCCAAGGATGCGGACGCTATTGTGCGTCTGGCGGATGGGAGTAAGGTGTTGATGCGTGATGGCTTTGAGGGGTCGTGGCCTGAGAGCGGAGGGCTGGTGGGCCGGTATACGCCGTGAGGAATGATGGCGATGGTGATGGTGATGGCGGTGGTGATGTTGGACGATACGGGCCGGGAGGGTCACAATGTGCATGGATTACAAGCTATACCACATATCTCTTTCTCTTCTGCCTGTTTTCATGTTATGTACAGCTTCCTAGCTCTGTGATGCTGGGGCTTTGATCGTCTGTTCAGCTTCTCTATTTGAAGTTTCTCCCAACTCAGTCCCATCATCAGGTTGGAAAGCTCCTGTATACATACCTATGCACAGACGGTGTGGAGTGTTTACGAGTTCTATACGGGGAGTATACATAGTTGTCGTTTTCCATACATAGACAGGGACGTAGGTAAGTAATGACAGCAACCATATTGATTGTTGCCTAAACATTGGGTCGGAAAACTCTAACAAGCAAAGACTCTATATAAATGATGCAGTCTTTCTGTTAGGAACTCCTTCTCCTTCTTCTTTATATCATATTCTCACCTTACGCCAACAACACCATCCTCTCCTCAAAGAGGCACAAACAAAAACAAGAACATCGACAATGAGGTTCTCTACCGTGGCCTATTTCCTTCTGACTGGCACGGCGGCAGCGGCTCCTCAGGCGGCAAACGATGCCAGTTGCGATGCAACAAAATTCAAAAAACTCAAAGACGACAGACTTCTCCGTGAAGCCGTCGAGTATGTCAGGACGGCCTACGTTGACAGAGATAAGGAAGCCTTTGACGGCTTGTGGGATAAGGCTCGGGAGCTTGGTTGCGAGCAAGAATATGAGGCATTTGACGAACGAATCAAAACCAAAACTACTGAGGAGGCTGATAAAATTGCTTTCGTTCGCTTCGTTAATTTCATCATTAATATCCAGCATTATGAGGGTGTTCAGAGGAAAGATAAAGTCAGGAAAGCGCAGGGATTTTTTATCACGCATGAGGATTATGATGAGTATGTCAAGGAAGAGGAGGAGAAACCAAGTGAGGAACTCACCAAGCAGAGAGAAGCTATCAGTAAAGAATTCGTGGACAACGACGTAAAAGAGTTGCTTGATGGGTTGCCTTGGTAGGTAGTTAGGTCAGCTCTTGTTTCTAGATCTATGATACTAGTCAACAAGAGTTCCCTATACTGCTCAATGTGGTTCTCTTATACAAGTTGGAATTTTCCTTCCCCATGTGCTACCTATGTTTCTGTTAACTCTTATTAGACCTTCATCTTGCAACTCTGGCTGATCCAATATGTAGTATTTTGCAACCCCTGGGATTCAAGTTGCTTCTTCACCTCCTTGTCTGTCATGTCCGGCCTCTTCTTCGTCCCATCCTCCAAAGGCAGGGCACAGTAGAGCTGCATGACGGCAGGCCAAGAGTTGAAAAGGAAGGAGGAGCACGTCGTGCGCATGAAAAGGACGCTCACTAATAAGAGGAGCAGGAGATGAGCAGATATGATGGTCATAACACCGGCCAGTCCACCTCTCCTCGTCGGCACAACGTGTTCTTCCCACGACTTTCGCTGGCCGTCGAGATGGATGGTGAACCTGGTCAGAGAGTTGTAATAGGATATCTGGGAGAGGATTGTAAACAGTGTTTGCACCGCAAAGGCGGCGTTGCCTGTCTGATCGATAATGTCCCAGAAGACATCGATAAAGACCTCGTTGATGGAGTTGCCGCTGTTGGACATGGGAGCGACGGGGTTCCAGGGCAGGTCTTGGTAAAGGCCTTTGCCGAGTGACTCGTAGACTGGAATGTAGACGAGCTTGCCCAGGTCATAGCTGCCGGATAGCAGCTTTAACCCCATCCGACCCGTTCGAGGGGCTGAAGGGCTGCATTGCCTGCAGTAGAGAGAGATGATGTCGCCCGTCTTGACCTTTCCGCTTTCCGCGTGAAACTCTGTCGAAGGCTCTTTATGCGGTTCGGTTGCCATCATGTTGACGTGTCTTACCTGGGGCTCGTCGGCCAAGTTTCGACAGGCCGTGGCTCTCAACGTCTGTGTCTTGTCTCGAGATGTCCAAGCACTCCAAGCTCCGTCGGTCGAGTGGACAAAGTGTTTGAAGGACCACGGCTCCAGGTATTCAGAGTCGTCCATGCTAAAAATCAAGGATCTATGCGACGACGTGCCATCGTCATCCGGTCCTTGAAGTTGCGTAAAGCACAGGCTCTTGACATTATAGTCGTTGGTCGCTCCGAAGGTCTGCACCATGGTGCAGTTGAAATCTCCCGTAGTCGAGGCCGGACTCTTGATGTTGTATGCAGGGTCGAAGCCTGCGAACCAGCCGGTGATGTACATGGACGTGCTCGTCATGTGCAGCGAGTAGCTGACGGCGAGGTTGTGCAGCTGGGGACGAAGGCAGACGACTCGAAAGTCGAGGACTGGTGCCGGCCCGTCAAACGTCTTCACCGACTCACGATCTGCTGCTGTTTGGTACGGCAGAAAGGCCCTCAGCGATGGCCCCGTGTCCTGTATGCCCGGCACCGGTATCGGGTCGGCGGCCAGCTCTGCAAACCTGGGGAAGCTGTTGGGCTGGCTTCTCCAGTGGTCTATGCCGGTCGTCGTGTGCGTTGAGTTGATGCCTATGGGAACCGAGTCGACCTTGGTTGCCGCCTGGACGTTGACGGCGCCGAAGTCGGCGAGGAGCAGGGTAGACGTGAAGTTGGACGCCATGGAAACGGCAACGGCCAGGACGGCGATGACGCCGTAGCAAAGTGTCTCCAAGTTCCGAGGACCAGATGCCAGCGGTTCGTAGAGATTCTGAGCACCGCTGCTGATGCAGCGCATGATGGACAGGGCCGGTAGTTGAGCAAGGTGGACGCCTCGCTTCTCGATGACGATGGAGGCGAGCATCGCTGTCATGAGGCCGCTCTGCAGACCGATGACGAGACGGATCAGGATGGAGCTGATGGTGATGGCTCGGGCTGCCCAGCCGCTGAAGACGATGGCGTTCCATAGAGCGGACGGTGGTCTTGAGTTGGTCGCTGCTGTTTCCGACTCGGTCCAGAAGAGGTATAGGAATCCGATGGTGGCGATGATGGCGGTGGTACCGAGGCCGAGGATGCAGCATCCCCATATGCTGATGGCCTGGATGGTGTTGCGAGCAGCCATGGCCTGTGGGATGAAGTGAGGATTCTACGAGTGGCATCGACCGCTTTAACCCAGTGTAAGTAGACGATCCTTGCCTTACTTACTCACATGGCTGATGTGCGCTGTTGGGGGCGCTTTCTGCCTATTGCGTCCCTCCCTGAGCATTGTGTGCCGCATCTCTGCGCTCGCCCGTAAGCAAGTATATTAATCAAGAGAAGTAAGTAACACATATACCGTTCAGAGACATGTATGATTCCTACCAAGCAACATGGAAGAGTCGAGTCAGATTCATCCATTTCTCCTGCTTCTCTCATGACTTGTCGACCGAGTTGAACATGAAGAAGAAGAAACAGTCATGGCCTTGGTTTGCCTTGCTCCTCAACACCGTCTTCGCGAATCACTACTGCAAGAAAAACGCCTGGATATACTGGGACGTCATCGACTCTCTCGACGATCGGTACAGCGTCAAAGTCAACCTCACCAACGGCCAGGGCTACACGGAGATATCGAGCACGACGGTCATGACGGCCTTTTCGAAATGTGCCAACAGAAAGATGCTCTGCGCGGGCGATTCCCTCGCAAACTTCACGTGCAACCATAGCCCTGCTCGGCATCCGGAAAGGGGAGGGTCGGGGCGTGGTGAGATTGAGTTTGACTGTTCTGATGGTCTGTATACTTGCTATGATTTTATTTGGGTGGCCTTCAACCAAGGCTCTCCGTAGTAGGGGAGGAAAGGAGTCGCGGCCATGTCTGATGCAATCGACGATGAAGAGAGACTCTTAGTCTTGGCCACAACGAAGGAGTCAAGATAGGACATCAGCCAACGGGGGATAGATGGAAGTGGAAGCACTCAATATCTACCTACATATGACATTCTTCCTCTCTGATGACCCTCATCACTCCATTGGCTCTTTGACACCCTGTTCATCCATGCACCCACTCATGCACCCTCGCGTAGCATGAGCTGCATTAGCTTGCCTGCCTTGCAGATATTCGCTTGACGAGACATGCAGCGTTAGTCACTTAGTTTCGTACGTATATGAGAAGCCATGAATTGCCCATCAACAGCAAGCCTCCATTCTCCTGTAAAGAAGCATCGAAGCAAATGAATAACTAGAGCTCTCGCTCGTGTTCCCTTCAACCCCAACAGGTTACATCTTAGAGTCACCGAGAAGCTTGTCAAAGTTCTTGTCACTAAACGACAAGTCGGCCTCTTCCCAGTTCTTGGCCTGCAGAGCATCCCAAGATGCCTTAGGCAGGCTCTCCCAACCAATCAGCGGCACATCTCCGCTGGGCTTGTCCTTGGTAGTATCCAAGTGGTGATTGATGGGCCAGACGTTGGTGTAGCCGATCAAAGCCCTGTCTCCGTCCCATGTGACCTTGTCGCTTCCCTGGCGATACTTTGCGTAGCCCCCGTGGGCTGAGATGGCGATGCCGAGATACTTGGCAGACTCGCTCTTTTCCGAGAACCAGAGCACGACGTTCTCCCAGTCGTGGCGGTGGCCTAGGCCTACGCTTGGGACGTCCTTGGGGAAATACCAGGCGTACATGATGGCGAACATGCCGTCTTTCTCCGCGCTGCGGGAATAGACCTGGCCTGTGCTGTGATCGCACTCGTTGGATTCGTCACCGTCATGCTTGTCCAGACCGTCACTTGAGGGAAGAAGAGGAACAAGTTCGATTAGTCTCGTCGTGAGGAAATCAAGAAAGCTTTGTAAAGAAAGGACCTACTTTGTATTCCCCTGCCCGTCGACGGCAGGGTAAGGCGTACAGCCATGAATGATGTGTAGCCAAGGCTTGAACCTCTTGTAGAGCTTCCCGGTAAGATCATCAGGCACCGTCTCGGGGAAAGCCTCGACCTTGTCGTGGGCAAGTCGTGGCTTGATGACCGTCGCAGAAGCCATACAGGCTGCCGCGGTCAAGCCGAGAGTGAGTTGAGAGAAGGCAACCATGTTTGATGTTGATGATGAGAGCGTGTAAAGAAAGTGTGTCGGTCAAGTGCTACACAAGGTGGGCGCTCGACCAACTCTTATAGCTAGAGGGAGACATGACAATGGGGGTCGAAGTGTTCTGAAGATGAAGACCGAGTAAGCAGGATCATTACGAGGTCCTTCGCATCACCAATACGATAACAATGACTGAGGCAGGGCTAAGCGGTTACCTATCGCCTCTTTCTGCAGCTTCGCCTCGCCCGGCCGGCAGACCACTCCGGCGGCCTTTGGACCCCAGATCTATCTATATGCGTACGTCGTGTCAGACACAGTGGCTTATGCGGCCCGCAGAAACGCGCTCTATCCCTGGAAGGGCTTACGACCGCGTTGGGAGATGCCAGCATCGTAAGGGGCGTTGCAACGCCGACTGACGTAGTTTGCTAGAATTGTACCCTGGCAGACATGGAGCATCATCGGGATGAAACACAATCCTTCTCGCTCTCATCCCGCAGCATCTCCTTACACCATCTCCACTCGTATCAGGGCGAAGCTCTCAACCCTACATGAATACAAGGCAAGCTACGACACAAGCTATTCTCATACAACAACAATGAGGCTGAAATGATAGCTCGTATCAGGGCAAGGCTCTCAACCCTACATGAATACAAGGCAAGCTACGACACAAGCTATTCTCATACAACAACAATGAGGCTGATATGACAGCTCTTGCAGGGCTACGTAACCAAGTCAACACGAATAAATGAAACATTTGATTAACTGCCACATAAGGCTTTGTTGGGGGTGATGGTCGCTGATGGGGGCGAGATGACGAAAAGGGGCATGATCACGGAAGAAAGGGGGTGGGCGAGAAAGAGCGGCGAGGGCTTTGGACAACTCTCGACATTCCTCACCAAAAGGGGCTACTTGATCTGATTCAACTGACGGACATCAACAAGTCGTGCCGTTTCCGAGTCTTACCCCCTGAAGGCGTTTAAGCTAGGCATACATACATACATACTGCATAGTACATATGTACACGTATGTAGTGACGTCGATCTGCCAGTTCATACAGCCATGAACCAAGCCAAGATAGTCCTGGACGGTTGTAACGAGTCGTCATATCCCGCGCTTAGGGTCCGGGTTTGAAGATGGAAAGCGTTTACCCCCACGTGACCAGCATCATGTGATATCCTTGATGCACAACTTCCATCCCTATCTGCAGACTGCACATTTGACGACAACACCCCAGCCAACGTCCTGGACGACGCAGCAACCAAACCCTCAGCAGTCCTCGAGTCTACGAAACATGGGCTGATGCGCCACTTGACTTTGCCGTCGCAGCAGACCAGCCCACGTCATGCTATCCGCCTTTACCGCCCGGCCGATCATCGAGCTGCGGCAACGCGACAAGTCCCGCATCGAGACCATACTTGCATACGGTAAGAACCCGTAAAGCCGCTTCAGGAGAGGGAGGACGCTCATGAGACAGTCCCAGGCGACCGCATCCTCGTCGGCCTCAACAGCGGCGCCCTCCGCGTCTATCGATTGAACGAGCTCTCTGCCCCGCAAGACGACTCGGCTCCGGCCTCGCTAGAAGCTCAATCCCCTCAACATGGAGCAGAATCCTCGTCAGCCGCGCCGAGAAAACCGACCGATCTGTTGCGGGAGATTGACAAGTTCTCGACACGCGCCATCGACCAGCTGGCCATCATCAAGGAAGCAAACATCATCATCTCTCTCTCCAACTACCATGTCTCTCTCCACGACCTCCAGACGTATGAACTCATCGAGGTGCTCGGCCGGTCCCGCAACGCCTCCTGTTTCGCCGTCACCTCCAACATCGTCAAGGACCCCGACACCAGCATACCCGAAATCATCAGCCGCCTCGCAGTAGCTGTAAAGCGGCGGCTACTCCTCTGGAGCTGGCACGAAAGCGAGCTTCACGACGATGTCGGCGAGATCGTCCTCTCTGAGTCGATCCGAACCGTTACCTGGGCTAGCGCAACGAAGCTCGTTTGTGGCATGAACGGTGGTTATGTCATGGTCGACTCCATCTCTCATGCGGTCGAGGATATCGTCAGCCCCGGCATGGTGGGTGCCGGCAGCCAGGGAAGCCGGTTCGGCGCCGTCAGCAGCGCAGGCATGGGCTACATGGGCTTGGGGGGGTACATGCCGAAGCCACTCGCCGCCAAGCTGACCAACGACGAAATACTCTTGGCCAAGGATATCAACACGCTCTTCATCAAGGCCGATGGCAAGCCACTGGAAAGGCG
Source organism: Ophiocordyceps polyrhachis-furcata BCC 54312 (assembly GCA_001633055.2). NCBI lineage: Eukaryota > Fungi > Ascomycota > Sordariomycetes > Hypocreales > Ophiocordycipitaceae > Ophiocordyceps > Ophiocordyceps polyrhachis-furcata. Next base: position 1,128,729 of record LKCN02000007.1, read on the forward strand.
CCAGATACCCTGGCCATCCGCGCCGGAGTCAATCGGCTTCTCCTATCCGTACATTCTGGCTCTTCAGCCGCCATCCAAGGGCTTCCTGGAGGTCCGCAACCCAGATACGTTGTCTTTACTGCAGAGCATACCGCTTCCTGGCGCTGCGCAGCTTCACTTTCCCCCTCCTACCGTAAGCCTCGCACATGCCGGCAAGGGCTTTCACATCTCGAGCGATCGCTGCGTATGGAAAATGGCGGCGACAGATTATGATTCACAGGTAGAGGAACTGGTCGAGGGTCACATGTTTGACGAGGCCATCAGCGTCCTGAACATGCTCGAGGACGCGCTGCTCAAGAACAAAAAGGAAACGCTCCGGGAAGTCAAGATGCTCAAAGCCGAGATGCTTTTTAAGAAAAGGAAACATCGGCAAGCCATGGACCTGATGAACGAGGATGACGTGCATGCGCCGCCAGAAAGGGTACTGAGGCTCTTCCCGCCCCAGATATCCGGAGAGCTGTCTCGCTGGGCTCGCCAGGACGAAGAGGCAGGCGAGAACGCTGCCGGGGCGAAGACAACGAATGGGGCTGCTGCTGCTGCTGCTGCTGCTACGGACAGCTCCGAAGGTCTTGCCGACCATCTCCTCCCAAACCCGATAGGTGGATTCGCGAAGCTCTTCAGGGCTACCAGCAAGAAAGGCCCATCAGACGCGGCGTCCGTAGCCTCGGTCAAGAAAGAGGCAGCAGAGGAGGATGACACCGAGAGCGCCAAGGAATCGTCTGCCAATGAGGACATGCGCCTCGAGGGAAAGGATCTGATCAAGGCAGTTCTTGAACTCAACAGCTACCTAGCAGGGACCCGCGCGCGCCTTCAACGCGTCATCGACCCGGTGACAGGCAAGCTGAAGCCTCAGTCAGACCGGCAAGAGTCGGCTGAGGAAGCGGCCGAGAGGTTCCTGAGGATAACACAGAGCGAGTCGGAGCAGAAGCTCGAGGCGGAGCTGCGCAATACCTTTCGACTGGTCGACACGACGCTCTTTCGCTCCTACATGCTGTCGCAGCCGTCGCTGGCCAGCTCGCTTTTCCGCATACCCAACTTTTGCGACCCCGACGTCGTCAACGAGAAGCTCCTGGAGCACAACAGATTCACGGAGCTGGTGGATTTCTTCTACGGCAAGAAACTTCACAAGGAAGCTCTACGACTTCTTTACAAATTCGGGTCAGCCACGAAACCGGACGAGGCAGCGCCGACGCTGCACGGGCCAGACCGCTCGATTCAGTATCTTCAGAGCCTGCCGCCGTCGGAGATTGACCTAATCCTAGAGCACGCGGCATGGACGCTAAAGAGCAACCCCGAGTACGCCATGGAGATATTCGTCGGCGACACCGAGAATGCCGAGACGCTGCCCCGTGACAGGGTCGTCGCCTTTCTGCAAAGCGTCGATACCAGGTTAGAGAGGCGGTACTTGGAGCACATCATTAACGAGCTCGACGACATGACGCCCGACTTCCACAACAGGCTGGTGGACCTTTACGTTGACAACCTCGGAGGCACGGACAAGGGGGCCGACTGGGACAGCCTGATGGTCAAGTTCATCTGGTTCCTGCGAAGCTCGCGGCAGGTCTACAGCTTGACCAAGGCACTCGGCCTGATACCTAGGGACGGTGAGTTGTTTCGTGGCCCTGCCGTGATTGCGGTCGCTAACGCCGTCGAGCAGACCCGGCCTTTTACGAGGCCCGTGCCGTAATTCTCAGCAACATGGGAGAGCACAGGGAGGCGCTGGAGATTTACGTCTTCAAGATGCAAGACTATGCCAAGGCTGAGGAGTGAGCAGGCGCCTCGCCACCCCTTTTCAGCGAGGCAGAAGGATAAACGTGTCTGACTACAAAACAACAGGTACTGCAACCGTTTGTACAAGGCGCAAGAAACCACTCTGTCGCCGGCATTCGGTCATGCCGCGTCTCTCACGACCGAAGACCCTGCCAAATCCATCTACCACACGCTGCTGTCGCTGTATCTCAAGCCCCCGCCCCCCCACAAGCAGCAGCTGGAGCCGGCGCTGGATCTCTTGTCCAGGCATGGGTCTCGGCTACCGGCCAACTCGACGCTCGGGCTGGTTCCAGACGAACTGCCCGTCAGCGCCCTCGAGGCCTACTTCCGAGGTCGCATACGGTCAGTCACCAGCCTCGTCAACGAGTCCCGAATTGTCGCCGGTCTGCGCAAGGCCGAGGGCATCTCTGTCGCGGCTCGGCTCCATCTCGGCGACGACGCCGCCGGCGCTCAGGGCGGGCGAAATCGGCACGTCACTATCAGCGACGAGAGGCATTGCGTCGTCTGTCACAAAAAGCTCGGCGGGGCCATGCGGATCGGAGGAAGCGTAGTTGCCGTGTTGCCCAACAACACGGCGGTGCACTATGGCTGCTTGAACCGGGCGACCGGGCAGAAGGCGGACCGGTTGCAGGCGCCAAGCTGGGCAAGGGGCTCCTGATGGGGGTTGAAAGCTTCATGCTACTTTCCCTTGCATCCTTTGTACCATTCGTCGTTGATTTATCCCCCTCGTTTGAGAGCGTTTGGGGGTTGTGGCGGCTGCCACCGTGTATACAGGAATAATACCCCGTCGGTGCATACGTATTGCGTTGGTCGTGATTCCCGACATAGCTCCGATTACTCTTCGTCCTGAACATCTTCGCCGTAGTTGTCTTCCTCCTTGTCTTCGTCGACGCCGAGCTTAGTGGATGAATGGGCTTCGCGGGCCTTGTCCTCTTCCATGCGCGTAGTCAATTCTTTGTTGACCAGGGCCTGCGTCTCATCGACGGCATTGCGGAGAGTCTCGAGGCAACGGACTTTTTCGGCTACGGCGTCGGAGAGCGGCGCGGTAATGTGCCGGACCACACTAAAGGACTCGTTGGTGGCGGATTTGTAAACCGCCTTTAGGGTCAGGTCTCTGCTGTCAGCCATTTCGAGAGGGCTTCGAGTGGCCTGGGAAGGGAGGCAGGGAGAGAGGAAAGGGAGGAAAGCGCTTCTGCGGGGGGGGGGAGGGGGGGAGGAGGAGGAGGAGGAGGAGGAGGAGGAGGAATATCACGACTTGTCCAGAAGCAGAAGGCGGTGAATCTCAAGCCTGGGGGCTGTGTAATTCTGCCGACTCTGAGGGGCGGGGTATCTGAGTCAGCATCTTTTCCCTATTACCACATACATACATATGTACGCTCAGCGGCCTTAAATGGACTACGTCAGGGCGAGACGTAAGCGAATCAACCGGCGACGGAAAGCATCACGACGTTTATGACGCTCCCTTGATACATTAGCCATTTCATTTCTTTCCATCTCGTTTGGCATCTCTGTTGGCCTTTCTATATCGTCTTCGACTCATTCCAGCCATCTCTGACGGCCTACGGTACACCTCAGCTCTCGGGTAGTTCGGTCGCCCCTCTTCGGTTTCATCACGTCGTTCGTTGGACGAGCGTCGACATTAAAGGCCAGATAGAACTGCTCACGATTCCGCAATAGCCAAGTCTATCCCGACAGTCTTCCGTCGCTTTCCACGCCGCCATGTGACTTGGGCCCCCGCCCGGAACCGGCGAAAATGCAATCAGGACAGCACCCACCTCCGCCAGCCTCGTCACGGTTACGGGCCATCGGCAGCCTCTCCTCCCTCACAGGGTCCTCGAGTCCGTCCATGAAGCCGAACCAGTCGACGGGGCCGACTCGGCCTCCCTCGCTGCGGATAGACTCGTCGGCGGGTCAAGACGGCAACTTTGCGCCCTCCAGCGCCGTCAACAAGACGCGTGGATGGGATGCCTCTCCAGCGACGCCCATATATAACCAGTTCGCCACGGTGCAGACCAGCGCGAGCGCCTCCAACCTTCACCAGAACTTTTCCCGTCCCGCTGCCCCTCCGCAGCTGACGAAACCGTTGGTGTCGCCGTCCCTGCTCAAAGGTCACACGAGGAAGCTTTCGGCCACGCAGGGCTCTTTCGACTCGACCCTCCCGTCGACGACCACGCCCAATCTTCCCCACGTCGGGATGAGCCAGCCTGGCCAGGACTCGCCGCCGACGTCTTTGACGGCCAGTCAGATGGCGGCCAAGGCGGCCATCCTATCCCACCAAAATACCTCGCACATGCGCCAGCGGTCGCAGACGGTACCCTTCCCCGGTGAGCCCAACGAAGGGTCGAGGAGGGGCAGTGGGAGTAAGGTGCCGGTGAGCCCTCCGATGCTCAGTCTCACGGAGGCGAGCGCGCCTCGGGATTCGGGTTTCGCCGGTGCCGCTGGGCAGCTCAGGGATAGGATGGGCTTCTTCCCTACGTCGACGTCGGCAGCCAACGTCGTCTTCCCACGTTCCGGCCCCAGCTCGCCGAGAGAGAAGCCGATGTCGCCTCCGCCGGTGCCGCCGGTGCCGCCGGAGAAGCCGCCGAGCAGGCTTGACAAACCCAAGGTGAAGCTGTTCTCGCGGCCCGTCAAGATCGGCACCAGCAAGACGGACGTCAAGGAAAAGGCGCTTCCGAGCCCCGGCAAGATTGGTACGGCTCTGTCAGCCCTGCAGCGCGGTAACTTTAGCACCGCCAGCGTTGCCGACGCGCCTTCTCAGTCCCTTTACAGCCTGCACAACAATTCGTCATCGGCCACCATCCGGCCGGCAGACGTACCGAGCGAAGACAAGGACAAGGACAAGGACAGGGACAAGGACAGGGAAAAGAAGCACCATTTCTTGTCGCGACAGAAGCAAAAACTAAAGGACGACTATCACCTACCGCTGTCGTCGGCGTCGAGCAACTCTAGGCCGACAGACCCGAGTGCGCCGAGCAGCCTGTACAACTTCAACGTGCCGGCCAGCCCGGGCCCGGGCTCGACTGCGTTTGTCAAGGCCAAGAAGGACAAGTGGCTTGCCGAACGGTCAGAAAGCCGGCTGGAAAGCGAGCAAGGGCTGGGCGTGCAAGGAGACTACTGGCCCGGACCCGGGAGCCTGCCTCAGCCGGCGACGCTGTACGACGGCATCGATGTGGCCAAACTCGGGCTGCAGAGTCACGTAACGCTGGACGATGCCTGGCCTTACCTCAAGGCGAAGCTGCTGGTCATCTTTGAGGGCGAGGACCTCCGCCTCCCGGTCGAGGACTTCAACCGGGTGGTGCAGATGCATATCCAGTGGTGCATCAACAAGAGGTCACCGGGAGCCATACTCGAAGACGTCGGCGAGCTGCTGGCCACCGGCTTCGCTTCGCTGGACCGCACGCTGCGGATGACGTCCGAGGACCACTTCCTCCCGGCGCTGGTCGAGCTCTGGCTCTTCACCTTTACGTCGATCTTGCCCTACATGCAGGCCGTCTTCCTACCGCTGGAGTTTGAGGTGTCGGGAAACGGCGTGCTGATGACGGCCGAGCAGGCGCGCGAATTTTGGGGCGGCGTGGTGACGACGTCGCAGCCCGTGGACGGGGCCGAGCGGGCGGCTCTGGCGGCCAACCTGCTGGATGTCCGAAGGCTGGTGCTGGCCATGTATCGCGACACGGTGATCCTCCCTCGCTACGACACGCTGCGCAGCATGTTTTCGCGCCTGTCGCTCGAGTTCCTCCCCTCGTCGTTTGCCAGCGTGGCCATGGCCTCTCCGCCTAACGAGCCGACGCTCTCGACTTCGCCGTCCGAATCCCTGGCGTCGTCGTCGTGCATCATGGCGGCCCGTCCCGGCACGGCCATGTCTCTGGACCCGTCGGTGGCCGGCTCGTCGTGTAGCACGTCGACGCTCGTGGGCGACACCGCCGGATCCGATCGTGGCCGGAGTCGGGCCGTGAGCAACGTCAGCTTCGGCAGCGACGGCGGGGCCAGCCTCCTTCGTCCCTTTACCCCCTCGAGCGTGCAGGTGCTGAGCAGCGTGCGGGAGCAGAACGTCGAGGACTCGAAGCAGGTGACGGACATGGTCGGGCGGATGCTGCAGTGCATGAGCGTCCTCTCGGGTCTGGGCGATGCCGACGCGGATGCGAACAGGCGCATGGTCGAGCTGTGCAAGATGCTCAAGCTCAACTGGCTCGGTAGGGGCCGTACGGGACGAAATCGCAGGGGTATCGTCGGTGGCAAGGTGAGGAGGGACTGGGCCAGAGACGAGGTTCGCGTGGCGTGAAGGTGCCGGAAGAAAGACTGTTTTTTTCCTTGTTTTGTTTGTGCTCGATGGGCGAATCTATGATGTCTGGAAGGACGGGGGGGGGGGGGGGGTTTTTGATACGAGGTGGGAGGGAGGTATTGTGTGTATAGAGGAGGGTCAAGGGCCATGAGCAAATCGACGGTTTAGTTGGATGGACTGGATGGGCGACAGGATTGGCGGCGTCCGTATGGTGTGTGTTTTCTGTGTATACAGCGTTGTTTATGTTGTGTCGAGAGTTGTGTGTGCATGTGTGTGTCGTGGAGATGAAGATGAAGATGAAGAAGACGAAGGAGGATCTAGACGAGGCATCGTGACGGGTTAGGGTTAGGGTTAGGGTTAGGGTTATCTACGACCAGAGAGGACATGTACATACATATCTCCTCATCCTACATCGTCAAGCCCAGATACATGACAACAAAGAAACACAACCACCCAACCGCCAACAAGAGTCAAAGCTCAGTACAGCCATCGGACCGACGCCGCTCCTCAATCTCCCACACATACGCCCTCCGCGACCTCCCCAAGACCCTAGACCAAAGCCTCCTGTCACAGACACGCGTGTACGACTCGCGGAAGAAGTTCTTGTCGTCGCAGCAAGGGCCCCAGAAGCCCTCCCTCCTACAGCCGTCCGAGAGCCTCCGGCGCCAATACTCGTCCGACTGAGACTGGTAGCGGAAATCCGTCTCCAGCTTCTGGCATACGCCCCCGGAGTCGCGCACCATGGCGTGGTCTGCGCAGCAGCCGGCTCCCGGTTGCTTGATGCGGGCCGTGGCCGCGGCGGAGACTTGTTTGCCGAGCGGGCAGTCGTGGACGTCGCCTGGGGCGTCGATGCGGCAGTGTCGGACGCCTTTGAGGTGTTCCGGGAGCGTCTTCTCTTCGCCCAGGTCGTATTCTGGCTTGGGGAGGCAGCGGACCGTTTCGATCTTGTTGCGTCTCCATGTGACCGTTGCGAAGTCCCTGGTGCAACACCAGCCGTTTACCCCGTAGAACATGTAGCCTCGGACGCAGCCGTAGCCTTGGCCGATCTGGTTGGGGTTTGCTTCGGCCGGCGTCATCGTCGTCGCCGTCTTGGCTAACAGGGCGAGTAGGACGAGGTTTTCACGGCTGGGGAGGAGCATTTTTTCTTCTTCTTCAATATTGAGAGACGGAGAGAGAGAAAGTAGAATAAACGAATCAGAGAGGAAAGTGTGTGGTCGTGGACGAGTGGGAGGATGAGGTGGAGGGAGAGAAGGGGGTAGCAACGAGGGCAAGACCCAGAGATCTTATTACGCTGTTATCGTGGGGTAACAGACTTTGCAAGCGCATCTCGAAAAGAAGATACAAGCTGGCTTCACAGGACCTTGATGTTAAAGATATATATATAAATATATATATAGATATATATATATATCAACCTCGCATGAAGCCATACATGCATCGGCACGTAGGTCGATGACTAGGGGGGCCAGAGTTTGGTCATACATACACACTGCTAACCTTTTTCATCTCTCAGTGTTAGATCAATACGAGTCATCGGGTCGTGCTGTCAAGAGACGGAGGTTGCCGCAGCCTTCACTTCCGTCCCTACCCAAGACCCAAGGAAAGAAGGATATGCGTCATCGACTCATGGTACTCAAGCACGTGAAAACTCAAATATTTATTTTTGGGCTCGCCTAGAAACTACCTAGGTAGTGTTCATGTCAGCTTCATGCTTTGCTCGGCGCACACAACAAACAGATGAAGAATCAAAAGTCAGACATCCAAGGAAGAATTCGCTCTCATTTATCCCAGAAAAGGCTCGTTTGGGACTCAAGTGGAAACTGCGAATGTGATATGGAAATTTCATCACGAGAGAAAGATAATGGTAAACACGAACAAAAACTTACATTGGACGCAACCCAAGAGCTGGAAACCTGTGGTGAGCGGGTGGGAACTATCAGTAGCAGTGGTTAGCCATCATCTGTAGAACGGCGTGTACGGCGATAGCGTAGTGCAGATGGCCTCCTCCAAGTCAGACAAATAATACTGGCAAGTAACAGGCCCTGGGGCCCGAGACTGATCTTCTTCATGGTCGATTCAGCTGGGAAAAGAAGACTTATTTTTGCGTGTCATCATGCAAAGGGCCGAAAGGAGGGGGAGGGAGGGGGGCCAAAAGTAGGGGCGTCCTGCAGGAGGTGCAGGCAGGCCCAGCGAGAGAGAGAAGAGGAAGACGTCTTACCTCGTCCGGCGGCGACTTTTGCTGCAGCAGATGGGACACGAACGACACACGCGTGCTGTGAGGAGAGAGCAAGAAGAAGACGACGACGACGAGACAGAAGGAAAGAAAAGAAGGACAAGGGGAACAAGGGGCAATCCCAGCTAGGTAGCTTCTAATCTGCTGTGGGAGAAAGGTAACGCGTTTGGAGGAGGAGGAGAGGAAGAGGTGAAGAGGAGAGAGAGAGAGGGTGGGAGAGAGAGAGAGGGAGAGAGAGATAGAGGATGTTGCTCAACAGTGGCTGCAAATTTTTTCTTAGCCTTGTGCACACTGTCAAGGTCACGTGATACTTCCCCGGTGGATAGGCGGCGCCACTGCGGATAGCGCCGCTTTAGTTGGATAGTATCTGCAGTACCTTGCATGAGGAGGGTACCTTGCTAAGAGAGCTATTCGCACTACCGGCCGAAATCAGCCAAACGGAAAAGTCTGCCGACGACTTTGTTTGCCACGATGACGACGGAGAAACGAATTATGTAGTTGGCACGTGAGTCTTATTGGATTCTTTCTTTCGCTTTGGCCGCGCGTCTCCCTCCTCCGCGTTTCTCGGTCCCTTTGAACCCATCCATATGTACACATATACATACCTACCTACATACATATGTACATACTCATATTATATATGTATGTATGTATGATATATGCATATCTGTGTACGATATATGCATATGTGCCTACCCTGGTGTGGATAGGAATAGCCAGATAGATACATATGTATCCGTACATGCTATCTACTCGCACATTCGTTAGGCTGCAGATCCCAAGGCTGGCCTTTTACTTACGGCATACCCCCGTTAATCGCTCAGTGCAGTCCGTCCTTATGCCCCTTAGAGGCATATTCTCCCCCTGTTTAAAGCATAGCCCCAAGCCATTACATGCGATAATTGCATTAACCGGATGAGCTATTCCGAGGGGAGAGGAGACTGGCGCCCGCCCCCCTCCCCCCTGCTGCTTGGGTCTCTCCCACCCGTCTCGCACCGCACAGCAGCACCGCACACCCGGCTGTACGAATACAATACGTGCGATTTGATCCCCAAGGCTGCAACTTGTTTTGATTTTTGATTTTTTTTTTTTCATTAAAAGAGTCCGTTGCCTTCTACAAGGTACTGCTCCCGCCAGCTTGGGGCGCTGTATCAACGCCATCGCTGCACTGCGACGTCTGCCGCCCTCTCATCCTCCCCCCCCCCCTGGGGCGCCCGCGCGCGCTCCCTCCCTCCCTCACCCCATCTCTTATTCTATCCGCATCATCAACCGACCCCCCAGCTCATTGGCCCCCAGCGGCCTTCTTTTTTTTCCTCGCATCACCAGCGCTCTTATAACAAGGGCTGATCATTCGATACGCCAAACGACGACGCGCGCACGCGACTCTCCGCTTGGGGTCTCGTCTGGATGCCATCGACGCCTTGGCCGCTTCTGCTCCATCTGCCGGTGGGCGACAAGCCGCGACCGAAGCTAGAAACCGACCTCGCCTCCTACTTCCGCATCGCCGTTTCCTCCTTCGACGACCTTGCCTGTACCGCAAGAGGCCCTCTGTGACGCGCGGCCTTGGCCAAGGCCTGGCGTCTGGCATCAAACAAGATTCCTCGTTGACCTCGCGACGCCAGACTGCCGCCGCCCTCTTGGCCGCCTTCTACCCCGTCCCTCCCCGCCTTCTCCTCTTGCTCTCGTTGCCGTTCGTTACCTGACGGCATACATCTCGCCATCACACCTTGCTGCGCCGTCGTCCATCTCTTCCCTCTCCTCTCTCTCTCTCCCTTCTTTTCTCTCTGCATTTCTCACACCCGTCGGCTCGCCTTTGCAGCCTGGTCCAAAAAACACACCTCATCGACCTTCAGCTTTTGCGATCCCTATCTCAAGCGCAAGCTCGACACGGAGCTTAAGCCCTAGACCTCATCGGCTCCTGCCACGGGCTCCCCCGAGGCAAATACACACATATACTGCATCGATCTTACTGCATGCGGTAGGGCTGGAACCTACTCGTCGATATCCACGTCTTGGGTAGCCGACTTGGAGGGATACACAAGTCATGGCCACCAGCATGGGTCCCAACTTCACTGGGCACCCAGCCGGCATGCCTCACCAGGCTGTCGCCGGCCACCCCATGGGTCCCGGCATGCCTCCAAACGCCGCTCAACAAGGTGGGCCCGGAGGCGGGATGCCACAACAGTTTGGAGGCGGCCACATGGGGCCCGGGGGCCAGGTCAATCCCGCCTTGATGGCCGGCTTGCCGCCGGGTGTCAATCCGCACGCCTTGCAGCATTTGACACCTGCTCAACAGCAGCACTTATTCCAACAGCAACAACACCATCACCAGCAGCAGCAGCAACACATGCAAAATCAATGTACTACCCCACGCCTCCAACTCCTCGCCGACCTACATCATGTCGCTGACCCCCCTTCTTCCACGCAGACCACAATCCAAGTGCCATCGCGGCGATGCGACAGCATCAGCTGTTGCAGCACCAGCAGCAACAGGCTCGGCAGGCCCTGTTAACCCAGCAAGGCATGCATAATATAGGTGTCGCCAATGGTTTGCCCATGGGCATGCAGCTCAGTCACCAACAGATGCAACAGCTGCGAAACGCTGGTCGGCTCGGACAGGTAAGCTTCTTCTCATGTCACGTCATCATGCTCATCCTCGGGGACGAGCTGACGGTAAAACGCCAGCATCCACAAGCTCAAGCCGTCATGGCTCAACAAATAGCTCTACAGCAGGCACAGCAAGCCGCCGCGCACAGCCAGGGCATGCCCGGCGGGCCGGCTCAGGGGCAACACATGCAGATGAGCGCCCCAAGCATGGCCGCCGTGCAGCAGCAAAGTCAAAACCACATGGGCGGCGGCGGTCAAAATCAGATGGGCGGGCAACAACAGCCTGGTGGTCAGCAGACACCGTGTCACCCCCAATCGCAGCCGGGGCAGCCTCAGCAGCCTGGTCAACAACCTCAGCAGACGCCACAGCAGGGCTCTCAGGCCGGGACTCCGGCTCCGAGCGGCCAGCAGACGCCGTCGCAAACACCTGCTCCCACCCCAGGCCAGCTGCAGCCGGGCCAAGGGCAGGGCCAGCCGCAGCAGATGCATCACCAAGCGCCGCCGCACATGGCCGCGGCGCACCAACTGGCCATGACCAGCTCCTTCCTGCAACAGCAGAGGAGGGACGGTTCCAAGAGCCAGTGCCTGCTGAAGCTATTGCAATTCAGCGAACACCTCAGTGGCTATCCGGTGAGTCCCCGTCTCTTGTCCGAGCGTAGTAGGGTTCGGGAAAGCAGACAAAGCTCTAACAAGCAGGTTGGGAAGGGGGCCAAGGCCAAGGATGACCTCTCGTATTGGAACATGTTCGTCGCCCGCTTCTTCTCCCCCAGCGGCGTCTTCCGACACTCGCTTTACATCAGCGACGCCAAGGAACCGATGGACAAGCAGTATGAGATTGCCTATCCGGCCATAGCGCGATACTTCCACACGCACTTTGGAAGCGGCGTCAAGAGCATGCAGCTGTTCATGGATAGGGGCGTGACGGACCGGCCGCTGCCGGGTGACTGCCACTGCATCGAGAATGCGCGATCCAGCATCGTGTACTGGTATGAGACGGGGTCGCATGTAAGTAGGCTTGGGCAGTGATTGGTTGGCGAGGCTAAAGAAGAATAACAGCTGGTCGCCACCGGTACGCTGCGAGTGCACTTTGACGCGGAGCAGCGGATCGAACTGTTCGAGTTTCTCACAACGGGGCACGAGGAGTACATCTCGCGCAAGAAAGTCATTGACGCGGCAAAGCCGGCGCATATGTGGCTCAAGGAGTGGCACACGGTCAATTCGCAGGATGCCAAGCAGTCGCCGGAAATGTCGAAAAAGTCCAAGGCGAAGGCGCTCCGGTCACCACAGACGCAACCTCCGGAGGTGCTGGTCAATCTGCCGGACTGTGCCGTGAACGGCAAAGGCGTGACGGAGGCGGTGCATCAGTTTCTCGAGGTGAGGAGGATGCCCCCTTTTCCGAGCCGGGTCGGGTCTCTAACCAGAGCCCCAAAAGATTGTCGAGGTGATAAGTCAGATGACGCCCTTGATCGGCTTCTGCCACAGCAACCCGGGGGTGGGCCCGTACGCGGCGCTGGACCAGTACGTGTCGACGTACATCAGCGGCGGGCCGCCGGCGATGAATGGCCACGTGCCGCCGCAGCAGGGACCGAGGACGCCGAGTTTCGGGCCGTTCGCGATTGGGGCGAGCCCGGCGACGGTGCACATGAACCTGCCCGGGTCGCCGCACATGGGCAGCCCGGCGCCGGGCCACATGCAGGCGCCCGGGATGCAGCTCCAGGCCAGCCAGCAGGGGACGAGCTCGAGCGGACCAAGCGCCAACACGTCGCCGGCGTCGAACAAGCGGAGGCGACCGTCGGGCATCAAGGAGGAAGAGGGATCTGGGGCGCCGGCGCCGGCGCCGCAGGTGAACGGGGCGCCGAACCGGTCGAATAAGCCGCCGACTCCCCGGATGCCGAAGCGGGTCAAGGGGAACCCTATGTAGGAGAGATGGGGCCCCTTTTGATTTCCCCCGTTTCCGCTTTGCATTCTTCAGCGCCCCGAACCATCTCTCTGTCTCTCTCTCTCTCTCTCTCTCTGCCTGTCTCTCTTTCTGTCTCTGTCTTTCACTCTCTCTCTCTCTCTCTTTCACTCTCTCACTCTCTCTTTCTCTCTG
>LKCN02000007.1:1190979-1230301 GCA_001633055.2 Ophiocordyceps polyrhachis-furcata BCC 54312
GGGGGGGGGGGGGGGGGGGGGGGGGGGGGGGGGGGGGGGAACGGCCGAGCGCATCATGCGTCGTCGCTCTTGAGCTTGTCGCCTTCGTAGTACCGCCTGAGGATGCGCTCCACGTCCTTGTAGTCGGCTTTGACGACGGCGAGGGCCCCGTTGATGAGCTTCAGACACAGGTCGGAGTCGGGCTCGGTCGTTCCATCCGCGGTCTCATTTTTGCCGTATCGCTCAATCTTTTCGCAGCCGTCCCTGACCTTGACGAGGCCGAGGGTTGCCGATGAGCCTTTTAGGAAATGGCCGAGCCCGGCAAGCTTTTCCAGGTCCTTCTTTTCGCTGCGGGGGTGAATGAGACTTTTCCTGCGACGGGAGAGGCTGACATGGATACAACTCACAGGGCCTTGTCCATGGACTCGAAAGTCTCCTCTGCTTGTTTGAAGAAGCTGAAGACGATGGAGGAGCTGAATTCGCGATCGCCGGGCTCGTCCATCTCGAGGATCTGATTAAAGGTATTCATATCGACGGCGTCGCCCAGGCCGTCCTCGAGAGTAGTCTGCCAGGAGAGTCAGCGAGACCACCTATGGGGAACATGAAAAAGATGAATCAAAAAGGGTAAAAAAAGAGGACGACCTTATCGTCGGCCGGCGCCATGCTGACGGCTACACGATGCCGGCGGCGGGGGAGGATGAGGGTGAGGGGCAAGGGGGACACAAGTCGTGTAGTGGCGCAAGTTGGGCGAGAAGCTGCTGAACGACGGCTCGACGGCGCACGTGTTGTGACGTGTCGTGGGAGGGAGAGAAGATGGGAGAAGCCAGAGAGGGAGAGAGAGAGTGTGTGTGTGTGGCAGAGGAAGAGTTGAGACGTGGCGCAAAGAGCAGCGAGGGACTGTAGAAGGCGGGCCGGCTACGTAATGAGGCATTCGCACATAGTATAGGTGGTAAGACAGATTCTAGAGGTAGGTGGGGGATGATGTAATCCACTGGCTAACAGTGCCTACCTAGTACCTACGAACGCGCCCTGGTCAGGTAATCTGGGGATTATTTATTTATTATCTGTTGGGTATTTTCAGACGCGCACCTCACCAGCTAGTTTAATGAAAAATTTTTCTCTTCTCTTCTTGCACAGTGATTAACGACCGTTATACGTACATATGTACATATGTATGTATGCCCCGGTGATTGGATTCTTTTGCACGGATACGCATACATACATATGTACATACATATATATGTACATGTTACTATACAAAACATGAGTTCCACCTAGGAGAGGGGGTTCGGGGGGGGGGCGGCGGAGTGAAGAAGCAAGAGGGAAAAGCCTCGGCAGAGGAGTAGAAGTACATACGTCATCGGTCAACGACCCCGATGTGCGGCCATGACGAAGCAACAAGTCAATACTAGGTAGGATAATAAAGGTGAACAAGGGTATGTAAGCTATTTATGTACAAATTCGAATGCATTCACGACGTTGTAGATACATATATACATATGCATATGTATGTATGTGAATACCATTACGGCATTACCATATGTACTACGGACTGGCAAATTCAACACGATGAACTCACGCAGAGGGTGAAAAAGTTCTTGACTCGTTCTAGGCACTCACTTGGCAAAGATTGAATTGCATTTCTTCAAACCCCCCTGTTCCCTCCCCCTCGCGCGAATTAATGGGCCCTGATCCACAACGTCTGAACTCCTAGGAGTCGACTTCAAATCGTAATATACATATATATGTATGTATATAGAAGAAAATGAGCTCCTCCCTCGTTACTGTAATATATTATACATCGATATATATATATATACATACATATACATATATATACATATATTCTTTTTACAAACATAACCGGCCATCGCTTCGTTGCCTGAGATTACCCCTTCTTTTCCTCCTCGTCAAACCGTCATACCTTTATTAAACCTCCCTGCCTTCTAAGCTCTGCTCCTACAACAAGCATTGTTAAGCAACGACGCTAAAAACAAGAACAACAATGCAACGCCGACCCGCACGTGACAAATATTCCCCCCCCTTCAACCACCACCCCTCTCCCCCTCCTCCTCCTCTCCAGCCACGTCCGAGTCCTCATCAGGAAGATTCTCGTCTCTTCGAATCAGTAGCTCCTTGAGTTTCCTTCGATTCATCCGCCACGTCAACACATCCTCCACCTCCTGATCACGAACTGAAGGCGTAACCTGCACCCCGCGCGCGTCCTTGAGAAACGCGGGAATCCCATCCTCGTCAACGTCGTCGTCGTCGTCGTCGTCGTCGTCGCCCTTCTTCTTCTTCTTCTTCCTCTTGTCATCGTGTATACCTCCTCGACTGTTTCGGGGACCGTCGCCCAGATGCCACGCTATGGGCACGAGATGCGCCTCCTCGGTGTGCTCGCGGAACTCGTCTACCGTCGCCACCGACCGGGCGCAGTCCCCCCACCGACAGCAGCACCCGCAGCTACTACTACGGGGTCCGTGGACGACGTAGACGTGCCTCCGTAGTGTCTCCAGGTTGTGAAGTTCGGCCTTGCATCCGGCCCATTCGCATAGAAACTCGACGAACCGCGGCCTCTGCCGTAGGTAAATTTCACGTGGTGGCGGAGACGGCAGTCGTTGTGGTCGTCCGCGCCGCTTTGATATTCCCGGAAGCGCTGGTTTTGCTTGAGCCTGCCCTGATTTCGCCCCCGGCGGTGTTCTGCCTCGCATCGCCGAGTAGGACATGCCAGCCCGCCAGCCCTTCGGTCGCCCACGGCTATTCAACCCGGTTGGTGTCGTCGTCGTCGTAGTTGATGTTGCTGCTGTCGTCGTCGTCGTCGTCCTCCCTGACCGCGCACCGTTCCACCCTGCTATTTTAGGCAGCGGAACAGGCGTCTCCTTCACAACTGCCGTCGTCGCCAAAGGCCTGCCACTCGCCCGCCGCCGCAAATCAAGTCTCTTCTTAACCACCCTCGCCGAAGAAGATGGCGACCCCGCCCTAGAAGGCGAAGCAGCCAGCACGACAGCCAAATTCCCCCCTCCCGCCGACATGGTCGAAGTGGACGTCATCGTCAGGTTGCTGTTCTGAGACGCAACGCCGGGCCTCAAGCTTGGAATACGAAGCACCGTCGAGTCGCCCAACAACGGGTCCTCATCGTCGGCGCTGCCCGATGACGTCTGCTTTTGCATCTTGGGCGTAGGTCTCGCTTGCTGTTGCGCCGAGAAGTAGCGCCGGATGTCGCGCGAACTGCTGCCGGCAGCTTTGGACGTCGACATAACAACCCGGCGTTGGAGAAAAGGCGGATGCTGTGTCGTCCTTCGTCAGGCCCTGCATCTCAGCCTCTGTTTTGGTGCGTGCGGGAAACGTTTTTCGCAGCGGTCCTGAAGTTATAGAGACTCCAGCGCGCAGGGATATGCGTGTCTTGATGAGTCTGTCTAGGCTAGGGCTAGGAAGCTAGATCGCAGACTAAGCTACCCTGAGGTCACGTGATGGGCTATCCCCACTCAACACCCCCCTTTAGGGCAGCCTGCAGGCCATCGGAACAAAGCTCTCCCGCCTCAAGACACCTAATTCCTAATTCGGCAGTAAAAAGCCTGCTAAAGGCACCCAATTTAAGCTATTTTAAAGAGGGCTAAAAGGGCTTATTTTAAACTATTTAAATAAATGCTTAAAGAAGCCTAAAATAAGGGTTAAAAATAAGTTTTTCTATAGCTTACTTTTAATTAAGGCAAAAATAGGACTTTTCTTACTAAAAGGGTTAAAATTAATATTAAAAAGAACTAGTTTTATAAAAAGTAATACTAAAAGTATTATTATAGATAAAAAAAGTATGTAAAAAGTAGTTATAAATATTTATATTTTAAAAAGATTAGTAGGAAATACACTGCTTATAGTATTATAATAGACTCTAACCTTTTTTATCCCCTTTTATCTATCCTATAAATTTATAACATTTCTTTTACATAGGATTGGATAATCTCGAGTATATATACATATATTAAAGTATAAGTACTTCGGGTTATGCCCGGTACTGCTAGAGGCTTTGTGCGTTCGGCTTAGTCGGAAGGTACTAGGAATAGCGGTTAGATGCTCTAAAAAGATATGGCTATATGGCTTCTCTAAGCATATGTAAATGCCTCTAAGCGTCTTACGCCCCTGGTCCTAATCCGGACTCTGCCTCCACACCCTGACACCTGCCCATGTACTACATATTTCCCCCTCTCCGCCGTCCCCCTTTACGAGAGTCTGCAACAACAATGTGCAGAGCTTCTCTACAGAGAACAAGAACAGCTTGAACATATGTGATAGCCAGCCTGCCTCAGGCGTGTGTATATATGTATGTATGTATGTGTGTGTGGTGTGTGTAAATATATAAAGAAGCCGCCCTCAAAAGGCGACCTTGGAAGCCACATCCAGCAGCCAGGCCGCATCTCGCCATCCACCTTGGTCCTTGGCCGGTAACGGCATCCGCTCCAGTGGGCCACCAGTCGTATTCGAGGCGCGTCTCGCCGGCCAGCGGCCACTGGGCGACACGGAACCTTCTGATCGCTTCTCGTCCGACTCCTCGACATCCTCATCGTCATCCTCGTCATCCTCGTCGTCATCCTCGTCCTCATTGACAGAGAAAAGTGACCAACCAATGACGTTGCTGATCCAAGAGCCCTTGCCGGCGTGACCGTGGCGAACCAATCGACGGACCGCTGCCTCATCCTCATCCGCCGTATCGAGCTCAAGCTCTTCAAGCCTAGCATCGAGGTGGACAAAGTCCGGCGCCACATCGTCAAAGTAAGCGCCATCTGGCTGATGGAGAGGCGTCGCCACGAAGCTACGGCTCTCTGCTATGCTCTGCCTGCGGCTGGTGTAGCGACTGTTGAAGCGACTGCCATTGGGCGTGGACGGGTCGACGTCTGAGCTTCCGCGACGGCTCCCTCGACGACTGGCCATCATTTCGCGAGCCTCGTTGTCTTCTCGAGCGGCGTCTTCGTCGTTGCTGTCGTCATTGTCGCGCATGCCGGCGAGGCTGGTGGAGCTCTGTCGCGATACCAGCCACGATTGACCCTTGAACTCACGCGCTTCCGAGGTTATGAGGGCGCCGGTGCGGAGGAGCCAATCGCCGTCAGGTCCGTCGCGGAGGCCAATTCCCAAAGGGCCGCCGTCATCTGGCCGAAGACCTCTTCGACGAGGCGTTGCCGTGCCGGAAGCGGGCCGGTTAGAGGCGATGGGGGCCGATGGTCGACGACGATGATGCGAGCGAGAGCGTGCAGCCGAGGGCGTCGTCGGTCGCGACAGCAGTCGGGGCGTTGTCGGGGCCGACTTTCCCTGCAGATAGGAAGAGGACCGACCGTTGTAGTAGGGGGGGAATGGCTGGCCGTCGCCGACGTCGTCGCCGTCAAGAGGCAGCTTGACGGTGAGGGGCGCGAGCGAAAGATGGTGGCCGTTGTTTATGGAGGAGCGGTCCTTGCGTCGAGCGCGCTCAGTATGTTGATCGTAGGCGAGATCCATGGGTAGGTACGAAGGTAGGTAGGTGGGTGAGTGATGAGGATGAGTAGTATGTATGTGTCGAGCGGAAGGAAGAAAAAAGGGTGATGGAGAGAGGAGGAGGAGGCAGCAGAGGGAGAAATCAAGATAGTTTGGAAGGGATAGGATAGGGATGGTAGTGGACAAGAGACAGAGACGGAAAAGGGCCGAGACCGACGAAGCCGCGTCCTTTCTTTTAAGCTCTTTGGTTGGGAGAGGGGGGGGGGGGGGGGTATGGAATGTCACCGTCCGTCCCGTAAAAGCAATGCACAGACAAGACTCTTTTCATCGCTGATAGTGGCATGCACAAAATAGTGGCACGATGCGCAACCACCACTTCCTTGAGTTATCATCAACCATCATCTCATCCCGCTGTTCATCGAACGACTTATGTACATACGACATACATACATACATACATACATACATACATACATGCACATGACACGCTGACCGGCCGTCTCTGCAGATATCGACCGGTACTGATCGATCGTCTCATAGTATTCAAAAATAATAATACGAAACGCCCGGCTCCCTGTAAATGCATCCAAGACAAGAAGAAAAAAAAAATCTTACCAGGCCGTTAGTACACCCACCGCCGCTGCAGCCAGGGTCACGGCTAGCCGCCATTGCGGCACGCCACTCCTGTTGGCCGGAGACGCCGCCGGGTCCTCGGCGCTGTTGGCTTCCGCCGGAGCTTCCAACCATTCTTCGGGAACTTGCGTCACGACGTCGGACCAGTAGTCTCCAAAAAGCCGGTAGCCGTCGTTGGTCGGGTGGATGCAGTCCCGGAGCTGGTCCGTGGGAAAGGACGTCATGTTGACTGCCAGCACCCGTCGCCCGTCCTCGAATCGCTGCTGCACCATGGCCGGGATCTGTCGCTGAAACTCTTGCGTCCTTGGCGCCTGCGCCGGTACGCACGTGTTGATGATCATGGCGACGAGCACCACGGCGTCGGGGCAAGAGTCGCTCATGCGGTCTACCAGCGTGCCCAGCCGTTTGACCGCCTCGGTCGGATCGTTGCCCTCGGTCGAGATGGCCGGGTCGGCATTCATGTCATTGGTTCCGGCGTGCAGGAGAATCAGGTTGGGCCGCTGCTTCAGCGAAGGCTCAATGTGATCCGTCATGAATTTGATCGTCTTGCCGGGCCAAGCGGCCTAGTAGAAAACAAAGTCAGCAATCAATCAATTGGACCTGTCGTTCGACTTACAAAGAAGCCGTCGCTCATTGTGCCCTGCGGCGCCGTCTCCGTTCCGGCAAAGACAACCCTATCGGCTGATACACCCGCTGTCAGTCAGTTGAGGTTACGCTTGCGCCCGCCCCAGTCGCACATTGACTCACACGACAAGTTTTCCCGTAACCGCAGCCTGTAGCCATTGCCGTCGCCGCCATCGAGTTCGCTAAAGGTGCCGGCCGTGATGGAATCACCGGTGCAAAGCACGCGGAGCTGCGGCCCGGGCTTGAGCTTATCGCCCGGCGCAGTTAGATTCTGCCGCGGATTCAACACCGAGTCGGACGTAGCATTGCTTCTCGCCAACAGCCTCGGGTTCAATGTCTTCTGGAGCGCGGCTCCTGGACCAGCGGCCGTAAGCCTCAGCAGGCAGCAGGCGGCCGCCAGCAGAGGAGCCCGCATGACGACGTGGTGACCGAGAGAGAGGGACGAGTATGTATGTATGAAGGGAGTATTGTACAGATGGATAGTACAGACGTTGACGGCGACGAGCCAACCCAAAGTCCTCTCCTCTCTAGCCTCTTATTAGTTCGCCAGCCATGGCGGCTAAGCGGATTGGCTCCCCGGAGAAGGTGTTATTCGCGCTTCGTGTTGTGATCAAAGGGCTGCTGTCCGGTTCCACCGGCCCCACTGCAGCCGTTTCTTCTTGTTGCAATAAGGGGGAAGAAAAGGTAAAGAAAGGTAAACGGGATAATAGATAGTAAGTTCACGGACGGGGTGGGAAGAATAGATGCGTCCAGGTCCGTCCGGGGCAGGCGGACGCCTCGCTAGGTTCGTCTCCGCCCTCTCCGCTTCCTCTCACGTTGACTGTCTCGCACACAAAGGTTTTCCTTTTCCATTGCTATTTTCTGCCCCTCTTGCCATGTGGCAAGCCCTCATCTCGCACGACATCCCAGACAGGGGGGCAAGGATCCTCCGCCGTCGTTTATCATTTCGCTTTGCCCTTGACTCATGCAAGCAATTAATGTGACACTGCAGGGCCTCATTGGCCGGGTAGAGCCGTAGCAATCAATCATTGCTTGAATCCGCATAGCCGCCGGTTTTATCCATATATGTGAGCCTATGTCCGTGTACGGAATAGGGAGGTGAAGTTGGTGGGAATAGGATCATCATCGTTGTCATCCTTCTGACTGACAGATCGGAGCACGGATGATTTTGCTCCGAAGCAGTGCCACACCACAAGTTACAACCTTCCGTTAGCTCCTGCCTCTCGGCAAGCTCTCGGTGAGAGAGAGGCACACTCACCGAGAAAAAAAAAACACCACCATCGTCAACCTCGGAGCTCAAGCCAATCAGTCGACATTCGAAGGCTTCACATCCGAAACGCGACCATTTCATCTCCATGCGCTGATTCGAATCATCGGTTGCATCTGCAGCCACAATGAAAAACCTTCGCAATGTCCGTTTCGTCAGCCAGGCGCTCGGTCGATCCTCGCCAGCCTCTGTCGTCGCCTGCTGGGATCCAGACACGGATAACGTGCTGTCCGCTGTCGGTCCTGCGGCGCAACACCCGAAGATTGAGCTTTTTAGGCTCTCGGAAGAGGAGTGAGCCTGCCCCCCCCCCCGTCTGAGTGTCGGAAAAATTCTCAAAGCTCGCCTTCTCCAGCTCACCGAGGACCGTTGCATCTTGGGACGCGCCCAGTCCAAGTCCAGACTTGCCCGTGGACAGGGTCGTCAGTATTCACCATATCGGCGGCTCGGCAAAAACCATCCTGGTTCTCGAGGGCGGCGACTTCGTCACCGTCCAAGAAGGCAATGCCTCCGATGGCGCACGCATCGAAATCGTCGGCTCTATCGACGCCGGCATCGCTGCGGCGGCATGGTCTCCTGACGACGAGCTTCTCGCTGTGGTGACAAAGGCCGACACCGTCATCTTCATGACCAGCACATTCGATCCCGTGGTCGACGTCGCAATCACGCCAGACGATCTCAAAGCTTCCAAACACGTCTCTGTCGGCTGGGGCAAGAAGGAGACACAGTTTCAGGGTCGAGGAGCCAAGGCGCTGCGAGATCCTACCATACCCGAAAAAGTCGACCAAGGCCTGCCAAGCCCGCACGAGGATGGCGCCACGACCATCAGCTGGCGAGGCGACGGTGCCTATGTGGCTGTCAACTCTCCGAGGCAATCCGATCGCCGGGTCGTTCGCATCTACTCTCGACAGGGTCACCTAGAAAGCGCCACTGAGCCCGTCGACGGCCTGGAAGCTTCCCTTAGCTGGCGGCCGTCGGGAAACTTGCTTGCCGGAATCCAGCGCAAAGCCGACGGCGTCGATGTCGTCTTCTTCGAGAAGAACGGTCTTCGCCACGGTGAATTTCCTCTGCGCTGTTCCTCGGCCGCGGCCCAGATTCGACTGCAGTGGAACGCCGACTCGACCGTCCTCGCCGTCATGTGTCCAGACGCCCTGCAGTTATGGACGATGAGCAACTATCATTGGTACCTCAAGCAAGAAATTCCCATCTCCAACCTCTCCTGGCTCGTTTGGCACCCCGAGGCAGCCCTCCGGTTCGCTGCAGTTTCTGATGGAGCCATCATATTGGCCGAGACAATATTCAGTACCGTTCGAGGAACTTGTCGGCCTCCCTACGACAACGGTGCAACGGCCGTCATCGATGGTCGGGCTGTCAAACTGACCCCCTTCCGTGCTGCCAATGTGCCGCCGCCCATGTCATTGTTCGACGTCGAGACTGACTCTCCCGCGGTAGACGTAGCCTTTGGGCGTCGCAATGAGTCCTTTGCTGTCTTGCACGGGAATGGTGTCGAAATCTATGATATGCCGATCAAAAGTGGACGACCTGCTCAACCGCAACTCAAGTCGAGAGTGCCGTTTCCAGACGCGGTCATGGCGGACCGGCTGAGGCCCTTGCGTATTTGCTGCGTCGCCAATGGCTCCTACCGTTGCATCGCCTATCAAGACGGTCTGGGCTGCTTGCATCTCGGCATTAACGCAGAGGCTGGTCGGATGAACCTTTTGGCAGACAAGCGAGATTTGGTATCCACCTCAACGTCCGATGACGACGACTCTTCGCTCGAAGGCTATGGACAAGATCTGGCAGGGAATCTTTACAGACTCTCAGAGTCCTCTTCGGAGCCATTGCCTATCCGATTCCACTCTCATCTTCCCTGGTTTGACGTGCACAAGTCAGAGACCGCCACGGTAGCCTATGGGCTATCAAAAAGCGGCCATCTTTACGCCAACCAGAGACTACTGACCAAGAACTGCACCTCGTTTCTTCTTTCGCAGGACCATCTCGTCTTCACGACGGGTAACCACTTGATCAAGTTTGTGCACTTGGCTCCTGACGTCCAAGGTGATGTCCCACTTCGTCAGTAGTTGACTGCTACTAACTCTGATCCTAGATCTAGAAATCCCCGAGGACGAGCCTGATAAGGACGAACGATGTCGAAGCGTCGAGCGCGGCTCTCGCCTAATCGTCGCCATACCTACCAACATGAGTTTAGTCCTGCAGATGCCCAGGGGAAACGTCGAAACCATTTTCCCGCGAGCAATGGTCGTCTCTGGGATTCGAAGCCTCATCGACGAGAAGAACTACGCGCGGGCCTTTTTCTACTGCCGTACTCAACGCGTCGACATGAACATCCTACACGACCACCGTCCCGAACAGTTTCTGGCCAGCGTCGCACAGTTCCTCGATCAAGTCGCCGAAATACCGCATGTCGATCTCTTCTTGTCGTCTCTTCGGTGAGCCTGCACCTGGAGTCCCTGGCGTTGCCCATCGCAGCTGACGAGACTATAGCGAAGAGGATGTGACCCAGACCATGTATCAGGATACGAAGCGGCCACGTCCGCTGCCGAATCCCCTCGCTCCGAGAACCGACAACAAGCCGTTGACTGGATCCAAGGTGAACACTGTGTGCGACGCCCTGCTTAAACGCCTCCAGTCACGCAAGACGACGAACCTGCAGAACATCCTGACCGCCCACATGTGCAAGCTGCCGCCGGCACTGGACGACGGCTTGGCTCTCGTGGTGGAGCTGATGCAACAGGATGAGAAGCTGGCCGAGACGGCGATAGAGCACGTTTGCTTCCTCGTGGACGTGAACCGCGTCTACGAAAACGCTCTAGGTCTGTATAACCTGGACCTCGCCTTGCTAGTGGCGCAGCAGTCGCAGCGAGACCCACGAGAGTACCTACCATTCATCCAGAATCTTCACAGCCTGCCCAAGTTGCGATGCCGGTTCGAGATAGATGACCATCTCGGTCGTCGAGGTAAGGCATTGAAGAGTCTTCAAGCACTCGATACCTTTGACGAGCTGTGCGACTACACGAGAAAGCATAACCTTTACCAAGAGGCCCTCAAGCTGTACCGCTACGAGGAAGCTCGTCTACGGACTCTGACCCGTCTTTTTGCCGACTACCTCGAATCTCAGTCGGCATATCGCGAGGCCGGTCTCGCCTTCGAGTCTCTGCGCGATTATAAGAAGGCAACAAGCTGTTACCGAGCGGCCGGCACGACATGCTGGCAGGAATGCCTTTTCACGGCTCAGATGCAGTCTCCCAGTCTTTCATCCGACGCCATGGCGGACTTGAGCACGAGCCTCGCGGACGCGCTCTGGGAAGCCAAGGACTATAGCGCCGCGGCCACCATCTACCTAGATCACCTTTCGTCCATCGAGGGCGCCGTCAAGTGCCTCTGCAAGGGGTACATGTTCGCCGAGGCCATCCGCCTCGTTGCCCGGCGAGGCCGTCCGGAGCTACTGGAGACGACGGTGGACGTCGGCCTCGCGGAGGCTCTAGGCAGCACGACGGAGTTCCTCGCGGACTGCAAGAGCCAGCTCCTCGCGCAAGTGCCTCGCATCGTCGAGCTGCGCCGCAAGGCAGCCGAGGACCCGCTGAGCTTCTACGAGGGAGACCGACACGGCGGGCCCGGCGTCCCCGACGACGTCTCGGTGGCGGCCAGCTCGCGACTGAGCACCAGCGCAAGCCTCTTCACCCGCTACACGGGCAAGGCCGGCACGGTCGGCACGGTCGGAACGGGCATCAGTCGGGCGACGAGCAAGAACCGGCGGCGCGAAGAGAAGAAGCGCGCGCGCGGCCGCAAGGGAACCGTCTACGAAGAAGAGTACCTCGTCAACAGCGTCCGCCGTCTGGTGGAGCGGCTCGGCCCGGCGGCGTCAGAAGTCGATCGGCTCGTCTTCGCCCTCGCCCGCCGCGGCATGACGGAGCGAGCTCGAGCGGCCGAGGCGCTGATGGCGGCCGTCGTGGAAACGTGCGAGGGCGCTGTGGCGGAGGTCTTTGTGTCTGCGGAAGAAGCGTCGGATGAGGGCGAGTGGAAGGCTTCTTCTATTGGCGGCGACGCCGTGCTGCACGACTGGATGATTGGTCGGAGTAAGAGGCTGGAGCCTCCGGTGATAGCCACGATGGGAAGGCTGTCTCTCATTGGATGATTTGTTTTCATGTTGTCTGATGAAAAAAGGGGGGGGTCAAATTGACTATGAAAAAGAGGCTGTGGCTCGCAATACAAATGCTCAGAAGACGACGACGCTACGGATACATGCGAAAACTCCCAAGCAGCAGTTTCAAACAGGACAGGACGAAAGGGGAGTTGATGGAAAGAAGACGAAGAAGCATGAAGAAAAGGATCTTGGTGAATTCCACCAACCGCCTCGCCGCTGATTCCATCTCTGCTCGACTTCACTGCCAACTCCCCCTCTTCCCCCCCCTTTTCCCAGCAAATGAAGGGAGAGGTCATACCCATCCATTGAACGCTGGGGAGGGATAAAAAAAAAACACAGCCAGCTAAGAACAGACAGGACAAGACGATACAAGATGAAGCATCTGACGATAGCATGGGTAAAGAAGAAGAAAATGACGAGACTGAAGACATGGGCCGAGGGGGAGAGAACGGTAGCATGGGGGAGAGTAATTTCTAGCCAATTGAGGAAAGGAAAGAAGAAGTGTTTGTAAAGAGAACTGGAGCTGGGAAGAAGGGGGGAGAAAGATATTCCAGTGATAGATAGGGCATCATGTTGTTGTTTCTTCTTTCTTCCATCCGGTTGTCAAGTCTCAAAGCGTCTCGTCTGGCGGAGGAGGAATAGGAGGCGACGCATCCGTCTCGGCTCCAGGCCCGGCAACACCATTCGTTTCCTCGGCGGCGGCATCCTGCTCATCTTGTTCGAAGACAGCCTCCCCGTCTTCAACACCATCCTGCTGGCCGTCATCATCAGCATCGACATCGACGTCATCTTCGTCCGGAGGGATGAGCCCATTCTGCCGCTCCCAGACCTCACGACGAATCCTGTCGTCCTTGGCCTTCCGTGCCCTCTCCACCTCCTCGAAGCCTCCCGACTTGCGCAGCTTGCCCTCCTCGACAAAGTTGGCAATCTCGCGCTGCATCGCGTTGCCCCTCCTGCCCTCGAGCTCTTTCTGCCTGAGCTTCTCGGCCCGCTCGATGGCCTCGAGCCGGTTCTCGTGGTTGGGCTGGAGGGCCCTCACCTCGCCCAGGACGTCCTCCTTGGCCGCGCTCTGGTCGATGCTGTTGCCCAGGTTTTCCAGCCCCTTGGAGAATTGTCGGGCGATGCCGGCGCTGGCGCCCGTGCCGTTGTCCTTCATCTGCTCCTTGGTCGCCTGCTCCACCAGGGTGAAAGTCTCGCTGGCCTTTTCCAGGTCGTCGTGGAGGTCCACGAGCAGGTCCTCCATAAGGCGGAGCTCGTCTCGGCCCTGGCACACGTCTTCCAGTTCCTTCTCCCATATCTTGGTCCAGATGGGCTTCTCCATCTCCATGTATTCTTCCATCTTCATCAGTTCCTTGGTGAGTGCCGCAATGTCCTTGGCCACGCCCTCGAGCTGCCGCGGCAACGGTCGCACCCCGCGGTGCACCACGTCCTTGCGGAGGTCTTCTACCAGGTCTTGAAGATCGTCCACCTTGCCCACGAGCCGGTCGGAATCCGTGTTGAGCTGCTTCCGCCCCTGCTTCACATATGAGTAGCCGCCATCGCCGTCCATGTCCGGCACAGCCGCCCTGGCTGCCACCGTCTTGACGTTGGCCGCCTTTGCGCGGATCGACGACATGGAGTTTTGGATCTCTGACTGGAAGGTGGAGTAAGTCTGTCGCATGATGGCGAGATCCCGTCGGAGCGTCTGCAACTCCCCCAGGTGATCCGAGCCGAGCTTTCGGCCAGGTCCCGCCGGCACCCTGGGGCCGTCGGCAGAGGCGCCGACCGCGGGCTGGGCCGTGGCCAGACGCGCCAGCTCGCTCGCCGTCTCCTGCTGTCGGTCCGACACTGTCTGGAGGGTGGCGCCTTGATCATCCATGTTCTGCTTGACTTCTCGCACCATCTTGGTGAGGGCCGACATGCCGTCATCAATGTGTCTCTTGACCTCGTCCAGCGGCTCGACGTTGAGCACCAGGACGGTGCGGTCTGACACATCCGACAAATCCTCCAGCTCGTGCCGGACGCCCGACACGGGATCCTGGATGTAGATCTCGGGCAAGTCTGCCCCGTTCTGCTGCGTGTTCCACGAAAACTTTTCTATAAAGGCAAGTTGCAGCCGCCCGATGGAGAGCTCGTCCCTCCCTTCGGGCAGGACCATCTTCTTGACTTTGGATTTGTACTGAAGGAATAGGGTGAGGTCCTTGGTCGGTGTCGGTGGCGGGGACACTTGGAAGAAGGCTTCGACGACGGGCTTCGATTCCACCAAGTGATTCGTCTCATCCGTCTTCTCTTGCTCGGCGAGCACTGCACGGCCCGCTTCGGGGCTGGACGAAGCATGCTCAGGACGAAGGCCGGCCTTCAGCGGCTGCTTGTCGATTGTAATGGAGCCATCCGGTGCCGACGGTGTGACAGATTCCTCAGACACGCGACTGGGGATCCTGGTAGGAGAGGAATCGATTATAACCGGACGTGACTGAGAGGAGACGTTCCGGCTATGATGATGGCCTTCCCGGGACTGCACGGCGCGTAGCGACTCCCGAGCCTCCTTTCTACCCCTGTTGGGTATGGGGCCGGTCTGTGAGGGGAGCATGGGTACGCCGTTGGCAGCACCTCCAAGATGTTTGGAGATCTGATACTGCGAGTACCGTCGAGAAGCTCGCCTCTCGAGGTCGCCCCCCTTCTGTAGGGCCGCCAGAGCGCTGGACTGGTTGTCTGGAGGGGGCGGCGGCGGCGGCGGAAACGCATCGATGTTGAGGTCGCCTACCGACGACACCGAGGGCATCGACGACTTGCCGTCATCTGTTGGGTACGGCGGCACGACGGGCATGCTCTGCATCGTGTTACTTGAAAGAGTCGACTGTTCCGAGTTGAAAGAGGCTCCGGAGCCGTCTCTCGGTGTGACGAAGCGCCGACTGGGCGACGGGTAGGCGTTGGCCTGCTGCCCGGTAGCGTCTCCGCGTTGCGACCTCGGTTGATAGCCGTTTTCCAAACCTTCTTCTAGCAAGTTTGTAAGCCCGGTATTTCCACTTCCAATGGTGCTCACACTGGTCGTCCTCTCCGGGAGGGGGTTTCCATCGCGATCGCGGCCCTGTTGCTTCTGCCGAAGCCTCTGCTGCTTGCGCTTGAGTCCGTGTAGCAGATTGATGATGATGTCTCGGATCCTGGGAAGATACTTTTCCAAGCTCTCGGCGCTAGCTTCCTGGCTCAAAGTCGCCTCGAGGATGTGCCTTAATAGGTCGGGGACGTTGCCGAGGTCCGAGGTGTCGACATTGATGGCAGTAAAGGCGCGGCAGGCCATGTTGAACTCGTAGCCTAGCCGGACATAGACGTCGGACACTTGGGAATCGGATGCCTGGCCACGCGACCACTGCGTCAGGGTCTCGAGCAGCTGCTTCGTGGCGACGAGCAGATGGGTGACACTCTTCTCAATCTGCGACAGGGGCAGGTTGTTGGAATTGGCGGCAGAAGCCTTTTTTTTTGTTGCACGATTCATGTCGGTCAGTGAAGAGAGCAACTCAACAGAAGACGGCGACTCACATCGCGGTTCGAACGCCTGGAGCCTCCTCCAGGCTGCGCTGATCGGGAGGAAGCATTCGACGGGCGCGGCTGCATAGACGGACCGGGTGAGCTGGGCCGCACGTTGGGTGGAGGACCGAGATCGGCAGCTGGAGAGCGGCGTCGCACGTAGCCGCGTTGCGAGGATGCCGGAGGAGGAGGGGCCTGCATCCTGTCGATTGAGGGTCGAAAAAAAAGGATGAATAAACTATAGACGATGAGCAATCGAGCCCATTGTCCAGCGAAGGTGAGGGTCGCAGAAGCACGAGAGAGGTGGTTGTCGATGGATGGACGGCGACGGTCAGAGATTAGCCGTTTTCAGCCAGCTGTGGCGCAGCTGACGAAGTAGCGCTGGTGACGGATCTAGGTAGCGCTTTCGCGGCTGAGGATAGGGGTCAAGTACTGCTAGCCCTGTAAAGCTAGCATGAGTACATTGTGGGTCAAGATCGGTACTACGAGTCAAGCAGGGGAGTACTTGTCTCCGTGGTGCCGCATCACGAGCATTGAGCCCCCCTGTCAAAGAGGCACACGTGTACGGTTATACTGCTCTCTGCCACCTCTCTCCGTGCCTACTAGTAGTAGGCTTTATCCTTTGATTCCCGTGCGCCCGCTGTTCAACTTGTTACAGATTCTGAGCGTCTGTCTCAAGATAAAGATGGCAGTGATTCTCATATGAAACGACGAGGCAAAGGGCCCTTCCCCACGGAATTCCTATTCGCATTTCGTCGATCACGACGACGTCAACGTCAGCCTCGTGGCGCTGACAAGGCTGAACCTCTCGGTCCGTCTCGGGGTCCGTCTCCGGCAGCGACGCCCCGCCGCCTTTGCGAACGACGACGCCACGTCTCCTACACACACGAATATACCATCTGACTACCGGCCAGCGGCGCGCATCATCCATGGCAAGGGGGCTTATCCGGCGCATCCACCAATTCGACTCACCATGGACAGCCCGCGAGCGCCGTTGATGGTGGACCACGACGATGACGTGGAGCCGAGCGATCTCCGGCCCGCAAAGCCGACGAATGTGGGTCCGGGCATCTTCGTCCAGGCGCTGACCCTTGCGGCCGGCATCAGCGGCCTCCTTTTTGGATGCAAGTAATGATGCTTCTCGCAATCGAGGGCTTTACAAGCTGATGGCGACTCGCCGCACATGTACAGACGACACGGGCGTCATCTCGGCGACTCTCGTCTCCATCGGAGACTCGCTCTCGCACCGGCCGCTGACGACAATGGACAAGTCCATCATTACGTCGTCCACGTCGCTCTTTGCCCTCATTGCGTCGCCCTTGTCCTCGATGCTCGCCGACAAGGTCGGCCGTAAGCGCGTTATTCTCTACGCAGACATCCTGTTCGTCGCGGGCGCCCTCGTACAGGCGCTGTGTTCGACCGTGCCGCTCATGGTGATGGGTCGATGCATCGTTGGCGGTGGCGTCGGCGCCGCGAGCTTCGTCGTGCCGCTTTACATTGCTGAAGTGGCGCCGGCCTCTCACCGCGGCAAACTGGTGACCACCAACGTACTGTTCATCACCCTAGGGCAGATGGTGGCCTATGTTGTCGGCTGGCTTCTGTCGACATATGTGACCAGGGACACGGGCTGGCGATGGATGGTCGGTCTCGGCGCCGCACCGGCGGTCCTGCAAGCAGCCGTCATCGTCTTTATGCCCGAGACGCCGCGCTGGCTGGTCAAGGTCGGTCGGTCCGAGGACGCCAGGACGGTCATGCGACGGGTCGAGCCGGCGTCGACGGGCGACTTGGTGGCGGACATGGAAGCCGAAGTGCGGGAGGAACGCGAGGTGAGCCGCATGCGGGGGCACAGCGGCGTGTGGCGGGAGCTTTTGGGCGAGGCCAGAAACCGCAGGGCTTTGACGGTGGCCTGTCTGCTGCAAGGCCTGCAGCAACTGTGCGGGTTTGTGGGTATCCCTTGCCGATGGTGCGCCGGTGTCGGCTGACGGCCAGTTGCGTTCAGAACTCGCTCATGTACTACTCGGCCACGATTTTCTCGTTGGTGGGCTTCGCGAGCCCGACACTGACGGCGCTGACGGTGGCGGTGACCAACTTCTTCATGACGCTCGCGGCATTGAGCCTGATTGACCGGGTGGGCAGGCGGCGCATCCTGCTATGGTCGATGCCGGGCATGATGATGGGGCTCGTGGCCGCCGCCGCCGGTTTCTCGAAGCTGTCACCTGAGGTGACGACGGTGTCGGGCCGAGGAGGCCCAGCGCGGGTGATACTGGCCAGCATCATGGTTTACGTGGCGACGTACGCGTTGGGGCTGGGGAACGTGCCGTGGATGCAGAGCGAGCTGTTCCCGCTGGCGGTGCGGTCGGTAGGCAGTGGCGTGGCGACGGCAACCAATTGGTCGGCGAACCTGGCGGTCGGACTGACGTTTCTGCCCATGATGGAGGCTCTGAGCCCTGCGTGGACAATGGGTACGTACGCGGTCGTGTGTTTCGTCGGGTACGTGCTGGTGTGGCGCATTTATCCCGAGACGGCCGGGCTGAGCCTGGAGGAGGCGGCTGCCGGGGCACGGATGGGGCGCCGACAGATAGAGGGATGAAGGACGGGATTTTTCTTGTCTGTCTGTCAATTTGGCAGAAGAAGAACGGCTGTCTTACATTGCATGCAAGTTGTATGTATGTATACCGACCTACCTTGTATACTATCAAGAGCGATGCCCCCTTTCTTGATCTTACACACCCTTAAAAGCTCCAGGTTTTTGTAAGACCCCCCTCCTCTTAGTACCAAGTATTGAGTAAAGACGCCAAGTAATCCAAACTCTTGTAAAGCAGTTTATCAGTCAGAGGAATGGTGGGAGTGAGGAGTGAGGACGAAGAAGGGGCGAGAGAGAGGGCGAGAGAGAGAGCGGGCCTTGACGGCAAGTCTCGGCTATTGCAGCGGTTAGTGCGATCAACTACATAGGTAGGGAACTCCTAACCCAAACAATGGATCCTTTATGGATTGCCCCGTGGCGTGTCTCGGCAGAACAACCACCTGTTATACATACAGATGCAAGTTGACAAGTAGATAATAGCCTATATACATACATACATGCATACATACATATGTACATACATATGTCTATACATATATAATGATATATCGCTGGCTCGGGCAACGGGACGCATTTTTACTTGTTCACATATCATATTACAAAGGGATTTATGTCCACACATATGTACATACATACATGTAGGCTGTTATAGATCTCTTCATCCTCCATACATATGTATGTACATACATACATACATAAGTTCTACTCTACATACATACATATGTATGTATGTATGTATGTATGTATGTATAGGTAGGCAGGTATGCAGATGGATATATTAACTCCTTTCTATTCCGTACTATCCGTATATCCGTGAATACACACATATGTATGTATGTACATACAATGTTATCATCTGCCTACATAGGTGCCTAGCCTCTAGGTAGATATGTACATACCTACCTACCTAGGTATGTAGGCTGGGGCATCCTACTAGTACTATACAGTCTATACTGTAGAGGTAGATCGCTGCTAACCACCCTACCTATCAAGTCGGCGTCGGGGCCTCCCCCCAATTGCAACCCAACTGTTTGGCCAACGAAAAAATGTATGTAAGTATGTACATATGTATCCGTTCGCCGGCCCCACCGAGAGAGCTCATCTCTTCGGGGGCCAGGATCCAGTACATATGTACATACATATATGTATGTTGTATGTATGTACATATGTATGTTAAACAGGAGATGCCTGCTAGAATCGTCACCTGTGTTTCGACGATACTAGAGAGAGCTGCAACCACGTATGTATGTATGTACAATGTACATACATAGTAAAGTACCCACCTAGGAAAAAGGGTCCAGGCCGCACGGAGAGCCCGGACGGCCGCCAAGCCGTCTTGGCTGCCATCGCCCAATCGGCATTTGTAAGTGGAATCCTAATCCTAGCCGCAATAATCCCTTGCCCGACGAACGCTGATGAATAATAGGCCTTATATTACAACGGCCTCCTCCTCGCCTTGGCCATGTCGACGCTATTCTTTCTTTTCTTTTCGGCTCTCGAACCTCTTCCAGTACATACATACATATGTATGTGCATACATATGTATGTATGTATGTACGTACATACATACATACACATATGATTTTGCTCAATTCCTAAGCGGTATTTCTCATCATCGTCATCGTCATCGTCATCTTCCTCCTACCTATCCCGCCTTCCTCTTCCTCGTCCTCTCTCGCTCTTTCCCCTCTTTCCCTCTTCCCCTGCCTCCTCCTCCTCCTTCTCCTCCTCCTCCTTCTCCTCCTCCTTCTCCTCCTCCTTCTCATCCTCCTCCTCCCCCTCCTCCTCCTCCTCCTCATCTACCATCTACCATCTACTACCTACCACTGAAACAATTATAGACTGCCTACGGATACACCTTGTCTATCTACCTACCTACTTACCTACCTTCCTACCTACCTACCCACCAAACCCAACCTAACATACAAGAATACTAGGCGAATGAAGGCTCTCGCCCTCGTTCCGCCCCTCGCCTCTCCCTCTCTCGCTCGCTCGCCTACCTAGGTTGTCAGTCGCCCACCATGCGGATGGACATTGCGAGCCAAGAGGTGGCCGATGCCGAGGCCGACGCCATCGCGCCCGAATACTATCAGCGGCGCAACAGCGATGAGATCGAGCGCATCGTCTCCGCCTCGTCCGTCTCGACCGCCTCTTCGGTGGGCCACAATCACGCCCCCAACATGCGTCACCGCATGAGCTACATCTCTACCCATCGCGACGACCTCGAACGCCATTACACCGAGCTGAGTCGCATAGAGACCCAACGCACCCAGCACAATGCCACCGTCGGAAGCAGCTCCGCCAGCATCCAAGTCAACCGCAAGCCTCTGCCCTCCTTCGGCGCCGGCAAGCCCTATCCGCCCCCCTTGCCGGCCCGCGACGAGTACGTCGTCGAGTTTGATGGCCCCGACGATCCCCTCAACGCCCAGAACTGGCCCACGAGCCTCAAGATCACCATGTCCTGCATGCTGGCTTACACCACCTTCGTCTCGTCCTTTACTTCGTCCATCTACTCTCCCGCCATACGGACCATCGCTGAAGTCTTCCACGTCGACACCGAGGTCGCCCTGCTTGGCACCACGCTTTACGTCTTGGGCTTTGCCTTCGGCCCTTGCATGTGGGCGCCCTTTTCCGAACTTCAAGGCCGCCGGATACCCATCATCATCTCCATGTTCGGCTTCTCCGTCTTCTGCATTGGCGCCGCCACGGCTGCCAACATTCAGACGCTCCTCATCTGTCGCTTCTTCAGCGGCTTCTTCGGCTCGTGCCCGCTCGCCGTCGTCGCCGCCGTCTTCTCCGACATGTTCAACAACGTGAACCGCGGCATCGCCATCACCTTCTTCGTCATGACCGTCTTCACCGGGCCGCTACTCGCCCCCTTCATCGGCGGCTACATCGTCACGTCCTACCTCGGCTGGAGATGGACCCTGTATCTGCCCACTATCCTCGGCTTCGCCGCCTTCTTCTTCGACCTCTTCTTCCTCAAGGAGTCGTACGCGCCCGTCATCCTCGTCGACAAGGCGGCCGAGCTGCGACGCCGCACCCACAACTGGGGTATCCACGCCAAGCAGGAAGAGATCGAGGTCGACTTCAAAGAACTCGTCAACAAGAACTTTCTGCGACCCATGCGCATGCTCTTCACCGAGCCCATTCTCTTCTTTCTGACCCTCTACACCAGCTTCATGTATGGCCTGCTTTACCTCTTCCTCACCGCCTATAATCTCGTCTTCATCGGCGTCCACCACTTCTCGCCGGGCGAGGCTGGCCTCACATTTTTCGGCATGATCATTGGCGAGCTCATCGCCGGTGTCGTCGTTCTCGCCCAGCAGCCATGGTACAAACGCAAGCTGGCTGCTAATAATGGCGTCCCAGTGCCCGAGTGGCGGCTTCCCAGCGTCATGGCCGGTGGTATCTGCTTTGTTATCGGCATTTTCTGGTTCGGATGGTGAGTCCCCCGAGAAGCCAACGCGTCTAATTTCAACCTCGCTCACTCTCGCCGCTCAGGACTGGATTCTCCCCTAGTATCCCGTGGATCGCCCCCGCGGCCAGCGGTATTCTCACCGGCTTTGGTCTCTTGTCTATTTTCCTGCAGTGCATCAACTACATCGTCGACGCCTACCTCATGTTCGCCGCTTCGGCGCTGGCAGGCAACACCTTTATGCGATCGCTCGCCGGAGCCACATTTCCGCTCTTTGCGACGCAAATGTTCACCGGCATGGGCATTCAGTGGGCCTCGACGTTGCTGGGCTGCCTGGCGCTGCTGATGTGTCCGATCCCGTTCATCTTTTACAGATACGGCCGCAAGCTTCGAGAAAAGAGCAAGTTCGCGCCGACGCCGCCCAGGCCTATGCCCTCGTCGGAAGATGATCTCAGCAACAGCGAGGTGGTGACGGAGAAGCGAAAGCGAGACACCTCTGCCGCCAGTCGAGACACGGCCGTGCTGAGTTCGGATTCGGGGGGCGAGGGAAGCATTCGGTCAAGAGACACCGACAACGAGGCTTCTGTGATGAACGTCTAACACCATGATGGGGCCACGGCGTCTCGTCGTCCTGGCTCTCTTTCTCTCTTCTATCATCTTTCTTTTGGACTATATACACTTGGGGAAAAGCGTCTCGGCGTTTCGGGACTTGACCGGTCAAGGGTTATTTTTAATCACATGGCCACGGGAATTGGCCATCATGGACATGAAGGATATTATCGGACGAAGCTCACGATGAAGGGCCATTGCTTCTGTCTGTATCCGTACCGTATATGAGATGAATAGGGGGCACAAAGATGCCGCCTACACGTTACAAACTAAGCTTGAAGACGGCCACGCAAATTGGGCAGTGAGACCAACAAGACTCAAGAGTAAGACACACCGCTGAATCGAATCCTCAGGCGGGATCGACGCAAGTCATCTTTCAGCTTGCTGGGGCGTGCGAAGAGACACGGTGAAGGGCGCGTTTCTACGCCGTTGGTTCACTGTGCCCGTTACGTCATTGGGAGAGCGAGATGAAGATCTGGCGCGATGACGTATCTCGTAGCTTTGCAGAACGACAACGATCCGTACCTACTACCTACAGATCATACGTATAGGCAGCGCATCGTGGCCAAAGACTCGGTATCAAAGCTAACTTCCAACCCGGCCAACGCGTGCCAATTTAAGCCCTAACCAGGCTCCCCGGCGCCTTCCTTCCAAGGCCGCCACCACCTACCTACCTACCTACCTACCTCAGTACCTTGGATAGTAAGTAGGAAGGCATTCTCTTAACTTCACTTCCTCCTCCCCTCCCTCCTTTCCTCTCTCTCTCTCTCTCTCTTTCCCTCTCTCTCATCTTCAACTTCTCCACGGATATACCGATCTGCCTCACAACAGTCTCGACGACGACATGGACGTCGACGAACATGTGACGCCTTCGGGCCAGCACTACAGCGGCCGTAACCGCGTGCCCAACATCCGCGAGTTCGCCGAGCAGCTCGACTTGGAAAAACGGCAACGTGACGCCGAGATCAACGCCGGACCTCCCACGGCTGACGATGCCAGCGAGCATCAGTCCATCAAGAAACGCCATCTGCGCACCGTTCGCGATCCCGTCACTGGAAAGGATGTCAGTATCAGCGACGCTCTGGACGACTACAAGCATGCCGTCGAAGACCCTCAAGTAAATGCGTCCGACCCCTCTCTCACTGACAGAGCTGACCACCTCACACCAGCTCTCCGTTCCCAACGAGAACCTCGGCAAACCTTCCACCGTAACTGTCTCGTCCAAGCAGTCGGGAGAGGAATATCGCCGCGCCCAGGATGTGACGGCGCCCCCCGACCCCGTCCAGGCAGGATCTACGTCAGACGTGCCCATTAGTAGTGAGAAGACGTCGATTCTGTTCTACCGGACGCCTTCGGTCAGTTACGAGCCCATGTTTGTTGCACTCGAGCGCAAAGCCACTGTGCTGTGCCTGGGCATCTTCATCGCCATCGTCTTCATCGGCAAGGTCTTTGGCGGGAGACTCCTTGGCCTCGTTCCCTTGGCTGCCTGTGTCTCGTCTGGCGTCTTCCTCTGGGCCAAAGACCTCGTCCGTCAAGGCAGGGATGTGGAATGGTCGAGCGAGCAAGAGCGCGGGGAAACTGCCACGGCCAACTTGATTCCCGAGTCTGTCGAGTGGATGAACACGGCGATTGGCATCCTCTGGAGCCTGATTAACCCGGAAATGTTTGCCTCCGTCGCCGATACGTGAGTCTGTTCTGCATCCCCTGAGGAGAATAGCAGTTTTCTGATGCCATAGGAAAGGCTCGAGGATGTCATGGTTGCGTCAGTCCCGGGCGTCATCGAAAACGTCCGCGTGGCCGACATATCTCAGGGCAGCAACCCCATCCGCATACTCAGCATGAGGGCGCTGCCGGACTCCCAAGTGCAGGACATTAAACAGGAGATTCATCGGGAAAACGAAAAGACGATGGACCCCAACGAGCTGGCGGCTGTCGAACAGGCCGGCTCCTTTTACAACATGGAGGTATCCGTCGCCTATCACGCAAAGCCGTCGGGCGAGGACATTACGTCCAAGGCCAAAAACATGGGCATGCAGCTAGTCTTCTATCTCGGCATCAAGGGCCTCTTCGGCGTCCCGTTACCGGTCTGGGTTGAGTTGAAGGGCCTCGTGGCCACGGCCCGAGTCAGACTGCAGCTGACGCCCGATCCGCCTTTTCTGAAGACGCTCACCTTTACGCTCATGGGTGTTCCCAAGGTGGAGGCCGGCTGCACGCCCATGATCGAAAGAGGCGTCAACATCCTCAACCTGCCTCTCATCTCCAACTTTGTCAACTGGGCTATACGCACTGCCGCATCTATATACGTCGCTCCCAAGAGCTTGACTCTGGATGTGAGCAAGATGCTGGTGGGCGACGACATTAAGAAGGAGACGCAAGCACTCGGCCTCGTCTTCATTCGCATTCACAAGGCCACTGGTCTCAGCAAGCAGGACCGAACCGGCAGCCGCGGCGGTGGTTCTGATCCTTACATTACCGTCAGCTGGAGCAAGTTTTCCAAGCCCCAGTTCTGCACGCGCGTCATTCAGGACGACCTCAACCCCGTCTTCGAAGAGACTTGCGGTCTTCTCGTCACCAGCGATCTCATCAAGGCCGACGAGAAGCTGTCGATGGAGCTGTGGGACAGCGATCGCTCGACCGCCGACGACGTCGTGGGCAAAGTCGAGCTTAGCATCCAGAAACTCATTCAGCACCCGGGCAAGATGTTTCCCCAGGTGTCTCATCTTTGCGGCGTAAAGGCCGACAGCAGCATGCCCGGCCATCTTCACTGGGAGGTTGGCTTCTTTGGCAAGACACAGTTCCGCAAAGCCCTCCGGACCGACGGCCGCGATGTGTCTCTTCCCAAAGAACTGGCCGACAAGCCTGAGCTCCAAGACCAACGGGGCAGCATCGACACCAAAGAAGAGGACGCCGTTGTTCACACGCCGCCTGACCCGCTGTGGCCGTCGGGTATTCTCAGCATCGTCGTCCACCAGATTGTGGGCCTAGAGCTTGCCAACATCAAGGGCTCTGACGGGAAGCGCAAGGGCAAGGAATACGAGCCGGCGCGGCCCGAGGCGGGCGAGGTTAAAGAGGAGCAGAGCAGCAAGCTTCCAAGCTCCTACTGCACAGTCCTCGTCAACGATAGTCTGGTGTACAAGACGCGCATCAAGGCCGTATCTTCTCAGCCCATATTTAACGCTGGCACCGAAAGGTTTGTGCGCGACTGGAGGTCCTGCATTGCCACCGTTGCCGTGCGCGACTCGCGGAATAGACAACATGATCCCATCATCGGCGTCGTACCTCTGCAGCTCTCCGACGTTCTTCGGACGAGCAGCCAGGTGACTCGATGGTATCCTCTCGACGGCGGCATAGGCTTCGGACGAATCCGCATCTCCATCCTCTTCCGTTCGGTAGAGCTACGACTGCCGCCGCCGCAACTCGGCTGGGACATTGGCACATTTGAGTTTACGTCCGACTGCATCACCACAGCGGGCTACGCGCCCTCTCAGGCGGTCAAGTTGAAGCTTCGCACCGGTGGATCGTCGGCCACCATCAAGAAGGACAAGTCCACCAGGCAGGAGGCCGGAATGCGGATAGACATAAGCGACGACGACAACCCATTACGACTTCCGGTCAGATATCGATATCGATGCCCCATCTTCCTCGAATTCTACTCCTCGAGCAGCCGCAAGCCCGATGCCTACGCTGCTCTCTGGCTTCTCGAACTCAGCGATGGAGAAGACGGGGACTTTGAGGTGCCAATCTTCAAATGCAACAATGGTCTGCGCCTCTCGCAGAATTACATCACCCAGGAGAACTATCGGGAAATTCCTGATCTAGACATTGAGGAGGTCGGTCGCGTCCGGTTCCGGGGCCGCTTCTCGGCCGGGACCGACTCGGACCACATGAAGTTTGTCCGCGACAACGACTCCCGCGAGACGATCGAGACGTGGGAGGCATGCTTCGCCGAAGGCGTACGGCAGGAAGAGGTGAAGGCCGAGGTCCCTCCGCTGGTGACGGAATTACACGACAAGTCTTTGACACACGGTCGAGACGTGCTGGCTCAGGCGGACGAGAGCGACAAGCAGCGATGGCTGGCCAAGGACGGGACAGACTGGAGCGGTGCCTTTGGCAAAGATCCGAGTGATCTGATGGCGAACAAGGCCGGGGGGGGGCGCAGCAGCGAGACGCAGGATGACGACTACGACGACAGCAACAACAGCAGCAGCAGCGACGACGACGATCCCGACCTCGGAATAGAGCAGCATGAGAGCGCTGACAAAGGTCGACGACGATCGACGGAATCGCGAGAATCGTCGTCGTCGTCGTCGTTGTCGAAAAGGTCTTCGCAAGGGGGTGGCGGCGACGGCAGCAAGAACCCGTACACCATGTACAAGAATTACACGGCGCGAAACCGGGACTTGCACCGCAAGCACCGCGGGTTGATGCAGTGGCGGCCGATCCGCAATGCTCAATTTGCCAAGGACGAGGCTAAGTTTGCGCTGCGGAAGATGAAGAATTTGGGGGGGTTGAGCGGAAGGCAGCCGGACGTGGAGACTGAGGTTTAGGGAGAGGAAGAGAAGCGGAGAAGGAGAGGAATTGGTAGTAGTAGTCTTGATAACATGAATGTTGTTGATAGCTGCCTACCTACCTACCTCTGCTCAATGATGGAGGTTATGACTGACTAATGCCAAATGGATGGATGGACGGAGGAGCCGCGTCGTCAGGCCTGTGTCACGTGTGGGTATGACTGTTCAGTGTTCACTGTATGCATGTACATATGTATTGTGTATTGTGTAGTAAATTAGTAATGTACGTATGTATGTACATATGTATGCACATGTGTAGGTTATGCACGGGCGCGCACACGGGCCGTTTTACTTACAGGGAAAGGCGGGCGGTGCGAAATGGGGACACAGCCTCCTCCCCTCCCCCCCTTTTCTTCTTACTCGGGGTACATGCACTGAAGTGTATGTACATGCTCCCGATGCTCGTAGGGTAGGCTGGCATTCGCGGCTGGGCCGAGACTGCCGCATTCCGGGACGGCTCAGCCTAACAGCAGGCTCTGGTCCCGAGGTACCTGCTGGATGACGAACCGGGTGCCAATCTCGTACGAGAGCTCTGCCTCAGGCATCGCCACGCCTCAAATTCTCGACTTGTCGGTGCTCGTACCCTCTGTCACTGTCTCGCTCTGCTTTCTCACCCTCTCTCTCTCTCTAACTCACTTACTCTGTCCTCCTTCTCCTCCTCCTCCTCCTCCTCCTCCTCCTCTTCCTCCTCCTCCTCCTCCCCCTCCCCCCCCTCCCTCCTCCTCCTCCGTCTTCCGTCTCTTCATCCTCCTCTCCGGCAGATCCACAATCGCCCTTCTCTCCTCCGTCTTACCACCTCCGCTCTCTCCTGCTCATTCTCTCTTCTTCTCTCCTTTTCTTTCTTAGTAGCTCGTCAGCTCTATTTTCCTCCTTCTTATCGTTTTCCCTCTCCTCTCCCCTCTCCCTCCCCGCCGCCCCCTCTTCTCTCCTCTCCCCGTTCACCCTTTTCTTTTTCTTCTTCTACCCCCCCCCGCCCTTCCCCCGAACTCGCCGCCTCTGGGGCCATGGCGTGAAAGCCATCTCTTTCTCACCATGCCATCGTCCAAGAATGCGCACGGCTCGTCCTCGGCCGCCCAGGTTAGCCACCGGCTCCGGAACTTCTTCCGCATGAGCAGCAGCGCCGCGAGCGACAAGGACAGGGAGCGAGAGCGCGAAAAGGATAGGGATCGGGACAGGGAAAAGGAGAGGTCTGCCTCGTCGTCTGGCAATAATGGCGCGTCCGCCTCGGCGGCGACGTCGGCCGCTGGCAGCGCCTCTGACGCGCCGGCGGCGGCGCCGGCCCCCAAGACGTCGCGTCATACAAAGTTCTTTAGCAATGCCGTCGGTCGTCTCCGCGCCCATACCGTCGCCAGCGAGGGCAACCAGATAGATGAGACGTTGAGCCCCACGGCCTACGCGAACCCTTACTTCGCTCATCAGGGCCAGCCGGGCCTGCGCCATCACAACGATGGCTCCGTGCCCCCCAGCCCGCCCGATACCCCGACGCTCAACGTCTCCAGCCCCGACACCGACGCCCCCGATCAGGCGGTCACGGTAGAGACCAAGGAGGAGCTGGCCCGTCGCCTGAGGAGGGTTGCTAGTGCGCCCAACGCTCAGGGCCTCTTCTCCAAAGACGATGCCAAGTCGGACCGTCCCGCCACTGCCGACCTGGGTAAAGATCCTCTCGTCGAGGATCCCGGCGCCGGCACCCTCGGCCTCGCCGACAAGAGGACGCCTAGAGCTGCCAAGATGCAGGCTCTCGGCGACGACCTGCCTTCGCCGCTCCCGGGGCCGCACTCCTCCCTCGCCTTTCGAAGGACCTACAGCTCCAACTCGATCAAGGTCCGCAACGTCGAGGTCGGCCCGGCCAGTTTCGAGAAGATTAAACTCATAGGCAAGGGCGACGTCGGCAAGGTTTATTTGGTCAAGGAGAAGAAGAGCAGTCGGTTATATGCCATGAAGGGTACCCTTCCCCCAAAACAAAGACGAGTTCATCGCTTGTTCTCTGCTG
Organism: Ophiocordyceps polyrhachis-furcata BCC 54312; assembly: GCA_001633055.2. NCBI lineage: Eukaryota > Fungi > Ascomycota > Sordariomycetes > Hypocreales > Ophiocordycipitaceae > Ophiocordyceps > Ophiocordyceps polyrhachis-furcata. The sequence continues at coordinate 1,219,778 of LKCN02000007.1, forward strand.
ACAACAATTCTACAGTCTTGAGCAAAAAGGAGATGATCAAGCGCAACAAAATCAAGCGTGCCCTGGCCGAGCAGGAAATTTTGGCTACGAGCAACCACCCGTTCATCGTAACGCTGTACCACTCCTTCCAGTCCGACCAGCACCTGTATCTGTGCATGGAATATTGCAGTGGCGGCGAGTTTTTCCGAGCTCTGCAGACGCGGCCTGGCAAGTGCATTCCCGAGGACGACGCTCGGTTCTACGCGGCAGAGGTAACGGCCGCCCTCGAGTATCTCCACCTCATGGGTTTCATCTACCGAGACCTCAAGCCCGAGAGTTCGTCCCCCCCCCCCCGTCCCCCGCGCTTTGTTCATGAGCTGACCGTCTCCAGACATCCTTCTCCACCAGTCAGGCCACATCATGCTCTCGGACTTTGACCTTTCTAAACAATCGGACCCAGGTGGGAAGCCGACCATGATCGTCGGCAAGAATGGCGCCAGGACGGACGCCCTGCCGACCATCGACACACGATCCTGCATCGCCAACTTTCGGACCAACTCGTTCGTCGGCACCGAGGAGTACATCGCTCCCGAGGTGATTAAGGGCAGCGGTCACACTAGCGCTGTCGACTGGTGGACGCTAGGCATCCTCGTGTACGAGATGCTCTACGGCACGACGCCCTTTAAGGGCAAGAACAGGAATGCCACCTTTGGCAACATATTGCGCGAGGACATTCCCTTCCCCGATTACAACGGCGCGCCGCAAATATCCAAGTAAGCCCCCTTTTTGACCTTCGACTCATGTCAGGCATCGGCTGACGCCATCACATCAGCCTGTGCAAGTCCTTGATCCGAAAATTGCTCATCAAAGATGAAAATCGGCGGCTGGGTGCTCGAGCCGGGGCGTCCGACATCAAGGTCCACCCCTTCTTCCGAAGCACGCAGTGGGCGCTCATCCGCCACATGAAGCCCCCAATCGTGCCACATGCCGGCCGAGGTATCGACACGGTGAATTTTCGAAACGTCAAGGAGAGCGAGAGCGTGGACATCAGCGGCGCCAAGCTCAAGACCGTGCCCCGGGACAGCGGGCTGTCCACGCCTGGCGCTGAGGCCGAGGACCCGTTTATCGACTTCAACAGTGTGACGCTACATCACGACGGCGATGATCACCTTCACCCACATTCGCAGAACCCTCAGCGGTCTACGGGCCGGCACGTCAGCGCTTCAACGTAGCGTCTAATCGCTTGCACAAATATTGTTTTTCCGTCTCCCCCGTTTATTTTTGTTTATCATTTCATTCCCTGTTCCTCTTGCATTTGCGGCGTCATCGGATAAGATGCTTCTGTCTTCGGTGTGACCATTTTGCGACGATGGATGAGGTTCTGCTGATGGGGAAGGCCGAATTGCGGCGTAGGTCCAGCGTCATGCCCCGTCATCTTTTACTCGAAGAATAAGAGGAGATGAGGGAGAAAGAAAAGAAAAGGGGGGGATGGACCAAGAGAGAGAGACAGAGAAGACAGCGGCTGTGTTTTATCGTGTCGTGCTGGGCGTCTCATGGTGAAGGGTTGGCGTTTTAACGGTGGATGCCGTAGGAGAAGGATGAAGCAAGGACAGGCGGGACATGGTGAATGATGCATAGGTGGGTGGTATTGGGTGGTATCAGCCGCCAATAGAGCATGGATGAGCGATAGGGAGAAATGGGAGAGCGAGAGAGAAAGAGAAAGAAGACAGACAGAGAGACAGACAGAGAGACAGACAGAGAGGGGGGGGGGCGAGAAAGAGCACACTGGAGAGCGGGGAGACGAAGCCGCTTGTCTACATGCATGACGATGACGATGCCGGGCCGCCAATGCGATGGCGGCCGTCCATCCAAGGCCGGAGACATTCGGGCACGGCGACGGTGCCCGAGGCCTCGTCCCAGCCGTACTCGAGAAGCGCGGCGATGACGCGGGGCACGGCGAGGGCAGTGGCGTTGAGGGTGTAGGGGAAGGACAGGCGGTTGTTGTCGGCCGGGAGGCGGACGCGGGTCGCGAGGCGGCGGGTTTGGTAGTCGGTGCAGATGCTGGCGGAGGTGAGCTCGCCCCAGCCGTCGTCGTCGTCGTCGTCGTCGTCGTCGCTCCGGCGACGAGCACGGCTGGGAAAGTAGGCTTCAATATCGATTTTGAAAGTGGCCGAGGCGCCGAGATCGGAGGGAGGCATGACGACGACACGACAGTATAGACCGAGCTTGGCTAGGATCTCGAGCTGGATGGCGACCATATCGTCCAGCATCGTCCTGGCGACCGAGTCATCGGGGGCAAGCCAAGCGAAGAGCTCCACCTTTGTGAACTCGTGGACGCGATACAGGCCCCTCGTGTCGGCGCCGCGGGCACCGGCTTCGGCGCGGTAGCAGCGGGAGACGGCGACGTGACGGATGGGGAGGTGATGATAATCCAGAGTGGAGTCGGCCTTCATGGCCGCCAGGGCGATCTCCGAAGTGGCTGCCAGACAACGGGCGGGGACTCCACGCCGCACGTCTTCGTCAGCTTGGGCGACGGAGTATATCTGTTGTTCCCCGTTCTGATCCCTCGGACGAAAGCCGCATGCGGAACCGATGTGACTGTAGACCAGGCTGGGCGGCGAGACGGGGACGTAGCCGTGCTTGGAGGCGGTGGAGAGGGCGAATTGGATGAGGGCCTGTTCTAGTTGTGAGCCTTGGCCTACGAGGTAATACCAGCCCCATCCGGTGGAGGAGGCGGCGGAGGCGAAGTCTAGGATGCCGAGCCGTGAACCGATTTCGACGTGTGATGGTGATGGTGATGGTGATGGTGATGATGATGTACATGTAGAGCTCTCGAGCTTGGTGGGACGCGCGTGGCGGTTGACGTGTTGGGTTATCTTGCGGGTTGGAGGCGTGGAGGTGTCGGTTAGGTTTGGGAGTTGAAGGGCGAGGCTTTCGATTTCGGACTCGGCTTTTGCTTCGGCTTGTTCGAGGCTTTGGAGCTTGGTTTTCAGACGTCGTGCTTCGGTGAGGATTTGCTCGCGCGTTAACGCCTTTTCTTTCACCTCCCCTTCCTCCTCCTTCTCCTTCTCCTCCTCCTCCTCCTCCTCCACCACCACCACCACCTCCTCCTCCTTTTCCTCCGTATCCCCCCCCCATCTTCACATGCTCCCCAACCACCTCCCGACCATGCCCCCCACCCCCCTTCGCCGACGACAAAAGACAGCCCAGAAGCTTGACCCGATGACGAAGCGAGCTCCCCATCCGCCTGAGCTCAAGCCACTGCCCGTGGAGGTCGACGATGCGGCCGGCGTTGCCCGCCAGCGCCTGGTACTTGCGATCGAGGCATGTCCTCTCGTAGAGCTCCGGGTTTTGCCGCATGTGCTTTGTGTCGAGTATCGGTTTGGGCGCTGAGCTTGGTCTGCTTGTTGTTTTTGTACGCCTTGTTGTTGTTGTTCTTGGAGGGCGGCGATGATGATTCGAGGCTGCTGTTTGGCGGAGCTTGAGCCTTGTTGGGCTGCGGTTCATCTTTTCTTTCTCTTGATTTTTCCTTCTATTCTCTAATAGAATCACGTTGTCGTCTTTTGTCTTCTTTCTAGGGGAAGTGGGAGGAGGAGAGCGAGGAGGGCACGGAAAAAAAAAAGGTAGGTAGGTAATCGATAAAGCTTGTCGTTGAATCGATAAAGCCAAGGGAACTAACTGTATGTACATACATATCGTTACATTTAATATTCGCACATACATACATGTGCTTTCTAATACTATATACGGATACTATGAATATGATACCATGAACCGGTATCGCCATCCATCAAACTCGTCTTCGCATCAGCACCGACACTCACATCACCCCCCAGACGCCCAGCGTCCAGTTCCCGTGATGACCCCCTCCTCCGCCGCCGCCGCCGCCGCCGCCACCACCGCCTCCGCCGCCGGACCTCAGCAGTCCGCTGTGCCGCTGCTGCGCCTTGGTGTCGACGTCGCTCGGTCTCGACGCCCCGTTGGCGCCATGTTGTTGCCATTGGTCTCGATCGATCGTCGCCGTCGCCGCCATCTTAAGGTGGCAGGCTAGACTTGCCCCTGCCCACGGGCCCAGTGAGTGAATGGCCCGTAGCTGTCCTTGGAGGGGCCGCGTCACCGGCCGGTTCCGCCATATCTTGGCTTCTACTGGATCCTCCTCCTCCTCCTCCTCCTCCCTCTCCCGTTCGCCTCCTCCTCCTCCTCCTCCTCCTCCTCCTCCGCTGGACTTATCGACTGTCATCTGCGACGTTGGGTCGCTCCGATTCTGGCTGCTTCGCTTCTTCCGCGCCTGCTCGAAGCCTTTGCCCTTGACGGGCGTCCAGCCCTTGGCTTCCACCATGCTCATCACCTCGTCCACTGTCCTCCCCTTGATGCCCAATATGTCGGAGCAGCCACCGGTAAACATGAGACGGGACATGCAGACGGCCCTTACGTCCATTGGAAGCTGTAGGAGATGGTTGTAGACGAGTAGATGAATGGGAAATTCGTCGTCGTCTGGCAAAGGCGAGCCATTGAAGAATGTGTCGTCGCACAAGTCAGCTACTTTCCCCAAGGGAAGACTTAGCGTCGTAGGCGGATCCGTAGACCGCAGCGGTATCTCCAATTGGCCGTCTGTCTGCTTCGCTTCTGTACCGGATTCGTCTTGCTCCTCGACCGTGTCCAGCTGGGCCGGCTGACGCCTTGGCGACTTTGTGACGCACGTCCGGCACCGCATTACCCGACACATGATGTCTTCGCACTCGTCGAAGCTCACTACCCGCTTCTTCTTGCCCTTTGCCTCTCCGGCGGGCAAGATGCTTCGCAACAGGTCGTACAGGCCGTTGAGGAGCAAGCTTCCACCCCGGATGCTTCTTGTCGTCTTGACTTCGCGATACTCGTACACGCTTGTCACCACCGTCTCTCTCCATCCCATGTCGATGACGAGCGCGCTTCGGACACCGGCCGCGACGGCTGACATGGTGGGACACGACAGCAGCGAGACGATGGGCGTCTGGAAATTGTTGAATAACGTATCGAGAACGGCCGAGAGCAGAGGAATCGGCACGGCGGGGTCGAGGACAAGGCCCATTCTTCGCGGGCGCGAGTCGATGAGCAGACATCTGTAGCGCCCAGATCAGCGCAACGATGGAAAGACGGGCAAAAGATGGCTCCAACCAACCTGGTAAATGCATCTCTCAGCAGGCGATCCAGCCTATGCTGGAAGAGGTCCAGGTCGAAATCCCGTAAATCAAAGCGCCATATCTCATAGTCGGCGGCCCAGACACCCGTCGCCGTCTGCTGCTGCTGCTGCTGCTGCTGCTGCTGCCATGCGCCAAAGTCGCCTACACGACGCCGCTTCTCGGGGCCCCAGGACTCCACGGCCTTGGGCGAAGAATCTCCAGCGAAGCCAGCGCGGATGAATCGCGAGCCGATCTCGATTAAGACCAAGTCGTCCTCGGCCCGGACCGCCGACGGGGAGCCGTACGAGCCCGACAGGACGTGAGGACTTCGTGGAGGCGTGTGAGGCTGGCTCTGGTTCGGTGCCGTCGAGCGGATGCCATACAAGCTGCGATGGGCGGGTGCATTTGCCGAGGCCATGGCCGACGGCCCAAGATTGGCTTGCTTGTAGACGAAGAACGAGGCTGAAGACAGAGAGAGATAAGACAAAAAAGTGTAATTTCTTTTCCCCCCTCGACGTCATTCATCAGCCTCATCATCGGCGGTACGGAGGTGGTGATATTCCGGTGGACGCGACGTCACCAAACACGTCAGCGGTCGCTGCGGTGACGCGCACAGTATGTACACACATACATATGTACATAAATATGTACATATGTATGTACATACGTACCGCGCCGCGACGACATCTCACCGCCAACGTTCTCCCTGGGGAAAAATTCGGCATACATATTTCTCCAAGACGCAGACGCCGGGCATGAGGGCCGGCCGTCTCGCTTCTCATGGGCATCAAAGGGTCCGTATATTGTTTGTTTCTGTGCTTGCCTCGTCTGCGCTGACAATCTTGCACATACAGCTTGTACCGCGAGCTGGGCCCCGGCCGGCGGGTCTCGCTTTCGAAACTTGCGGCCGATAGTTTCGAGGCGTCGAATCGGCCGTTTCGCGTTGCCATCGACGTGGCCATCTGGCAGTTTCAAGCCCAGGCCGCTCGTGGTCTGTACCTTGGCCCCCCTCTGTCGTCCCTACTTCCCACCGTCGCGCAAGCTGACGCCCATCTTCATCAGGTGGAGCAAACCCGGAAATTCGAACGCTCTTTTACCGCCTCGTGCGGCTGCTTGGCACACCGATACAGCCGATTTTCGTCTTCGACGGCCCCCAAAAGCCTCGCTTCAAGCGAAACAGATGGACTGGGCTGGGCAATGGCGGCGCCAAGGCGCAGGCGAAGCGCATGATGCAGCTCTTTGGCTTTGCTACGCACGATGCCCCCGGGGAAGCCGAGGCTGAATGCGCGCTGCTACAGAAGCAAGGAATCGTGGATGCGGTGCTGAGCGAGGATGTCGATACCCTCATGTTTGGCTGCACCCGCATGCTCCGGAGCTGGTCCGCGGCCGAGGGACGGAGGTCTAAGACGCCGACGCACGTGTCCCTGTACGACGTGCATGGCGAACGGGAGGAATCTGTTCCGTCGCTCGATGCCGAGGGCATGATTCTCGTGGCCTTGATGAGCGGCGGCGACTACATTCCCGAAGGCATCCCTGGCTGCGGCATCAAAGTGGCTTGCGAAGCTGCCAAGGCCGGCTTTGGCAGGTCCCTCTGCCGGCTGAACACGTCAGACGAGGAGGGCCTACAGACCTGGCGAGAGGGCCTCGCCCATGAGCTGCACAGCAACGAAAAGGGCCATTTTCGCACAAAACACCCGGGCCTGACGGTGCCGGACGACTTTCCTAACCTCGAGGTCCTACGTTTCTACACTGATCCTATTGTGTCGGGAGAGTCGAGCCTGTGCTTGGCGCGGCAGGACCTGATGCGGAACGGTAGCCCGCGCCTGGACGAGCTGAGGGATTTCGCTCGGACGTCCATCGGCTGGGACCATCGGATCGGGGCCATCAAGTTCATACGCGTATTGAGCCAGGCCCTGCTGGTGCATAACATTTGTCGGGGGGGTGTCGACGGCCAAGAGCTGGTGAAGCGCATCTCGACCCGTCGCCATCACTTTACCACGGACGGGTCACCGGAGCTGCGGCTGGCGTACGTACCGTCCGAGGTGGTGCCAATCGATCTGGCCAAGGAATCGGAAGAGCCGACGCAGGGATGCGACGGGCAGACGGCCAACGGAGGCGGCGACGATGATTTTTTCGATGCCGATGCCGACGGATCCAAATTGACCGCTCTCAGGGCCTTTGACGTCACGAAACCCGACCTCGCCTGGGTGTTGGAGGAAGTGGCGCGGAAACGCGTGCCGCGGGCGGTCGAGGCCTGGGAGGAGGCCGAGGCGGCGAAGCTGGCCAAGGCAGCCGAAGCGGAAGCCGTCAAGGCGGCCAGGGCGGCCAACAGGGCCAAGTCGAAGACGGGCATGCCGAGAGGCGCTCTCGACGGCTTCGTCCGCGTCACCAAGCTGTCGTCGAGCGTCACGGCCCCGGACGGGCTCAGCAAGCAGCTTGATTTTCTACGCCCGGGGCCATCATCATCATCATCATCATCATCATCATCATCATCGCCGCTGCCGGCAGACATGAGTAAGCCACCAGGGAAAAGAGCGGCGGTGGAGGCAAAAGCGGCCGTTGACGCAACCGGAGGCTCACCACTCGCGCCTAGGCTTCCAAAGTCGGATGGTCGACCAGAGACGGTTCAGCTCCGGTCTAGCCCGTGTGAGCCCCTGTCGTCGCCACAGCGTCGTCGTGACCCCCTTACAGAAGGGCTGCCGCGCGTCACTGGCTCTGGCAAGCACGTGCCTCCGCCTCGCCGTCGTCAAGAGGTGAGGGAGAAGGATAGGTCGATGAAACAGACGTCTATCGATGGCTTCATCGTCTGCGCCGAGAAGAAGAAGAAAAGCACGGCTACCGTGTCGAAGACTGCCGGCAGTAGACCTGCGGCCGACAAGGAGGAGACTTCTGACAGACAGAAGACGGCGGAGAGAAAGGAGCAGGATCAGAAGAAGGAGAGCAAGCAGAAGGAGAAGAAGACGCTCCTGACGACCTGTGCCGGCTTCGTCTACGAAACGGAGATGGACGAGCACGAGCGAGAGTCGAGGTTACGAGAGGACCGCGTCGCGGGGCGGGTGGCTATGAGGCGAAGCGACGTGTCCGTGATCGACCTGACTGGGGAGTGAGAGATTCACGACGTCTATCTACCCATAGCGGCTTTTGGACTGATATTATCTTGTTGTTCTTTGAATAACTGTTTGCTTGATGGAAGGATAACGGTCACTCTTCCTCTTCCCCCCTTTCTTTCTCCCTTTGGCATGGTATAGACGCCCTGTTATGTCACGCTGCCTCCTTGGACGGGTTCCTTGGTGGCTGCTAGAGAGCTATGACCTCGCTGGCCGATATGAAAGGACAGGGGTTATCTTCACAGCCTCTATCTGTCTGTCTATAGATCAGATGGTTTCTATCCATCACGTGAAGCGTGGAAATTTTTCAGTTGAAAAAGGGGGGGGGGGGTCGGATGAAGAGCTTTTTCCCCTTCTCTCTTTCTTTCTCCCCCCTCTCCAGTCAGTCAGTCATCACTTCGTCCTTCCTGAGGCGCAAGATGGACAACAATAACACAGCGCAGGGGAGGAGGAGGAGAAAGGAGGCAGTGCGTCGGCAGCGTCTCCAGCACGAACGCGCCGGGACACAGGGAGGGAGGCAAATGGGGAAGCATGCGAGGATGGCTGTGTCGTCGATACCTTTGGCTATGAGGATTAGCCGACCTGGTCAGAAGGGGGGAGATGATGAGAAGAAGGAGGAGGAGGAGGAGGAGGAGGAGGAGGAGGAGAGGAAGAGGACGACAGCGACGACGACGACGACGATGACGACGACGACGAAGGCAATGCCGGCGGCGAAGAATCAGCAGCAGCAGCAGCAGCAGAACAAGAACAAGAACAAACATCAGAAGGCTGCTGTGGGAAATTCGCTTGTTAGCAATGCAGCTCCTGGGCCTCAACAGCCGGTGAGGAATCCAACTCTCGGAGCTCAACAGTCATTCAAGAAGAACCCAGCAACTCCTCAGTCTCACCGGGTAGAGAATCCAGCTGTTAGGGCTCAACGGTTGGAGGTACAATACAATGCCGAGGCACGAGAGGCTCAGAGCCTCGAACGAAGGATGGCGATGACAAGGCGCGAAATAGAGGATGCGAAACGTCAGCTTCGGAATGAGGCCGACTATGCTTTTCAGGCTGGCCTGAAGCAGCAGCAGCTGGAGCAGAAGAAGCATCTTGAGCTTCTGCAGCAGGAGCAGATGAAGAGGCTGAAGCTCTGGCAGCAGCAGCAGCAGCAGAAGCTACAGCAGCAGCAGCAGCAGAAGCTACAGCAGCAGCAGCAAAGAACTACAGCAGGAGAAGCTACAGCAGGAGAAGCTACAGCAGAAGCTGCAGCAGCAGCAGCAGCAGCAGCAGAAGCTACAGCAGAAGCTACAGCAGCAGAAGCTACAGCAGCAGCAGCTGGAGCAGAAGCTACAGCAGCAGAAGCTGCAGCTACAGCAGCTACAGCAGCAGGAGCAGACGAGAGGCACAGCAGCAGAAGCAGCAGCAGGAGAAGCAGCAGCAGAGCAGCAGCAGCAGAAGCAGCAGCAGCAGAAGCTACAGCAGCAGAAGCTACAGCAGCAGAAGCTACAGCAGCAGAAGCTACAGCAGCAGAAGCTACAGCAGCAGAAGCTACAGCAGCAGAAGCTACAGCAGCAGAAGCTACAGCAGAAACAGCAACAGCAACAACAACAACATCATCATCATCATCATCCCATCCAGGTAAAGACCCCAGTCAAGGACGAAACCCAACCGACGATGCCCAAGCCAGGGCCCCCAACGACACGCCCGCCACCCGCAACCCACCAACCAACTCATCTGGCAAACAGCAAGGAACCAGCTCAGGAAGAAGAGCAGAACAAGATCAAAGAAGAAGAAGAAGCACAAGCACACGACAAGAAGGAAGACGGTGCGGAAACCACCGCCGTCCAACAACAACGTCCACTACCGACCTTCTCCCTCTTCCGCCAAGATGACATCCACCGCCTCTTCGCCGAGATGTCTTCCACCACCAAGGCCGTCAAGGAGAAGCTGGAGTTGAGGAAGCAGCTTGTCTTGGAGACTGAGCCCGAGGTCTCGCCGGGGGGGGGAGACTGTGGCCTGAAATAGACTGACCGTGTATCCGTATGATATGGATGGCAGGCGTTTGCCCCGGTCGTCGTCGACGAGCATGTATCTCCCCTCCCTGGTATATGTATGCATAGGTAGTTTGATAGTGTAGTGTAGCTGTGTAGGTATGTATGTCAAGTTGATCATCTACAACTCTATCAAGGGCGGGATGGTCATTTTCAAAACGCCTAATTCTCTCCTCTCTCTCCCTTCCCCTTCTCTCTCTCTCTCTCTCTCTCTCTCCTTGATTCTCTCTCTCTCTCTCTCTCTCTCTCTCT